>ML681979.1:44419733-44436330 GCA_007922195.1 Podocnemis expansa | reverse complement strand
ATCCAGGACCCGGCCAGCAGCCCGCGGCTGCAGCGGCCCCGTCCCCCGCTGGGGATCCAGGGCTGCGGCCGCGGGCCCGGCCTCCAGCGGCCGCTTCCGGCCCCACCGGGCCAGGCTAGGCTGAGCCACGCCGCACAGCAGCGAGGGCTAGCTGGCGGCAGCGGCGTGGCCACCCCTGGCCCTATCCCATGCCAGGGGGCGGGGCCTGCTGGGCGGCCAGATAGGCCCCGGATCCCCGGCCGGAGACACGGCCGCTGTGGCCGCAGACCACCAGGGATCGGGCCCCGGATCCCCGGCCCGATTAGGCCGAAGACCCGGGGCACCAGCGTTGGGACCCGGGGCACGTGCCCCGTGTGCCCAGCGCTAGCGATGCCACTGGTGTCAGGTCCAATGTTCCCTCTAAGGGGCCAACGCAGCTGAGCAATGTTGCTCACTTCGTGGCCCTCCCCCCAGCAGGCCCGATCCTCCTCCTCTGTGGTCCCAATCCTGCCCCCGCAAGCTCCACTGGCTGCCCAGCTTCCCAGCAGTGGGGCTGGAGCAGTCCTATGTTCCCTCTAAGCTGTGCGTGTGTGCACGCACACAGGTTGTGAAACCTGCACACACAACAAAATAGAGCGTGCACAAAAAAATTCAACAGTACTAATATTTTTATGCTACTTTTAAGAGGGCGATTTCAAGTAACATGTTTCAAATAAGGTTTTGTAATTTACAAAATCATTTCCATCACCATATCAAAGTAAAATTTAGACATTATTTGCATCATACACACTTACTTCGTTGCACTCACAAGTTTGACCACACTCACTGGAGTGCACACAAATCTGGACACTGGTTCCAAAAATTTGCACAAAAGAAATTTTTTGCACACACAGCCTATAAAAAATTACAGGGAACACTGGAGCAGTCAGCCCAGCCTACCCCCAGCTGTCCACACCTCCCAGGGTGGACAGAGGGGGCCAGCACTGAGCTCTGGTGTGTGGGGTTGGGGCCCTGGAGCGGCCCACCCCAATCCCAAAAGTTCGGGCTGCTTCGCCCCCACCCCCTGGCCTGAACAGGCCTGCTCCATGGCCAGGGCAGGCAGGGATGAACCAGCCTAAACTCTTTAGGGGCGGGGTGGGCCGTTCCAGGGCCTCGACCCTCCACACCAGAGCTCAGCACTAGCCCCCTCCACCCCCCGGAGAGGTGTGGCCAGCTGGGGGTAGGCTGGGCTGGCTGCTCTGCTCCACCATGGTGAGGCCAGGCAGGCAGGCGGGCGGAGCAGCCTCTGACCCTCACCACCTTCCCCCCTGAGTCAGAAGGGGGGCGGTCAGGGCCCCCTCACCTGGCCTGGACCAGTGCAGCATGCCCTCAGGCCGCTCCTCCAGGTCGCTCTCGGCAGGGAATGCAGCTGCCGGCCATGTGCGGCCAGCAGCCATCCCTGCACCAGGGGCTGCGCAACCACACAGCTTAGAGGGAACATTGAGGTAGAGATTGTAATAAACTGGAGTCGTTCAGGAATGGCTAAATTCACACCTCACCACCTTTATCCAAATTACTTCTACCGTGCAGGCAAACCCCACCTAGCCCAAAGCACCTAACTTCATTTAAATGAATCACCTTGTTTCCTAACCTAGAAAAAGCCTTGGCTTTAGTTGATTGAGTGGGAATGCTGTAAAACAAACAAGGGGTCCTGAGGCAGTTTTAAAGACTAACATTTTTATTTATTGCATGAGCTTTCATGGAAGAAATTCCCACTTTGTCAGAGGGTTGAAGATGGGGAACTTGAAGGCACTAGAAGATGGGATTATTGTATGTTTTTCTGTTTGAGCTGAGAGAGCAGCTGTCTGGACTCCAATGAAGATACTCTCTTTTCCCAGTAAAGCAGACATGATGATGTGGAAGTGGGTGGGTGTGTTTGCATTGAGAAACTGACCCACAGAACAATCCCTGTGAACTCTCATGTTTGGAATAAAAGTGGCCAGCATAGCTGTAGCTGTCTTCGTTGCAGGATAGTAGAGAGACAAGGTTGGGGAGGTAATATCTTTTACTGGACCAACTTCTGTTGGTGAGAGACAAGCCTGGAAAGGCAGAAGAGAGGCCCAAGAAATAAGGAAATAAGGGGGAGGGAAGGGAAAGCAAATAAACATACAAAATTTGCATTTAAGTACATTTTTTAAAATAACATTTCAAAAATGCCCGGTTATACTGTAGACTCTGAGTCAGCTCTCAAGGATGCATTATTTTAACAAGAAATGTCTCTTTGTGCGTATGTGTGCACAACACATATGTAGCTGACACTCTGAGTATGTAAGCTTGAAAGTTTGTCTGTCTCTCCAACAAAAGTTGGGCCAATAAATATTATCTCATCTACCTTGCCTGTTTAATGTCCTTGGGCCAGCATGGCTACAACACTGTGTCCACACACCATGTCCCCTGACACTTTCTACATCTAAAGGGTTTTCAAATAATCATCGATCTTTCTCCTATACAAATCAAGGTGTTATTCAAGTCCAGGAAAACAATTTGTGATTAAAAAAAAGTAGAAAACAGCATCTTTTTAAATTATCTCATATATACAGAGTAGAACAGTGAATTGAACTCTGATATGATTAGAGGCTGCTTGGGAACTGAGACATTTACAGAAGGTGCATAGGGTATCAATAAAGTTTATTGGGTATATATTTCATTTCTTTCTAGTATTCTCAGGTTTATTGATTCCAGAATCACGAATATCACAAAAATGGCATTATTCAATAGTTTCAGGCAATAGACACTCAAAATGAAGATTTATATGAGTTTAATGGTAGTAATTGATTGATTCAAAATTCTTTATGTTAATATTGTAAGATGGATTGATAGTCATATTTTATGATGACAGAAAGTTTGTAATGTGTTATATGATCCACAATACAGTATGCTTTTGATTCACTTTGGGAGCAACAAATTCCCTTTTTAATTATGAACAATGAAAGAAAACGATGAAGGATACTAGTGTTGTCAGAATGAATCAATACCGTATATGTGACATGAAATACATTAGAAAGTTTCATACTATAATACCATAAAAGTTCATGGGAACTACTCTGAATTCCATTTTTATAGGAGTTGAAAGGTCTAGATTATCAGCCAAGTATAAGTTAAAGGAACATGTTATTAGTTTTGCTGCTGCTGCTCTGAGTTATTAAGACATTACTTATCATAGGAACAATCCCTGAAGAATTGGATGGTGTAACTGCTGGTTGCAACCTGAGAAAGAAATCGTTCTATTAATTGACACTAATAACAGCCTGTTGAACAACTCATCTTGCAAAGAGATAAAGAGCTCATTGCAGTATTTACAATACAGACAGCAGGAATTAGGGACATTCTAATACCCACTGAAATGGCCCGTTGCGGTATTCCATAAAGGGATGCTGTTGTTGGGTGAAAGCCAAAGAAAAACTAATGGATAACACTAAACCTTCCCAGCAACTATATCTATCACAGCTTATGATTTTGTGGGTGCACCAAGGAAACTGTATAAGATCAAACAGTAAATTTACTTGGGGTACATGAAAAAGGGGCACTGGAAGGGGTTATAATATGGCAAAGGTATACTTTGTGTTCTTCTGATAACCTTGTCTGTGATGTGCTGCGCCCCCCCCCACTCCTGTAATATGATCTGTATATCTTTTTTATCCACCATGGCAATATAATTCTATTTGATCCATCATGGCAATATAATTATGTGGTTTAATGCAAAGTCTATCAAGTAAGGTGTTTCTTTTTGAAAGCTCATGGAGTGTTCTACACATTGTTGCTATGGTAGCATGTTTCCTACAACATCATATATGTATACAAGTATGAAACTTGTCCTCAAATGTATTTCACATGGCCCAGGTTGGGGCCGGCAGTTAGAACTGCATCCAACACACTCACTGCATCCTCGATGCAAAAATGATAGAGATCAAATGCAATGGCTGGAGAGGGAAAAGAAGAAGGGGGGCAGTAGGGACTTGAAAAGAGAGAAGAAGACACACTTTTAACTGATTGAGGCCTTTGTGCCAAGAACTCCATCTTGCAAGCAAACTCAAAGACTGATACTTACCCATGGAACATAGTTGCTGGAAGACCATCACAGCCAATGCCTGAGGCTGTCAGGAGTTGATCCACCCCACCCCCCATCCTAAGCAAATTCAGTGATCCTGACACCTGAAGCTCATGAGATGCAGGAGACACCCCCACCCCTTTTCATGACAGGCTTTGTCAGTTTTGTGGGTGATGGGGGGGAATAAGGAATTTCTAAGGGATATTAAGATAAATGGCTGTGAGGCAGAGGCTGTCACATGGAGAGACACCAGTACGCAGCTGTTGCTGGTGAAGCCAGGCTGAGCCCTAGACAGAGACATGTTACATGACCTGGCAGCATGCATCCAAGTTGGGGGAGGAGGTAGAATCTGTGTGCCCCTTGCCAAGAGGCACCACTGGCACCAGGCTTATGGAGCTTGAGCCCCAGATCTGCCCCTGGGCTGCCCAGGCCAGCAGCTGCAGTGGTGTTGCATAAGCCCCGAGTCTCAGTGCACTGAGCCCTGGATCTTTTCTCGGGCCAATGGCACTCCTGCCCCTTGCCATGGCGCAAATACAATGTGAAGACTTAGAAGGCAATTTGACAGTGGTGGTGCTTGACAAGATCCCTGAGCAGATGCTATTTGGAAATGACTTTCTAAGGAGGGCTAGGGCTGTTAGGGCAATGGTTCTCAACCACTGTGTCAGGATGCATTACTATGTCACCACACAGTTGTATGTGTGTCTCAGGGAGCTGAGCAGATGGTTGAATTCAGCCTACAGGGAGTAGGCTAGTGTGTCCAGTAGAGTCTTAATGTGCTGCCAAGTGTGTTGCAACCTACAAAAGCTTGAGAACCACTATGTTAGGGTGCTGACCTGTGACAGCTAGGAACATGCTGCTGAGAGCCCAGAGGGCAGAGGTGAAGCCTGAGAGGTGTCAGTGGAGCAAGCCAGTGTATCTCCCTAGGGAAGTGGGGAATAGAAGCCAACTCCTGCCTATGGGGGAGGATGGGGAGACATGGCTCCTGTAGCCAAGGAAGCTGCTCCTAAGGTGAGCTGCCAGTAGGCTGTAGCTGGACAGAGTACAGGACTTGCTAAGCAAGGCATGGAGGACCACACCTCAAAGCTGAATCCAGAGAAGGAAGCTAAGAAAGAATTTCTGGGGTTCAGGAATTTTGCTGCACTACTTGCTTGGGAGATGATGCTCAGGACAAGGTGGCTGAACCAGGGTCTGTTTACCAGATACTTAGCCTGTGGCTCAGATACTAGGTGCTGACTGTCTGGATGGCTTGCCAAGAGAGAGCCTTCCCCTGCTAGATGACACTGATGTAACAAAGGTACCTGAATTGTTGTATACTCAAACTACAAGCAATCTCAGCACAGAAAAAAAACACACCATGAACCTTTAGGAGTAAGGGACAAGAAGGAATGCAGGGCTGAAGAGAGGGATTAGTTATGTATGTATGGAGGCTGGGAAAGGGCCAACGAGCATGCAGGATTCCCCCCTCCCCAAACCTTTATCATATCAGACCTTGAGATTCCAAAAGCCAAAGAGTCGAGGCAGTGGAAACACCAGAAGGAGAAGAGGCTTGGGACTCATCACGTGCAAACGTCTACTAGGCTTTTGGAGGGTGAGAAGGGCTAAACCAACCAACCCTGAATCCAGACTGCCTGGTAAATGGCATGGCATAATGAACCTACTTGTAAATGCCCATCTATGATGACAGTTTTGATGCCATATGGTGATTGAAATATTCATGTTAATCTTTCTAGTTAGATTTCTGGTAAAGTCTTAGATCTGCATTTGTAAAGAGCTTCTGAATGAGCAAAGAATGGCAAATGGGGAAACTGAAGTAGATGGCCTCATCACTTTGATGGCAAAATATCCAGAGAACGTTGGTGTTCTTTCTCTAGATTAGCCAGTGGCCAACCCTCCTGCAGTTTCGTAACAGAGGAGGTGTGATGTGCGGTACCCCACCACACTCCTGCAATGTGATCTGTATATTTGTCTGATCCACCCTTGTGATGTAATTATGTGGTTTAATTGGAAGTATGTCAGGTGCAGTGTTTTTTTTTTAATGCTCTTGGAGCACTCTACATTATTGTTATGATAACATGCTTTCTTGCAACATCATATATGTGTACAGGTATGAATCATGTCCCCAAATGTATTTCACATGGCTCAGGTACCGGCAAGCAGTCAGAGTTGCATCCAAGACATTTGGTGAAGGTATGCATGGAAGAGCAAAGGAGATCAAGTGCTTTGGCTGTAGAGGGAAAAGAAGAAGGGGGACAGTAGGAGCTTGAAAAGAGAGAAAAAGACACATGTTGAACTGATTGAGGCTATTGCGTCAAGGACCCCATCTTACAAGCAGCCTCAAGGACTGATAACTACCTGTGTAGCATAGTCTGCAGAAGACTGTCATAGACAGGCCTGTGTTGTAAGCTGAACATGACTGGGACAGTAATCTTAGTTTAGAATGCAATTTGTCTTTTGGTTGGTGATGATATCTCCTTGATATTGCTGATTGTGCATTGATTTGCTATTTACTCATTAAAATTTGTGTTTTAATCAATATAGTAATGTTTGTTTTACATAAAACAGTGTGGATTTTGGACAGATAGTGGAAGTTTGAATGCCTGACTTAAAGCAAAAGTTAACAGATATCGATTTCTTTGTTAAACTGACAGATTGGAGTAAATGAGCTTTCAGTAACCACTCAAGTGTCCTCATTCTTGCAAGATAGTTCTCAGGGCTGGGTGGTGCCCCCTGGGGGAACCATCTCATGAGTGGCTAGTATGAGCACACATCCACTTGCCTAGGAGACCAATTACACAAAGGAGGGTGATGTGAGCTAACCCAGGAGTGGGGTGTCACCAGGAGTGAGGAATAAGGGGGCACAGTGACATACCAGTCCAGACTGCAGGAGGGGAACGTCACACAGTCCAAATACAAATACTTACGATTTGTTATTCTCCCTTCCACAGGGTGTTTAATTTGACCTTCCAAAATGAAGAGAGGTTCTCAGCTTTCAGTCTGTGGCACTGGAACAGTAGTGTCCTTCAAGATAAGTAGCTGTGTCAGCATGAGAGCTAACTTTGGTCTCATCCCAGGATTCTTCCATCTTCTTCTGATTCCCTGCCATGATCTGTCTGCACTGTCACTTAGATGGATAGTGTCTTATGTTTGCCTAGGGAATGGACAGCACTCAGCTGTCCGCCTTGCTTTCATTTTTACTCTGGTGTTACTGGGCAGATTTCAGTTGCTCCTGTTTTCTGTTTTTCCCATCTTTTGCAGGAAAGCCTGTAAAGAAGGCTTCCCCAATATGCAGTCCTTACTGTTCTTTTTAACAAACCAAGATGATGATGTGCCTGTATTCTTAATTCAAACCTCACTGAGAGGAACTAAACATTAACAATTACTTCCAACAATGCAGTGTATGTATCTCTTTATGGTTAGCCAGCTGACCTGGGTTGGATAGAAGGAGGGGCAGGACCATGGCCCATCTTTTCCATACCTTGACAACTTCGAGTGCTTCTTGGATTTCAGGGAGCATGGCCAGTATTATTCTGGCCACCTTATATGGGAGGAAGCTACTTATATCTTCCACACCCATGCAGACGCTGTCCAAAATTAGGTTTGTTTGTATTCTTTCACTTTCCCTTCTTTGTTGCATTTACGCACACTCGCTGTATTTTTATATTCCTTGGAGTATTTTCCATATTGTTTCTTGCTCATATTCTTGAAAAAAGATTACATAAAATAATTAAAATAATGCAGTACAGTGATGTAAATAAACTATAGGGGCCTATTGGAAATAATTAATAATCCAGCAAGAAAGTCCCAGTGTCTCATTCTCCACTGGTCAAACTGTCAGAAGGCCAACCTCAAGAGTCTTTGGAAGAATGAATAATGGGAAAAGCTTTCCTCAGAACAGACTGTGTACAGACAGTGTCTAACATAATGGGGATGCGCTGAAATACTACTAATTATAATTTATTCACAAGCCAAAGATCACTTATTTTGAACTAATTTCAACCCTCCCTGCCATTCATTTGTTAAGAAATGAGAAGTAACTTATAGCTACTTAGGGCTATATAGAGCATAAGGAAGCAGCTTGTCTCAAGCACTGAACTTGATACAAGCAAGTTTTTAATGCTAGTGTATAACACTTTGACTATTGAATGCCTAGGAAAGACAAGCTGAAAGATTCGTATATGACTTGATGTATCCATTGTACATTGTAAGACGGATGATGAGTTAATTAGCAAAAGAAAGCACAGCAGGATGATAAGGAAACATTTAACCTATAAAGTCAAAATAATATGTAAAGGATGGCCATACTAGTTGTCCGTACAGATCATGCTATGAATGCTATTTAAATGTGCTTTGAGCAGACTTTTAGAAATATCAATTGGCATATGAAACACGCATTAAAGAGCACAATATCTCCACTGAATGCAACCATAATGTGTCATGAATGTATGCAGTCCCTCTCTTTGTCATTGTTCTTCTTCCAGGGACAATTATAAATAAGATATTTTTCTTTTCCATGTATTTTTCTCATCATATGTCCTGTCTTTTCTGTTTTGCTCATGAGCAAGCAGCTCTGCTAAATCCTAAGGAGACAGCATTTTACCCAACCCAGGGCTGCCTTTTCTACATAATTTCTTTGGTTACTAAACAGCAAACTTGCAATTAATTAGTCAGATTACCTACCTACTTGTGGATAGAAAAGACAGATTCAGTCCTTACTTAGCAGGGAATGTTGCTTCTCTAATAATGACACCTTTTTAGGTCAAAGCCTTAATGAGTGTACAATCCCTGCACCAGCACATGCAAATAGGTAATTATATGTGTATGCTGTACAGGGTAAAATGCTAATTCCATGTGCCATGGTTTGATTTGTGCACAAATCCATGTTTTATGCATGCAGTTTAGATATTTATAATTAAAATATAACTCCATTTATATCATTCTTCCTGTTTTAAACAATTCACTTATTTTTGTTGATGTACCTAACAGGGATTATTTATTCTTCTCTCTCTCTCTCTCTCTCTCTCAAACTATTTAAGTCCAAATTCTATCCCTGTTTGGGAATGATGTTTTTCTCCATTTGAATTGGAAGACTGAATATATCAAAAGCATTATAGTTCCCACACAGTATGTTGAACTAAGCCTCTTTGATCTTGCTCTAGGAAGAATGTGAAATATATTACCTAGGATTTTCTATAATCATTTGTTTCCCCTGATCTTTGACTATCATGAAAAATACGGCTGGGGAGGAGATCACTTTTAAGTCAAATGTACTGCCATATTGGGATGACATATTAAAAAGAGTTGAAGATTAGCTAGTGTTGTAATGACTGGGCCTATAAATTTATCCTAATTGTGATCTCAACTCTAAAAAGTGAGTGAAAGTTCATACAATATTACAATAACTAATAATAACACATGCTGAAGGGGAAAGGTGCAAAAGAGAGACAAAAACTGAATTAGCCCACTCCTGCCAGAAAAAACTAACAGATATAAAGCAAGGACTGTGTTAAGATCTTGCTTGGTGAACATGAAATGTGTGGAACCTGAAATCAGTGAATCAATATTGTTGTGTTGAAAATTAGACATAAACAAAAGAATGAGAGGATTAATTGTTCTACCTATCACTCACTTTATGAGTCTTAAAAGAAAATACTTTGGGGTGGGGGTCAAGAAGAGGCAGCTGTTTGCCAGCAATTTCTGCAGCAAGCTTTATCATCATGGTCACCCCTACCATCTCCCTGGGACCCTGGGATCTATTTTAACACCATTCGGCCTTCATTATTTTGATCCTGAGAAATTAAACATGGAGTCCTGCAGAATTTATAAAGACTAAATAATCTATTTATTGCATGAGCATCCATGGGAGACATCCCACTTCATCAGATACTTGAAGTGGGATCTCTACCATGAAAACTCATTTGATAAACAAATGTTTTAGTCTTTTGAAGTGCTACCAGACTCCTTGTTTGCTTTGCTGAACTAGATGAATACCTTTGGAACTTCATCCCAGGAGATATTTTGACCAGACCATGCCAGAGAGAGAGGAATCCAGATATCACCACCTCCACTGGCTCCTGCTAAATCCCAGTCACCACCCAAGATGTGAGACAGAGTCACACTACATCGCATGCTCATCAAAATGCCCCCCCCCACACACTTTGTTTCCTATCTCTCTCCTTTTACTTTCTGTATATAAGTCTTGCTTAACTGGCCAGTATTGTATATTTTGCAACACTTCTGAAGTTTATGACCAGAGAGGTAATTAAATCAATGTCCTAAACAGCTGAACACTGGTACAAGTTGGCTAAACCTAAGATTATTTTTTCTAGCTATAAGGTTGCAAAAGAAATTCAGTGTTAGACACAGAAGCTGGCTGTTTTTTTTTCAATCTTTGGTTTCCTTGCTTTCCCCTCTCATGAGCATTTGTCTTGTTTTGACTTCTAGAAAACAGGACTGGACTTCAACAACAGCAATCAAAGCAGTTCCAGCTTCTTTCAACCAACTTTTTCTCTTTCCCAAAGGAACAGATATTATCATCTAAAATGCTGCCAAAGATTGCAATTTCTTTCTTCTAAAGCTAAGGGAAAGGAAGTAAGATATATTGTTAAAATGAAAGCCTTACTTAACATTCTAAATTTCAAATGCTTTTACTGTTTTTTTCTTCATTTACTAAAAGGTTTAAAAGGTTTTTAATAGTGTTTTTGCCATTGTATTGAGCAGACTGAGATCTCTGTATACAAACCTTGAACCTTGTTTAAAACTGTCTAATATTGGACAGTTATAAGATCGCGTTAACCATTTCAACTCTTTAGGCCCTTTGTTCCTTAAACAACACTAAAGTACCCCAGAGGGCTAGTTTGCTTTCATTATATTCACTGGTTATCATTATATTTGGCAGTAATGCAAGGCTGTATCCTGTAAGATATTGGCTTCAGCAAGTTAGCATAAGGCGAGTGGCCTATGAACTTTATACAGATAAACTTTGGACAGATATATGGCTCAATGGAAAATCTCAAGTTTTAGTGAACTGAAAACAGAGTGTTCAGGGAGAATTTCTAACCCCAGGCATGTGATCCAGCCACAAGTGTCTCATGGCAATGAACTAACATACATATTAGGTGCATGAGCTATGTCTTCAGATATCTAACCACAAATAGGCCATCAAGGGTAACAAATTAACATATATGGTAATAAGTTGAGATCATTGATATACTAAGCTATAGGAGAAGAACTTGCCGATATTAGTAAGATGAGAAAATACATATAAGGAGAAGGGGAAAATCCTTTGCTGAATATACATCAAATATAGTGGTACCAGCGTACCAAATTATAAAAGTTGTATCTCACCCTTAGGGAAGTAGGAAAAAAAATGTAGTTTTTGGAAAGTGCTAGAATGGTGACCACTGGTGATGAAGGTAAAGATGATGGTGATGAGGAAGATGATGGCTAACAGTTCGGATTGTTCTACAAGGTATGGTGTGTATATGGATGTGCAGAAGTACATGCTATAGCAGGAGTTCCCATCCCTGACCCGTGGGCCAAAAAGTGGCCAGCAAGGATTTATAATGTGTCTTGCACTGCCCAGACACTGGCTGGGAGCCAGACCACAGTTGCCCAGTCCTGGTGCACAGCTGGGGCCACCCACCTCCCCTCTGGTTCTGGCCAGGGATGGATTAAAGCTTGGGGAGTAGGATCAAGGGCTCCAGGAGCTGCAGGGGTGGGGTGTGGGAGCTGTGACCCAGCATGACTATGGAGCATGCTGGGGGGCTGCATTGTGACTATAGGGGGCTGCAGGGGCGCCACAGTGGGATTAGGGGTTGGCACGGACATGGAGTGGGGGCAGGCACATGGGACATGCTCCTGTTGAGGCCCATATGCCTGCCCATAAGCTGGGCCTGTTCATGGGCATCCAGCCTCCCCCCCCCCCCAAGAAACTTTTAAAATTTTCTTTCAAATTTTTAAAAAAATCTTTTTGGCTCAAGGGTCACAAATATAATTTTTGCAAGCCCAAAGGGCCAACAGTCTATTTAATTTAAATTAAATTTCAATGTTTCTAATTAAATTGAAATTGATTGATTAATTAATTTCAAATGACATTTAATTTCAATCTAATTAATCAAATGGAAATTTAATTTTAATTAACTAGATTGGTGGCCCTTCAGGGTTGTAAAAATTATATTTGCTGCCTTCCAGCCAAGAAGTTTGGGAACCACTGTGCTGTAGTGTCTTTATTTACCTTACTGAATTGCAGTGTTTGAGGCTGTGCTAAATATATTAATTAACTATTTGTAATCGTAGAAGAGTACTTATAGTGTGAGTGTTGTAACTGTGCACATTGGGGCGGGGTTCCCAAATATATAATAATTTGAATAATACTGGGCCTCATCTTTGGATAAGAACCTGCCAGCCTTCAGAGTGATAACTGGGGATTCTTAAGTAATCAATATAATCCATCGATCAAACTACACTACCCACATCTTGCCATGCAACTAATTTGGCTAATTTTGGAAGTAAAACCAGCCTATCATTTGTGACATAACATGTCACCATGGTGAGGTACACGGCTTTGGTTACATTACAGCAAACATCAAATATTTCTTACCTTTAGATACTAATGGCAATGATGTAGAGTATTAAAAATGTATAAGGTCTGTAGTCACACAAACCCCAAGCATTCATATAATATTACAAATCACATATTTGTGTTATTGCTGAAATGGACATACATTTGTACTATGGAAGTTAATAACAACTTTTTAAAATAGTATATTCACAAGTAAAAATCACAAAATCCAACATCAAAAAAAGACTTGGGTAACAATTAAAAAACAGAAATACAAGTAGCTTGTAAAGATGACAGGAAAGTATAGTTTTCTTTTTTTATACAATTTTAAAATTGCGTTTTACACACTCACACACAGACACCTCCCACCAGATTATACAGATATTGCTGTTCTAAGAATATTTTACCCCAATAGTTTTTAAATGTTGCTTCTGTTCATCAGCTTTGATTTTAAATTTGTGCTGAAGCTGAAATGTTGTTGATACGCTTAGAGCAGCGGACTGCAGATTTTCCTGTCTTGTAATGCTAGTCTCTGGACAAGGGATTAGAAAGTGGATTAGATTTGTCAAATGAGAAGAGCTAGCTCAATCCTCCAGTGTAATTCTGAGAAGCATTACTTGTAGTGCCAATGGTTCATTTTCTGCTGTCTCTTGTACAGAAAGGTAGATGAGATGGCTTATGGCTTTCTAATATTTTGCAGTTATGCATCCAATTATAAATCCAGTATTTGTATTTACCATATGATGTTTCCCAATGCATCTGTTTATATGGGCTATGATTTCATTTTTATGCAATAAGCCATGCAATAATATATACTAATGTAACATTTAACACTGGTGATTATTTTTGATAGAACACATACTGTGCTCCAGTCATCAGTGTCAAAAGAGGGACCCAATGTCTTTCCAAATAGGTCCCCCACGCTTCCTTCACAGTAGACAATTTTAGCAACTTTTTCCCATATATTGTGCTTGTATGGCCTAGTAATACAGTTATCAGTTCCTTCATAACCAGTAAAGTGGAATTTTCAAAACTGAAATACCCAGGTCAATTTGTTGTTCAAGACTCTTCAAAACAGTCTTGCAACTAATAAATAAAATATAACAATTACTAATAAAGAGTGGATTATTCAGGTGTCTAAAACAAGAAAGTGTAAGAAAAACGGGACAGACTTTTGGCTTGTATAGACTGATATAACTGTCAAAATCTCCTTGGTGGAGGCTTTGCTGTTTGCCTAACCCTAACCCTGTGGATGCCAGCTATCTGAAGGTAGCAGCGCAGGGATAACAGCTTTATGGACCATCCCTTCTATACGATTCAGCAGAGCCCCATAAGCCTGAATCAGCAGGTAGGGGCCTGCCAAAGGTTTTCAATTGCAGTGTAGACATACCATTAGGGTATGAGTATGCTAGCAACTGTACACATGTCTGTGAGTGGGCTTATGCCATAAATATCCAATTGTCTGCACATATACTCTTGAAACACGTCTCATGGCAAGTAGAGGGTGAATAAGCTAACCAAACTCAGGTGCTGTGGGTACATAAACCCAGTGGTGGCATGGCTCTGTACTTTACCAGTTTGCAGCATGAATAGGGGTAAGAAGTATGTAACTGGTCTCACTTTTTAATAGCCCTCCCCCTTTAGCAAAGTTTCTGATATGGTTTCTGTAAGCGACCAGAGTGTCTGGCAGGTCGACAGGGTGCCTCCTACTGGTGGCTCAGGGGAATTAGCCTTGGGTGACATCCCTCCAGGTAGCTGTGGTGTCTCTTCTAGCCTGGCCCCTCGGCAGAGTGAGCACACACAGAGTCCCTGGCCCTGGCCTTGAGGCAGGGTGAGCGAACCCAAAGTCAGTAGCCCTGGCCCCTAGGCAGGGTGGGTGAACCCAAAGTCAGTAGCCCCAGCCCCTAGGTGGGACAGGCAAACACAAAGTCTGTGGACAGCTTGGGTGGTGGGTAGTTGCTTGGGTGATCCCACAAGGGAAGGGGTTGAGGAGGGGGATGCAGGTCCGCCGTCTCCACTGTGTCCCAGCCCAGGGCCCTATCCAGTGGCAGAGCAGTCTGCCACTGGGTCAGCAGGGCTCCAGCCGAAACACACTGATATGAGCCACTGCTTGGTGCTCTGATCTCCCTGGGCTCCTTCTTCCCACCCCAGCCCGAGCACCTAGTTCCAATGAGGGTAGCTGTCCTTGGGGTCTCCCTCATAGGTTGCTTGGGATCCCAGTGAAACTGTCTGTGTCCATGGGCAGTAGATCAGGGAACTCCTCTGGCCCATCAGCATGGGGTAGCTCCTCCAGGTTGCAAGGCCCGTACACCACCAGTGCCTCCTCCTCTGCTGATGGGAGCTCCTCTAGGTCGCACAGGCTGGAGGGGTCAATGTCCACTTCCTCTTCCAGACGGGGCTTGGCCCCAACACAGGGCAGCTGGTCAGGGCCACAATGGGTCCTGGAGGTCCAGTTGGCAGACTTGGGATTCCCCTCCCAATCACTAGGCCCAGGGAGGCAGGCTAGGCTGTAGGGTTGTTCTGCTGGGGAGGACTGGATTCGCCACCTGGCTTGGGCCAGGCCTCTTCCAGCTGGCTGCCTCCTTGCCGGCACGTTCTTCTCCTTCAGCAGCTCAGCCCCTCCTGAACTGCTAGCTGGGTTTTTTTATACTTCCCCTTCCTGTCTGGGCTGTGCCCTTCTGTTTCCAGGACTTGGGACCTGTAGTTCCCCAGTCTGACCGGGGGGTGGGAGGCGTGTTCAGGCACTTCCTCCAGCCCAGGCTCTGAGAGAGGCCACAGTGCCTAGTTACAGTGTCCCACAGTAGCCTTAGCCACTAAGTTAGAGAAGTATGGGTTGGATGAATGGACTATAAGATGGATAGAAAGCTGGTAGTGCACTAATTTGACTTAACATTTAAGTCGAATTAGTGCACTTTGTTAATTTGACTTATTAAGATCAGGTTTAGTTTGAATTAAGGTCTAACTTAGTAGTTTGGCTTTGTTAATTCAAACTAACTTTTGTAGAGTAGACATAGCCTTAAGATCAGAAGGGACCAATATGGTCATCTAGTCTGTCCTTCTGCACAATACAGACTTCAGAACTTCATCCATCCACTCTAGCAATAAGCATCTAACCTCAAAACATGATTTAAGGATTTTAAGATACAGAGAATTCACCGGCAGTAGGGGATGTCTGGGGGGATATTAGGAAAAACTTTTTCTCTAGAAGCGTGGCAAAGCACTGAAGTGGGTTACATAGAGAAGCGGTAGAATCATCCTTAGAGGATTTTAAAGTGCAGCTTGACAACGGCATGGCTGTGAGGATTTAGTTGGGGTTGGTTCTGCTTTGAGCATCGAGTCAGACTAGATGACCTCTTTATGTCTTTTCCTAATCTTCTGTGTTGCTAAGGTAGATTTCAAAGTGCTTTAGAAATATGGATAGCTATTGCTAACAGTATTTTACTGAAAAGATGGCTGCGGCAGAGAAAGTAAACTGACTTGTCCAAGGTGCCTACTGAATTTGTGGAAGTTTGGAATACATCCGGAGTTCAATTTGTCCTAATCCCCTTGTCTAATCACTAGTCAATGCTATCTGCAGCTGGCTATTGGGTATAACACTAATTTAAAGAAAAACAAAACAAAACAAAACCAAAATTAACCAAAGGTTATATATAGGCTAGAGAATATACATGATTAGATGCCTCTATGGGTATGTCCACACACACTCCTTATTTCGAAACAACAGAGGTTGTTTCGAAATAAGGAGTGCCATGGCCACACGACGCACGGCCATTTCGAAAGAAGCAAACCGCTTCTTTCGAAATGGCCATGGTCTTTGCGAAATAACTTAAACCTCGTTACCTGTCGAAACAGAGTTGTTTCGAAACAGAGGTTTCGAAACAGCCCTGTTCGGACATGTTGTTTCGGAACAAAGTGTTCCGAGACAACATGTGCCCCTCCTCCCAGGGTGCTAAGCACCCTGGGAGGAAGGG
>ML681979.1:44404451-44419633 GCA_007922195.1 Podocnemis expansa | reverse complement strand
TTGCAGGGGGCTGCATGAACCCGCCAGGTGAGGCGCGGTGCCTGCAGTCCCTTGCAGGTACTGGCGGAGTGAGGCGCAGCCCTGCGCCTGACTCCGCCGGTGCCTGCAGCCCTCTGCAGGCACCCATGGGATGCAGTGCCCCTCTGCACTGCACCCTGTGGGTGCCTGCAGTCCCCTCCCCAGGCGAAATAGCAGGTCCACACTGTGGACCTGCTATTTCACTCCCTTATTTCGCGGACATGGTTTTTGTCCCGCGAAATAAGTTGTTTCGAAATAACATATTATTTCAATACAGCTTGTTTCGAAACGTGTTGTTTCGAAACAAGCACTCCCCGTGTAGACATAGCCTATAAGAAATAAATCAGAGTCCCATGAAGCAAAGATTCCTACTGTAGCCTGTGGGATCATGACCAATACAAGATCACTGTTTGGAGATGTACTGTAATTCTGAATACTCTCATTAATAAGTTAATGAAGTTAACACATTTTATTCTGCTATATTTAAAATGATACTAGCCAAATCAGGCTTATTGCTGAACAGCTCAGATGGATCTTCATTGGAATAACTTGATTTACATTCAAAAAGATGACAAAATGTGGAGCTTCCCCTATTTCATAAAAGGGTCTATAAAAGCTGGCCCATTTTTTTATAAAAATGTTAATCCTAGCATTTTTCTAGCTAGTCGATCAAATGGATACTTAGGTGGATTCATTTGTGTCTTCAGCATCCAGTGGGTTAATGCAAGTTTCACATGGCATTCTGTGTGTAGCTGCATTTCAGTCCTGTGTCAACTCTCTGGGATTATGTACAAGTGGAACAATTGCTTCCTATTTTAGCCCAACATATTAATCTACTTCATTCTCTATCATTTTATTAAAGGGCGCCTACATATCACATATGCTGCAAGTAGCACAGATGTGCTAGGATAAAACTGCGGCAAGCAATTAGTTTTTAGCTAGATCTTTATGGAGTGCCAACTCATGATGAGAAACAATTTAATCCTTCCGTAAAAATAAACACACCAAATAAAGCAATAAATAAATTTAAGTCCTCCTCTCCCAAAATTATGATGACATATATTGGTTTTGAGGAGCAAAATACTTCCCAAGTGGTAGTTAATCAAGCTGGTGTATTGGGCCTTTATGTGAGAAAGATAACTAGTAGAGTTTGGTCTCTATCTATGCTATACTCTATTACAGCATTTCTGATGGAGAAAATTATAAGATTTGAATCTCAGGAACTTAATCAGTAGAGATCTTCATTTCACTCTCTGTTTCTCCCACATAATGTCACGTTCCCCCAGGGATGTTTGGTATTTCGTAATTAACTCTTTCCTTATGGCATTCATCTTTTTTAATACAGTATCAGACTAATGAAAAAGCACAGAGAAGCTGCTGTTGGAGGTTGATATGAGGATTAAATGAACAAAATTACCTTTAGAATGCATGCTTTTCACATCTCACAGGACATGGATCATGGCAGCAAATTATGGTGCGTTTTTCAGTATCAAACTAGGGTTTTATATTTATTTTAATCCATTATTTAGCTCTGTGCCTTTATTGCTGGGAAAGCTTGCTTAAATTAACTTTAAAAAGGAAAAAAGGCTTACACATCAGTTTAAGAACTGACAGAGTTCTTATGGAATATATATTTTCTTACAACAATTAATGGCTAAATTGCTGGTGTGCGGATACCACTGCCTCACCTGCTGACCATTGTTACCTAATTGACTCTGTAACCCTTCTGCTGGAGCAGACTGGCAGACCAAGGGCTGGGTACTATATCTAGGGCTTTCCTAATGATGCAGCACCACCAACTGGCTTGAGCCCACACCCAGATCTCTGGGAATCCTGCACTGTTCCCTGAGCACCCCAAAAGGGTAAGGCTTCCCCACTCACAAACATGAGTCTGAGTGTAGTAAATGGAGCTTTTAATAGCAGTAAAATAAAGATGCAAAAGGCCAAATAACAGAGATCAGAACTAATCTAGGAAACTTAGTATAGAGTGAAGTTCCCAATAACCCACACGGCATAACAGAACATACAAACTTAATGGCAAAACTGGCACTGATCTGGAGAATCAGTGCTAAATAGGCTCCCAACCAACCCTAAGGTATGTAGGGAGTGTCTTTTACGCCAGCTGTCCACTGACACCATCTACCAGTCACTCACTCCATCCTCTAGAACCAGTTCCTCGGCTCTACCCACTGTCCGCTGGTGTGACCCTCTGGTCACCCATGGCACCCAGCTCATCACTGGCCGCTCTCACCATCCTCTGGCTCCACCCACTGTCTGCCAATGGTGCCCTCTGGTCCTCGTGTCACCCAGCTTGCTGCTGACCACTCTTGCAGTCTGCTGTCTCTGCCCACTGTCTACCAGCTCTGCCCTCCAGTCACTCAGTCAGTCTGCCCAGCTTGCCATTGGCCCCTCTCATCATCTACTGTCTCTATCCACTATCTGCTGACTCCACATACTGCTCCTCTTCAAGAATTTCAGCTTAAAGGAAGAGTTTCTTCTCAACTCAGAGAATCTACCTTTTTTCTTCACAGCACCTCTATAAACACCCAGCAGCATACAAATACCTACTGCTTTTAACATAACAAAAGGTCTCAAATGAACCCAAGCCAAAACTATCATTTGATAGTGAAACTAAAGTGAAATACAAATGTCTCCAGCATTTTGCTCCACAAGGAACTAATGTGAAGCCACACCCCTTTCTTGCCTTTTTTCAGGCTGAAATATGCAGTTGCCTTTCTTTCAGGCCTCTTTTTAACTAAGGGTAGTTTTCACCCTTTAACTAATCCAGACAGATTTGAAACAGAGAGTAGCAATTTACAAAAAGACAGTATTTTGTATTTCCCTTCAGTAGAATTACAGATATTGACAGATTTGTGAGCAGATTGACCCCAAATACCATTACCCACTATGCTTGGCACTCAGTATGCAAATACCATGCTAATACAGGCCCTTACAGGACCCATGCAGATTAGTTGCTCCACTTCAGCAGCTGTTAGGCACAGCTCCTAAGCCTGCCTTACAACTCTGTGCTCTCCCCTATCAGCCAGTCCATATCCATCTATTTTATCTTGTTTTTTATTAAGAAGTATTTGGGACAGGGGCAGTGTTTTTGTCCTGCAGCCCTCTGGAACTGCTTTTGTTCTGTGCTTGTACAGCAGATAGGTCCTGGTCTGTGACAGCTCGTAAGCATTATGATAAAATAAGGAATAAATAAATACAGAGGAATAATAGACATTTTCTTTTTTTAGGGATGGCAAAATGATGGATTACACTATTCTTTCAAGCTCCTTCCAAATGGTGCCATGGTGAACAGATTCTGAGCCCTCAGAAATTATCCCCAAATTTTACCTTCATCATGTACAGATTTTACTATTGGTTTTAGGAATAACAACAATACTTTACACTTAATATAAGTGCCTTCCCTCTCAGAGGGAAGCTGAGCTGTTTGTAAATTAATGTAACTAATTTTTTGTCACTCCCTCCTTTGGTATCCACCTAGTCATACAAGGTGAAACAGCTCCACCAGGAAAGGTTATCTGAGAGAGATTGATCCTCTAGCCTGATGATTAGCACATGTATTAAGAATAAGCAAAACCTGGGTTTGCATTACTCCTCTGCGTGAATCCTGATGAGTACCCACCTACTGTTCTATTAGCTATTCTGGGCTGGGTCTCACTCACTTTCATGTTTGGATCAAGGATTCCATCCTGGATACAAGAAACCATCCTGATAAAAATTTCTTTGAAATGGATGTGTGTGTGTGTGTGTGTGTGTGTGTGAGAGAGAGAGAGAGAGAGAGAGAGAGAAAAATGTTTGAGTGGAAAATTCTCAACCAGTTCTACATGCAGAGCTCATTTTGGCATCTGTTGATTCAATGGTACACAACTATACCCTGGGCTGTATGCCCTGAGCAAACGGCAGTTACTTAAATTGCAAAATCTCAAACACCTGAATGTCAAATGTATAAAGACACATTAGGCCTTCTAAACCAAACTCGCTCCTGGGCAATGAGCCCAAGAAGTTTTATCCCTGTTGTGTTCTCCAGGTGGGAGGTCACACTTGGAGCCTCTATGATAGGCCAGTTGCAGGAACTGTTAGCATCCCGCTGTGTGCAGGCCACCTTCAATTGCTCCTGAAGAGTGAGGAGGAGCAGGGAGTATGCCCCCATCTGCCAATGGAGCTAGCTGGCCAAAGGAAGATTTCCAAAGGGATAGCCGTGTTAGTCTAGTCCAGCAAAAAAACAACAAGGAGTCATGTGGCACTTTGAGACTAACAGATTAATTTTTCGCATGAGCTTTCATGGGAGAAAGTCCCACTTCCTCAGATGCTTCGAAGATGGGTGAACTTACAAAAGAAGATTATTACTCTTAGGTGCTGTCACAGTATGCGTGCTCCTTTCAACTACTCTACTTCTACCATGAGACAGCACAGAAGAAGCTAGACAGCAATTTATTAGCAAGGTACCCTGCTGAGGCTGAGCAGGGGGACCATGTTTGTAGAATGTCACTTCCACCACAAAAGGCCATGCCAGAGAGGGCAACTGATGAATGTGTAGCCTTGGATGATGGAATTACTGAAAGGCAAAAAATATAAACAGTGGCCTGGGTGAGCTGATGGTGCTCTGTTACTGCGCTCAACTTTACGGTTCCTTTGCCTCTTTTCCTCCTCCTAATGTGATGTACAACTTTTTCATGCTGTCTACCTCCTCCAGTGTGCCAAGTGAGTTCGCTCTGCTTCATTAACCCCTACTCAAAACTCCTCTCTGGAAAGAGAACAGAAACAGGTAGGGCTGCCCTTGGGTGTGACAGCTGGGGTGACAGCTCACGGGGCCCCACAGAGTGACTGATGCATTGTGCAGCTTCCATCGTGACCCTTCAGGGCCTCAGGCCCTGCAAGACCTTGCCGGAGGCTATACTGCACACCAGCCGACCCTGGCCCACCCTGCCCCCAGAGGCAGACAAGTCAGCCCAGGGGCAAGAGCACGGAGCCCAGCCTTCGAGCTAGCTCACCTCACCACATCCAGTGTGGGCTAATTGGTCCTGCTCCCACCAAGCCCCTGGGATGACCCTGAAAACGGGGACTTCACCTCTACTTTGGGAGAACATCACAATTTCTGTTCAAAAGCACATGACCTTGCAGTGTGAAAATCCTACAAATGAATGTTCATTAACACGCAATTCCCCTCTCCATCTGCTGCATTCTTCTCACAGTTGGCTGTCCTTGATTAGCAAAGACGCAGAGTGCAGAGGTCTATTCACAGCAGTTCCCCTCCCATCCCAGAGTTTGGAGGAGGGCAACAGGCATTGAGCAGTGCCTCTGCTGCTGCCCTTTCTTTAATGCTACTGACAGCTGTCTCTCTCCTGCCACTGGCTGCCACTGCTTGCTGCTCCAGCAATATCACATTCTGAGGTTCCTTAACCACTCTCAGTTTGGAACCTCACAACCATTGCAGGCTCTGTGTTGTCTGTCCCCACACATAGTCTAAGAAGGCTTACTCCAGAGGTCTCAAACTTACGGCCCGAGGGCCACATGTGGTCCCTAAAGTTATTTCTTGTGACTTGCAACAACACTATCACTATCAATATTTGCAATATCATTATATGAAAAAGTTTCAGTGGTGTGGCCCTTGGGCTACCGTACTAATCCTCATGTGGCCCTTGTGGTGATTTGAGTTTGAACCCCTGGTTTAGCCCCTAGAGTTGTTTAGCAATGAGTCAGCTCCAGGAATCCCCAACCAGAAAAAGGACTCACCATTGAGTCTGGTCAACTCTGTCATTATATATTGGAAAGGAAACCAGTCAAATGATACCTAGGACTCTTTGGGGACCAGGTAGGAACACCTGTTCCAACTAACTCTCAGCCTCACTGGGACTTGGCACCCCCATACCTGCTTAGCATGTGAGCTTCAGTTTAGGGTGACCCCCTCAGACAGGTCAGGATAAGCACAGTTCTACATACATTACTTGTACAAGAAGGATAACAACATTTCATTATCCTGCATTCAAATACCAGAGTGATCTGCAACCCCAAACAAGCTAAAACTGATCATTTTGTCAAAAGCAACTCCATTTGCTATGCACCCAAGTAGATTAGACATGTGAACGCAGTCTGCTCCTTGAAGTCTTTTCCCTCAGCTCGTCACTAGATAACAGGGGAGAGGTCATTCAGATCCTGCTTACATCAAATCAAAAAAAAATTATAATAAAAACAACTTGAGAGGTTTATTGATGGTATTTACTTGGGAGAGGGCTGTTCTCTTTTTATTGATTCTCCCATTCGAAAATTGCCATAATCCTGCTCTGCAACATAGCAACAAATTGTGGGCCAGAATATTTTACCCTAATCCGCATTTTAAGAGGGTCCTCTGAATTTGCATCTCACTCCTTTTTCCTCATAAGTGTAGTAGCCTCATCCATAGCATTGTCTTCACCTCCACACACAATCCCATGGAGACCCCACTTGCACAGGGAGGGGCACAGGACCGGGGATTTATATCTTTTCACCATCACCAGCATTGTGGAACTGGGGAAATACAGCCTTTTCAGATGAGTCCCTCAGTGTTGGTGTGCTTCCTGCCAAGAGCAGTCTTGGTCAGCTGTGCTAAAGACAGTTTCTGGTTGCATAACTGTATTGGAGTCTCATTGCCAAGGAGTGACAAGAGTAGCACAGAAGACCTAGAGTTGGCATGAAATGCAAGGGCAAAATGTGGATCTCCTGGGATCCAAGCAGACCTTAAGGGATCCATAGGACTGGGGGTTTGGACCTACAGATCATTTCTCAGAGAGGAGCAATCCCCAATGGAAATTCATTGAATTTTCCTCCTTCTTCAACCTGTCCTGTAGGTTTTGCTTTAGGAGATAGCGATGCAATTCTACATTAAATAACCTGTCTGAATTAGTAATATAATTAATACATGAAATGGTATTCACATAACTGCACATCAGATGGCTATAAATCTAAATTGGGATTTGTGTGATAACATAAACCATGAAAATGAAGGGAAGGAAGAGCTTGGGTTAGTTCTCTATACAGCAATAATGCAATGGGAAAATCTGATCTGACATGTTTCTGATCTGACATGTTTTTCATAATATTTTCTTACGTTAAACTACTTTCATTAAATATAACTAATAATAGTTATGATAAGATTATAAAGCATTGTACTGATGATATGCAAAACATCAAGTGCTGCAAGAAGGTAATATCTCCATTTTGAAGCTAAGGTGTAAGCACAACTGAAATAATGCATTCATTTCCACAGCACCAGTAAGTTATTGACAAATTGGAGTAGATTCAGAAAAATATAGCTAAAATAATTTCGTGGTATTAGAGAAATCCATTTCTTTTCAAAGGTTAAAAGAGTTAGATACGCATCTCTTGGTTAATTGATAATCGAGGAGTTGGGACAATTATCTGAAAGATATATCAGTGAAGGAGACGAAATGGTTCAAAAGAGATTAACTAGGAATAATAGGATAATATTAAAGGAAGACTCTAGGCTGAATAACTGGATAAATTTCCCACAGTAAGATCTGTTGATTGTAAAATAGTCTCCCAAAGGATGTGGCAGAAATCTCATCACCTGGGACGCTTAAATATTAGACTGAACTAAGCACTAGAAAATACACTGTAAAGACAAATCCTGGTAAGAAGATGGACAGTGAAGGAACAGGTGTTTTATATCACAATATGACAATTCAACCATTGTATAAGATTCAAAATCAGGCCATGTATTGTAAGTGTTTTAAAAACTGCAAAATAATCAATAAAAGAAGTACACAGAGGAGTTCCCGAGTCTTCATCAATCATTCATTATGTATCATCAGACCCCTATATATTGTAGCCTTTGACTATACCCATTTTGAGCTTGCATGCATATATTACCCTCTATCTATTTTATATAGGTACCTTTTCCTTTTTTTATACAACCTAGAAACTCTGCTTTTATAGTATTTCACTTAGTATAAGTAAGGAGCTTGGTACTAGTTCTTTCTAGAAACCGAAAGGCATGTATCCTGCAGACCTTTGCAAGGAGTGACTCAGTTTGCAAAGACTGTAAGTAAGTTTGCTATGCAACAGGATGAGATCCTGCAAGCTTCATAAGCCAAGGTTTGCATTCGTCTATGCAACAGGAGAAGGCTAACTAGGTGAGAGGAGTGTAGGCTGTGCAGAATTTGGCAAGTTGTTTTTTGATCATGCTTTGCAGACAGATAGGTGGAAAACATCTCTGCAAACCCACCGCAAAACCCACAATCTGCTAAACAAGAAAATGGAATATGCTAGAAAACAGATGTCAATAGACCCCTGAACCACTAATCTGAGAGTACTCCCAGCAATTTCTGGAAAACACCCAGATTTTGACCAGGAAGAATGAAATAATTCAATTTATTTTTGGAAGGGTATAAAAGCCCTCCCTCCCCCATTGTGCAAAAAGGGTATTTAAAGCCCTGAAATTTAGCAGAGGGGTTGAAGCTTCCAATCTCCAGCTGCTGAATTCAGACAATGCAAGAGGAAACTGCACAGGCCTCTAGCAATGCTTTACCTGATTTCTTTCAGCTAGGTTTCTGTGTTTAATTTTAGTTGATTAGTCTTAGAGTTGTTAGTTCAGTACTTCAACTTGTCTTCTCTTCGACTGTGAGTATAACTTTTACAATTGTATCTCAAAGATAGGAAATCTTAGCAACAATACTGCTTATAGTCAGTATAGAAATTTGTTGATGTATTTCTTTACCATCTATTCCACACTGTATTCATCTGTATTCTTACCCATCATTTGCTGTATGCAGTTAGCAATAAAGAGCTGTCATAAAATCTCAATTTCAGCACTCCTTGAGCACCTGTTTTCGGGGAGGAAGTCCTATTTAATTTACATATCTGTAGACACTTGTCCTTCAAATTGGTCTATAAAATCTATATTGGCTATCCCAAAGTCCTAAAGAACTATAGAATTTGGCTACAATATGTACTGTAAAAATCATGATAGTTTATTCTGTATGCCATTGATTGATTGGAAACTGTCATTGGTAGAAAGAGGAATAGAAGTTCTGCATTCCTGCAGTGAAGCCCTTTACCTGTAGCTCCTACTGGGAGTGAAACTGACATAGATTGCACAGTCCATGTCAGTGTCCTCCCTGCAGTTGCTGTAGATAAGTGCTGCAATACAGTCGCAATGCACCACTGGTTCCGTGGCTCCTTACATGTCCCTGAGAAAAGAGTGGAAACAAAAAGGAATATAAAGAAAGCATAAATGATCCTGAATATCTTAGGCATTGGACATATCTCTCATGGTTGGCAAAATGTGTTTCAGAGACAGTGCCCTAACTCACTGATTTTCAGCCACTGGTATGTGTGTTGCAGAGAGTCAGGGAGATGACTGGATTTGGCCTGGGGGTGGTGGTAGAGGTGAGGAGGCTGGTGTCTCCTAGTGGGTCACAATATGCCACCAAGTGTGTCATGATCTGCAAAAGGTTGAGAACCACTGCCCTAGCTTTATTTATCAGTGAGGTATTTAAAGTACAGCTATGCCAAACTCTGTATCCGTGTACAATTCAACTATACATTATAAACTTAAAAAGTTTACCTAATATATACATTAATGATTCTTTCCAATGAACTGCAATAATGTTTCCACTCTTATCTCTGCACTCCCACTTAGCCAGTTCTACACCCCCCGCCCCCCAAAAAAGCCTACAGCAAATTATTAGGCTTTTTATCATTCCCTGAGAGGCAACTATTTGTGCTTTGTTGAATTAAGAGTGAGAATAAAGCTGGCTGGGAGTTTTACCATTAAACATTTTTTTTTTGAAAATGACAATTCATTAAAACCAAAATGTTTCAGAGTGACATCAGTTTCAGTGAAACCTTCTCAAATTCCCAATGGAACATCTGTGGTCAAAACCACAGCCACCCCAGCATAGCCAGTAGCCATGTTTGGGCACTCATCTGGGATACGGGAAATGAAACCCAGATTCAAGTCCCTGCTCCAGCTAGGGTACTCCACCTGCTTGAGTGAGTGGCCTAGTCACTGTGTTATTTGTTGATTGGTTGTTCTAGGGTCTCTTTCTCTCACACTCTCTTGTTTCTTAGGAAAATAGTTCTAAAGGTCTCAAGAGCCAATGTTAAACAGACATTGTTTTGAAATCTGGAAAATGTTTGCAGGACTGGAAGACCATTGCCCAATAGCTCAAAAAGGGTGTGAGTGCCACAGAGAAGGGCTCTCCATGAAAGTCACACAGTTCTTGACTTCACCTGAACATGTGTAGTGACTGTGAGCTTGATCTCAGCTGCTGGAAAAGAACACAAGGAGAAAGACAGCTTTTAATCACAGAGGGAATTATATATCAAAACCAACACCTGGAACTGAACTCAGAAATGGAGCACAGAAATAACTGTGAAATATCTGTGTCCACTGCAACACACAGTCAAACAGTTAAGTGGCTACTATGCAGAGTTCCAAAGGGGCAGCTGTGTTAGTCTAGTCCAGCAAAAAAAACCCCCAAAAACAAAACCAAAAAAAAAACCAAAAAAAAACCAAAAAAACAACCAACCAACCAAAACAAAAAACAAAAACAAAAAAAAAAAAACAACCCCAAAACAAACAAACAAACAAAAATCCCCAAGGAGTCCTGTGGCACTTAAAGACTAACAGATTTATTTTGCGCATGAGCTTTCGTGGGAGAAAATCCCACTTTGTGTGACGAAGTGGGATTTTCTCCCATGAAAGCTCATGCGCAAAATAAATCTATTAGTCTTTAAGTACCACAGGACTCCTTGGCTGTGTTCTCACACAGGGGGTTATTTCAATACGGTTGTTCTGAAACAACTTGTATCGAAATAATGCCTTATTTCGAAGTGACTTATTTCGAATTAGCAAAAAAGTCACTTTGAAATCAGGAGAAAAGCCAGAATTGAAATAGCAATTCCGGACAACAGTTATTTCAAAATGACTCACCGTCATTTCGAAACAACATGTTCAGATGACAGTTGTTTCGAAACAAGTCGTTTCGAAACCACCATTGTTTCGAAACAACACGTTCGCACGGCGTTGTTTCAAAACAACCGTTGCAAAACAACGTAGTTTCCCCCACAGACTAGGTCTAACTTGTTTCAAAACAACCGTGAGTCGTGTGAACAGCCGAAACCTGATTTCGAAACAACCTCCGTTGTTTCGGAATAAGGAGGCTGTGTGAACACACCCCTTGTTTTTTTTTCCTATTCAAAGGCAGATATCACCTGAAATATAGATCTGATCTACAGATCTATCTCTGATGATCCTGTAAAATGATTTAGGAGCAATATTTTTTCACCAGGCCCAAGCCATCCAGTCCTCCAAACTCAAACAGGTTGCTCTAACATGAAACATTACAATCCAAGCTCAACTATAGTCCCATTTTAAAAATAATAAAAAAAAAGCCTAAATAATGCTGAAGAGAAGAACCTATCAACTTTTCATCACCACTGGAGTCACTGACAGGTATTTCTGCCAGACAGATGCTACTGAGAAACCTTTTAGTTATTACATTCTAATCCCTTCACTGCACAAATCCTTTCATATTTATCCCCTGCCCCTCCCACTTCCCCCCTGATCCTTTATTCCTGAATCAGTGGAGGAAAGTGTATAGTACAGGTAATCTTTGTAAACAAACATTACAGCATAAGTCAAAATCTGTTTAGAGAAAATCTGCTCCTAACCAGAAATATAAAAATCTCACTCAATTCTGAGCTGTGCTGTAAAATTTTCAAAAATGCCCCAAATGCCCATTTTCAAAAGATTAAAAGCACCTAAGTCTCATTGAAAGCCAATGGCATCCAGAGTGCCTAAATCACTGTGGAAAATCAGCACGTATGTATTTTTGAAAAATTTACATTTGATCTCTGGACACTTTGCTTTATTACCATTGGCTGCTAGTCCAACTTCATCTCACTCCCCTCTTGTCACCTTAGCTCTTCAGCTCTCCATCCTCACTATTCGGCTTATTGGCTGAGATTTAAAAAGCTGCCTTTGGGATTCGACTGCTCATTTTATATTAAAATTAATGCAAATTCACTGTCCAAATCCCTCAGGTAGCTTAGAAAATCCCACCAATTATGTTTCTCACCATCTTTCCTTTCCTCCTTTCCCATTCCTATTACCTTCCTCTCTCATTTTCATTCTAGTTATATGTTAAAAATTTCTTATCTTTCCCAACTTTCCCATTCCCCACTTCATCCTAGGGTTCGTAGCTGAAATAACAAGCCCCAAAATAAAATCAGTTGTCATCTGCCCAGAGGAAGGAACAGCATGTTGCCTGGCTATCTTAAGAGCAATCTGACAACAAGATTGTGACTCAGAGAGTTATATATTTTCCCTCTCTATCCCTTTGCTTCTTCATGAAGAGAAAACACCAGGCTGGATCTCTATCCTTTTACAACACAGCTACATTGCTGGGAAAGGGGAACTTTGCTTCCAGTTCCAGTTCTTTCTCTTTCTGCCCTACTGGGGATAGGGGACAGGTAGCAGCTGTGTGGAGCCAGCTGCCCCTGTATGCTGGACATGATTGTGCGGGGCACTGCCTGCTACTCCCTTGTGGAGATGTGCAGGTTAGACCATGATCTTGTGCAATACAAATAAAACAATTGTTAACAACATAACTCTAGCTGTTAAACACATGAAGGAGAAAAACGTCATAAACAAAACATACGTGATGTATGTATATATCTGCACGCATTCTTGTTTGTGTTCCTCTTCTCTTCCTTTCATACTCCCTATCCCTGTAGATTTTTGTAATCCACTTGCTCTGCTATGCTGTTATTTCAACTGTCAGTTCTTTGGGTTAGCTGCTGTCTCTTGTCTATGCCCTGGAAAATTCCTAGCATGCTTTTACATGCTCTAAGAACAACCTGTTTTAATATTTAGAACTTCATAGTCAGCATTTCTAGCTTCTATAATTTTACAAGGGCTGGGATGGGGCAGATGGAGGACAGGGGTGCCCCACCTAGTATGACAGAACTTTTATCAGGTAAGTTAATGCTGATAATGTACTTATTTATATCTACTCTCCTTATTCCCCCATCCCACTCAGCCCCAGGAGATTTCCATTAAGCAGTAGGCAAATGGCTAGTGAATGGATTTTCTGGCAGCATGACTGTTTTGGAACATATGCTGGTATCTTATTTTCCTGTAATATGGTAGCAAAAATTGTCAGTGAAGGCAATGGAAGTTACTCATAGGGATACTCTGAGGGGGGCATTTAGAGGAGGCTCCTTTGTCTTGTTCTCACCATTTTTTCTAGCCACCAACCTTGCGTTTCCATGGTTGTGCCTTGCTGTGTTCTGTCCTAAGCTCCCTGGGGACAGAGCAGAACTCAGAATTTAGTTTTCTTTGAGGCTGTCTCTGTTAGCAGTAATTTGAATTCTTCTTCTCTCCAGCAAGGAAATGACTGAGATGCCAAATTGTAACAACAAACTATTTTCAAACTTGGAACTAAGTCTGCAGGGTTTTTTTTCCACAAAAAGACAATCCATCAGAACCCAGTAAGGAGGACGGTGGGGAGGGAAGAGAAAGCGAGAAAGAGAACATTTCTGCATCATAGTAACATTTCTTGCCCTTGATGCAGCCTTCTAAAACAACCATGAGAGAGTATTACCTTGCTATGGTTGTCGCCCGCGCCTAATTGAAATCTATAATTCCATTACCAATACATCCAGATGCATTTAATCAAACCATATCCTGTTGTGCAAATTGAGATCCAAGTTCATAGCTCATCCCTAAACAAATTACACACAGTGTGCGTGTCCAGGCATTGAATAGGAGTCTTGTAATGAATGTTGCCAGCTCCTTCAGGTCAGCTAGAAAATTGGGTTGCCACTGTTTGCAATTTCTAAAGCATGGCAGGATAGCTCATTTTCCTTACTGTGTTTTGGATTTCTAAGTAGGCTACATCATGGGGATATTTAGTCTTCTGAATTTGGAGTGTTTTGATGGTGGGATAAGGCTTAAATATATTTTCCCAAGGCTTCTTTGAAAGTTTGCAGACTTTTTTATTCAAAACAAAGACTGGGATGCCAATTGGGGACAGCTGTTAATCCTACCAGTTGGCTATCATTATTTTGGAAGCCTGTAAATTGAAAAAGACATACAGATTTTATAGTATTTTTATGATATACATTAAATAAGTACAATCTGTTTTTTCCTATTGGATTCTGCCTTGCACTTTAATATTTGACTTTTTAAATACATTTTATGAACACACACCGTATTTTTATATATGTGGGTAAATACATACAATTTAGAATTCTTACAAACAAAAATAACTTTGCTAGGAAGTTTTATTTTTCATCATCTCCATATTTATGTAATACTAAACTCTAGGTGGCAGCATGTATGAACAAATATGAAATATTTATGTTAAAGGACTAATTCATTGCAAACGTGTTATAATTTATAGTCATAGCTTAATCTGTTTTATACGATCTATTTAGTGTATTTTTTGTGTTTGTATTGGCATTTTATCAAAATCCATTAAAATATTTATTGTATAAACTGAGAGAAATATACAGATCGTGGCGTTTCTGAGCTTTGATGATGAATCAGGACTAATTCAGCTCTTAACGTAAGTAGAGATGCTAAAAGGTGAGCTGGGGGAATGCTTTGGAATCAGCATTGCAAAGGGTCTTCAGCCTTTGGCTGGATGATTCAGGGCACCTAATACGGTGCGCACTGCACTGCATCTTTGACACTGCTTTAAAAGAGCATTGTGTAAACTCCCAAGCATGGATTTTCCAGTAGCACTACATGGAAAACATGCTTAACTACTAGGGTCTATAAATTTCATGTTTTCAAGCATGTGACAAAATGGGATTTTCTCCCACTAGTTAGAAGACTCACAGGCCTGAAAGGGACCTCATGAGATAATCTACTCTAACCCCCTGGGTTTGAATCTAGGACTTTCTGCATGTAAAGTAGATGGGCTAGCCATTACACTATATAAATTGTTCATGCAACAAATAAATTTGCTAGTCTTTAAAGGTGCCACCAGACTCCCTGTTTGTTTTGTTGGGTCTGAAGGGGCCATTTAGCAGCATTTGCTTGCAATTGAGCAGAGAGCATAAGAAAGTTGGAAAAAAGAATAAACCATGTGATGACTCCTGGGGATGCCTGAAAATGTAGTAAAACTGTCTATGAA
>ML681979.1:44326606-44404441 GCA_007922195.1 Podocnemis expansa | reverse complement strand
AACTACAAGATGTTCCAGATGCCTGAATATGATAGGTGCCATGGTAACAGATTGCAAATGAAATATCCAAGAGCTGTTGAATATTAACTCAGCAAATGTGCAGGATCTGGTCAGGGTATGCTGTCTCCCCCTCCCCTTTTCCAGCAACCCACTTGCAATAAGGAAATTTGCTGTTGCTGCAAGTGTCAGTGACAAGAGATTATACAAATATGGGGTTGTCTGATTGTGTAGTAAGAGCCTCCTGAAGTCTAACCACCTCATCCTACACTAAAGGAAGGTGTAGAGCAGAAGGCTTTTTCAGTACGGAACCTTGACTGGCCAGCAAAATTCACTTGTAATACGGTAGGTGAGCAATAGCTTTACTGCTCTGTTAATATATCATTTATCAAATAAACACTTAGCAGTTGTACAACAATAGGGCAATAAACTTTAGGCTCTAGATTGGACAGATGTGCCCTGTTCTCTCTCAAAATCTATTAATGCCTATCTGAACCTCGTAAACCTAAGTCAGTGAGCTCTCAGGGAGGAGGAGCTAACAATTGTCCTCAGGGAGACTTCAGGGATTTGGAAACTGACAAAGGTTTTCTCTCAGGGTTGGGGAAACAGAGGAAAACTGCCTGAGCCTTTATACAGTTTATTCGGGATTGGGGAATCTGCTAGGTCCATTAAATAAGCTCCCAGGGAGGGGAATTTCTATTGCAGGTGATGAGCCCTCAGGGAAAGGGAATCTGGCATGGGAATCCAAAAGGCTCAAGTAACAGGTCCAGTTCTTGTTTTATGCTACATCCATATGTAGGGGCTATAAACTGACTGGCTAACCAGGACTTCTTACATTGGGAGGGTGCTGGGAAGCATATGAGCCCATTCTCCCTTCTAGCCCTCACACTAGCACTAGAAGGCTATGGTTGCTGCATGCGTACATTAAAGGTGGGGGAAAGAGACAGAGAAACCCTGCACCTTTATGTGGCTAGCACACATGCACCAACACAAGGCAGGATTTTGACCTTGATGTTGGGCAAAAGGTTGTGTACTTGGTGCTCTGTTATGGAAGAGCCCTGTAGAATCTGATAGGGATCAGGTCAGTATGGGTTCTGTAAGACAGGACTGCCATTAGCAACATGAGGTAGGTTCATCCTTTCCCTCAAGTTTGTGTTTGCTTCATTCAGGCTTGGATTTTACCCTTTCTTCAGGCTATGCAGGTATCATGATGAAAAACTAGCTCTAGTGGCTGCAGATAGTTCTTAAAATCAACAAGAGTCCTGTGGCACCTTAAAGACTAACAGATTTCTTCAGGCACAAGCTTTCATGGTCTCCAAGCCACTTCACCAGATGCAGTTGGAGCCCACAAAAGGTTATGTCTGAAGAAATTTATTAGTCTTTAAGGTGCATCTCTCATTGTTTTTACTGTACAGCAGACTAACATGGCTACCTTTGTCGAAAAGGTAGCTCTTAGGCATCAGCAACAGACGTACAGGGTAACTGTGGCCTTTGTCAACTGTTCAAAGTAGCGAAGATGGACCTTTACTGTTACATGTGGAACTCATAGCAGGAGCTGTCCCTCTAATATTAATAATGGCATGTCAACACGAAGACTGTGCATGCAGGAAGCTGGGATGTAACTCTACATCGCACTGGCCTCTCACACTCAGTGGTTTTCAAACTGCAGGTCAGGACTCAATAGTGGGTAGCAGACCTTCAGGTATCGGCTCACTGCACCTCCTGCTGCTGCCACCAAAAGACTGGAATGCACTGCTCGATGTAATTGTTGGGTTGTGGGCATAAAAGATTTTTTTCACTGGATCTTGAGAAAATAAGTTTGAAAAATACTGCTCTAACTAGCCATGTGGATCTGCTGTTTGCACTACAGAATTTTTTGTGCACTTATCTACAGAGCCAGGGAGTGGGTGGCAGGCCAGCAGCTGTGGATTCACAACCCTGCTTGCAGAGCACTAAATCTCGAAGTGGCCACACCCTGCATGATGTGGCTGTGCTCATTAAACATTTAAATGTCCAGTCCCTGCTCAAACATCATTAAAATTTTGGCTTCCATGATATCTTGTTGTAATTCATTTATTCTTTCAGAGGTTTTTAGTGGTTTTTTTTATTGCTTCTTTGTGGTCCTATACAGTTGGAATTGTGGGAACTAAACTCAGCAAAGCATGTGCCAAATAATTTTGCTGTAACATGCGTGACAGAATACAATTGTGTTCTGGCACATAAAGATTTTTACTGGCACTCATGTGAGAAAGGAAGTAACTTTTTGAGTAAAGCCACCATACTATGCCCAGGCTGGTAAAACTTGGGGACACACCAAAACCTTTATACTACAACTTTGTACTGTAATCTACTGGGTTACTTTTACAATGATATTATTATAGAAATATAGAGTTGGAAGGGACCACCAGAAGTTATCAAGTCCAGCTTCCTGCTCTGAGACAAGGCCAAATATACCTAGAACATCTCTGACAGGTGTTGTCCAACTTGTTCTTAAAAATCTCCAGTGATGGGGATTCTACAACCGCCCTTGGAAGCCTGTTTCAATACTTAACTAAGTTAGACCTACATGTTTATAGTTAGTAATGTCTTCTTAATATCTAACCTAAATCTCCTTTGCTCTGGATTAAACCCATGACTTTTTATCTTCCTTTTAGTGGACATGAAGAACAATTGATCACAGTCATCTTTGTAAGAGCCATTAACATATCTGAAGACTTATCGGGTTCCCCTTCAGTCTTATTTTCTCAAAACTAAATGTCCAGTTTTTTAAAACTTTCCCCATAGATTAGGGTTTTTTTAAACCTATCTTTTCTGTTGCTTTGTCTCCTAGTCATGTGTAATAACCATAGGGCCTCCCATTGGAAGTGGTCTTTCAGATGATACAGGCATCCTCAGAGTTTGCACAGGCAGTCTAGTTGTGTAACTAATAAAGCCATTTTGTTGTGTGCCTAATAAAAACAATTGTAATTTAAACTTTATGTCTCTAGTCTCATTCTGGGTTCCTGAAATACTGCAGCTGCAGCATACACACAAGGAAGATACTTTTAACTACTTGACTGTATTAGAAATCATGACATTCACAGACACTATCATCTATGTACATCTAAGAAGCAGGCAAATGATACACACATGCATGTGAAATAGGGCACTGAGGTACACTATACCAATTTTGCAGATTTATCTTTATTCTTCTTTAGCATCTTCACAAAATAATGTCCTTCCTCAGGCATACAGTGGTTTGAGCATCTTTCAGATACTCTGTTCTTCTAGTTGTTCCCATCTGTTCAAACCTTTCCTTAAGGTTTTTTCTTTGGTGAAAGTCGCCTCTCTGTGTCTGTCAGATTTATGAACTGATAAATCCTCACTATTCCAGCATTAGAGCACTTCCCCTGTGTAGCAGGTCCCAAACAGAGCACACAGCAGATTTATTTCCCCGCCAACTGCTTCATTCCGGTGCTTTAGGCAAGTGTAACCTGCCCTAGAATCAGTCTCACACATGTGCTTGAGCTGCATCTTTATGGATGATCTTAGAAACTCCTCGGTATCACCTAGTAGAATGTCCCAGGGTTACAGTTCCTAAATGTAACACCTGCTTTGGCATAATTAATGATTGATGAAATAAAAGGAAATCCAGTGGCTTTGGGATATTTGGGTTCTATAAGAGGATTTGATTTGGTAACAGATAATATACATACTAAAAATAGCTGAATAAAAATATAGCATGGATCTAAAACTGGTTATTAAACTGGGAAAATAGGGTAGCAATTAACAATACAATCTGCTAGCACATTCAGATTCACTGGGTGAATGTCTAGGAGAACGGTGAAATAAGCAGAACAGATACATATTATGGGCAGCTACCTGAAAACAGTAAAGACAAGAAAACAAACCAAATATGAGCAGGAAGTACAAACTTGTTAAAGGAAAAAACAGACACTTCACACACATATGGTCCACCCTCATTTTACAGAGGGAGTTCTTATGTTAATCAAATGGGCTTGCTCATCACCAGACAAGAATCTTACATGGGTCTGAACCAGAATTCCAAATTCAACTTTGGTGAAGTTTGGATGAGTGTCTTCACATAACTGGCTTTGTTGCTATGATGAGCTTAACCAAAATCCAGGATCTGAATACCCCTCAACTTTGAGAAGTTCAGATCTGGCTCCACATTCTTGTGTTGATTCTTGAGATCTCTAATAAATAATTTCATGGTACCAATAATGTTAACAAAGGAAGGGAATTATTCACACTCTAACATGATAGGACAGTGACTGAAGGCACGGAAAGAGGAATACACACTATCTGTGCATTCTGCTCCAAAATACAGTTCACACAGGCTGTGTAGAGTCAAATTTCAGGAATAGACAAAAATTTATCATTTTTTCTCCTAGGGTTTCTACCTGTTCAGCTCCAAAAGCAGACTCCCTTTGATTAGAGCAGGGGTGCCAAATTCATGTGGAAGAGAGACTGGAACTCTATATTTTGTTATGTTTCATGGGAGGGGGTATAAATCCAGTACTAGGAAACCTCAGCAGTGCACAGTAGGATCCCCACAGTAGGAACTTTGTACAGAGATCAAAGAGAGATTCATCTGTTCGTTATTTGCCCAGAGCCTTTTTGTTGCAATCATCACTCACTGAGTTAATCTGCTCCTTTTCTGGCCACCACAATCTCTGCCCTTTGTTTCCATTTCTTCTCCATCTTCTTTTCTGGTTTTCAACACCTTCCCTATCACTTGGAATCTTCTCTGCACTTTCTTTCCTGCAGCAGCTTCTAATTCCCAACCCAATGTGCTTCAATCCCACCTGCTGCCCTCATCCCATCCACTAAAATGACCTGTGGTTAAACGGTTAATGTTGACACTGCAGTGTCAATCATCTTAATAGGGGACAAATGTATTTACCTCCTCTGAGTGACCATTTCAGGCTGCATGCACACTCATGCACAATTGCATCAGCTATACTCACCTCACTTGTGGCAGGTTATCTCTGCAGTGATGATGGATAGAAACATCCAAGAAAGAAAGAAAGAAAGAAAGAAAGAGCTTATGTTCTAGAGAATATAAATATCATGAGGTCTGGATTCACCGTTTCAGCCGTATACTTGAGACCCTAATCTAGAAAGTCACAGATACATGTGTATCTAGGTACTGTAGTGATGGGCACTTTAGAAAAGCATATATAAAGACAGTATAATATAAAATAATAAGACACTAGTTGTGTTGATATAGGGCCTGATATAAAGCCCTTTGGAAGTCAGTAGAAAGAATTCCATTGATTTCCACTAGGTTTTGTAAGAGACCTATAACAAGTAGTCATACAAAAAGCAGCAGCAGTGCAGACTAGAGACACAGTGTAGTTTTGCTAGACTATATGTGATTCAAATCAACCCTCACAAAGGCCCATCCACATGCCCATGTACACATTAGACCAAATTCAGACCTTTGCAGTTTTACATTCTATGAGAATCTGATCCATTGTGGATTATCCGCTTCTTGGGCTTAGTAGAAACTCCATTTTAGAGAGGGTTGCTATTTAGGAAAAATGTTCATGCACCCACAACACTGGATGACACATAACACCCCAGGAAAAAATAAAATAGAGTAGTAGAAATAAAATTCTTTCAAATGTTTACTGGTGAAGGGATTGGGTTTATCTGAGTTTGGATCAAAATTTACACTACCCTTGGCACTCCCACTGAAGTTTGCTGGGTTTCAACACATGGAAAAATTACAGAACTGAACCCTTGATATAGAATTGCATACATAAACACAGTACGTATATTACACACACAAAATGCATTCAAAGAACATTATTAAGGTGGCAAAGTTATAAGCATCCGAACAGAGTCTTCTAATGGGAAGTGTGAGGCAATCTTAACAGAAATCTGTGCTGCCAGCCCTGCTTGTAGTATACGTTCCTGAACTTTGAAGCACTTGCCAGGCACAGCCACACACCAGGGCCAGTAAAGATGTGCTATAGTAGGTGCTCCGGGAGACATTGTTCCTCAGGCAGTGGAAATACAGCCAACATGACAGTGTGCAACATGTGCTACTACCTGAATGGAACAAGCTCCATTGTTTAGAGTGAAGAGAAAGGAAAGCATATGGGCTGCAACACTGCCAAGCCCTTTGTCAGAGTGAAAAAAATCCTTCTGCTCTCTCCCTATCTTGTACCCATGGTAAAAACACTGCACAAACTACTCCACAAACTTTATTTTGAGAAAAATCAGGATTTGACCAATAAGAATGAGAGATATTACAACTCAGAGAGGTCCAACAGTAAAATAAATAATAGAGATTTAAAAAAAGGCTAAATGTGTTAGTAGAGAAGGGAAAAGATGTGCACCAGAGGCCATATGTTGCAACTGATCTATGTTGTCATTTGGTATTCTGTTCAACAATGATGACAGAATATGGCTTTTCAGCAAAACCGAGATCAAAAACTGACTAATTTTTATACAACTCTGGGTGTGCATTCATTCACTGAGAGGCTGTGTGTATCAGTGTTCCTATGATTCTTAACCAGATAGGTTGGTACCCTTTATATCAGGATAGCTGCTTTTCAAGCTTGAAATGATTTAATATTTTCACAAAAGTCATGACTTGCAGCACCTGTTCAGATGCTTGAGTATTTTTACAAATGCTCTTTGTCCGCGATAATGTTCATGTCTTTGCAGAGGGTTCTCTTTTGAGAACATAAGTGAGGTTTCAGAGTCACATGTTGGCTCCCTACAGAGGGATTAATTTCACTCCTCTGGTGAAGGAAAGTGTAAAGATCACAGTTTACAATATTGTCTCGGTATCTCCTTGTACTGTTTCATTTGTCTGTCTGCATCCACCTGTTGTCTCTTGTCTTGTACATGGATTGCAAAATCCTTGAAGCCAGCACCATCTACTTGTTTTGTGCTTGAATCCTGCCTAGCACAATGGGGTCCTGACCTATGACAAAGGCTCTAAGGTGCTTCCACAATACAAATAATAAATAAAATAATAATTAAACATAAATTCTGCCTTGTACAGGAAATATGCCAGTCCATCCAGTTCTGTCCTGAAAAATTTTTATCCCTAGGGCTCTTTCATTTAGTTCAGGGACCTGTGACAAAAGCAGACTGACACATTGCCACCTCAAATTTCGAATTAAAAATATCTTTTACCTTTGTTGTCTTTCACTAAGTTTAAAAAACATCATATTTGGGGCTTTTCAAGGAGAGACTGAAGCCAACCTATCATAAGAAAAAAAAATTGGTGGCTTGCATGGACTCTTAGGGTATGTCTACATAGCACTTTTATTTCAAAATAACCCTAGTTATTTCGAAATAAAAGAAATTAAGTCTACATGACGTTTTCTTATTTCAAAAGGACGGATCCCATCCTTTTGAAATAAGAACCATTGTTCTGAAACAGGTTAAACCCCGGTTTTTTTGAAACAGCTGTTATTTCGAAATGGTTATTAAATAACCATTTTGAAATAACAGCCTTTTGGATTGCAGGCTTTCCCTTAATTCAAATTAACATTTTGTTAATTCAAATCAAATCAAATCATAGGGCTGGAAAGGACCTTGCGAGATCATCGAGTCCAACCCCCTGGGAATTGAACCCAGGACCTTCTGCATGTTAAGCAGAGGTGTTAGCTTCGAATTAACTTATTTCAAAATAAGGACTTTATTTCAAAATAACTCATTTCAAAATACTTATTTCGAAATAATGATGTGTGTGTAGACATAGCCTTATTGTTGGTCGATCAGAGCCTTGCAGGATCTGCAGGAATAACAGATGTTTTCACCAAAATAACTTTAGCTCTGACTCCTTGGATATTAGTTGTGATTTTATAGTAAAAATAGCTTTTAATTTTTATCTGTGATTGTTGTCAGAAATTACATAAAGGAAAACTTGCTAGATATTGACTCGTCAGTTATAAAGGTAAACTGTAATTGTATTTTGCTTTGCTTTATGAGATATACTTCAGTCTTTTTATTAATATTCTCTATCACTGTGACACATTTATTAACTTGATATCAAAGATTTACAATATACATTACTTCCAATACCTACAGTATAAAACTTTAAGCTCTTTTGGTAAGCAATGGCTGCGCTCAACGAAGTAGAATTCTTTATCTTAATTTATTGGGAAATATTTATGAAATGTTTTTACAAAGCTTTTTATTTTTATTTTTTTTAAGCAAGGATTCCTATGGCACTTAAAGACTAACAAATTTATTTATTGCATGAGCTTTTGTGGGAGAAAATCCCTATCGCAACTTCTCCAGGTTCTAAGGTTTTTCCAAAGATTAAATCCATATTTATAAAATAGAAGAATTTCCCATGTTTTGTCATTTTTGTTAATAGTATAAAAGTCTTGGAAACAAAACTGGATTCAAATTCTTAATTTCTAACATTTCATGGTGAAAGACTCAAAAGACTCAAAAGTTATCATAATAGTTGTATTTATCTATTAACATATACAACTATGGTATTAATTTTTCATGGGATTAGAAATTAATTTGGAATTTTATATCCAGAATGAAATTTCAAACATAGGTCACCCTTTTCTTCTTCCCCTACAGTGTATCTCTGGGTAACCTCATCTACAAACAAATATTCAATTATCTTTATGCCAATGACTCACAGATCTACGTTTTTATCCAGATAGGTCTCCTTCTGAACAAACTAAAAAACTCAGTCTGTTTCTCTGGCATCTCGTTGTGGATGTCTGATCTTCAATTTAAGCTTAACATGACCAAGACATAGCTCTTATTCTTGCCCGACCTTAACTGATCTAAATTTGGCCTGCACAAACATGCAGTCACCCTCAACAATATCTGGTACTTGCTCACAGTGTGTTAGCATCTCTGCTTGAGACTCTCTATTCACTTCCCAGAGACAAACTGAGGCTACCTTACAAACACGAGCCATCGCTCCCCCATTCTTGCTCAGGAGTGCGACATCCAGGCTAGCCTTTATAATTGAGTATGTGACCAATCGATTCTCCCCCAACAGTTCGGTCCACTCCAAAGAACATGTCTTATTATTCAGGTAGGTATGGATGTCCACACACCCCTCCTGGACTGCGCCAGAGACTGGGAGAATTTCACCCTTGTGGGCTTCCCACTCTTTTGTATACCCACCCAGGGACCAGCACCTGTAGTATTGCCCCTGGTGCACAAACAGAGCCCAACCATACCGAATATACAATATTAACAACATTAATGGGTACACACTTCTAGATATGCCCCTCACCTCACGCAACTCCTGGTGCAGGGACTCTATCTTTTTCTGGCAGCAGGCATGGCTCTCCTTCCCTCGGAGGTCCTTGCGGACCTCCTTGAGCATCCGGAACACTGCCATGTTCACCTCATCCAGCTCCCGCGCAGCCTTTTTCAACTCCCTGTCCCGGATCTCTAACTCCTCAGACAGCCCTGTTACCTTGTCCTCCAATCTATTAATGAGGGAGGTTTTGTTGGTCAATTCTACCTCCCACTTTCTCTCCTTCCGCAAGAACTCCTGTTCTGCCTCCTCTTTAGCCTCTGCCAAATCCTTCAAAGCCCTCTCCTTATCTCTGAGGTCTGACCTAAGGGATCCTATTTGAGCCTCCTGCGCCTGTACCACTCCTGGCAACGTCACAGCAACCTCATGGAGCCCATACCAAAGGGCTTGCTTCCTTTTCTTTCTCCATGGTTTCGAAGCCACAAATGTCTCCCATCTGTCACATAGGGTGGTGTAAGCACCTGTACCAACAAACAGGCCTTTCTGCCAGGGGTTCTTACCCTTACCAAACTCCTCTAAGCTATCCAAAAGGGTGGTCTTTTTCTCCTGCTTCAGCCAGCTGCTCTCAAAGATTCTAGCCATGCTGGCACTGTTTTATTCCACCAGAGGCTGTCAAAAAGGGGTTCAACACCTCCTGGCTGGCTCGCCAAAACTGTTCTGGAAAAATATTAATATTCCCAGAAATGGGTTCAGGAATGTTGAATACAAGCTGCCCCTTGAGCCTCTATCAACTCGCACTTTGTATAGCCTAGTGGAATAAACACTAGGAGACAGGGGTTTCCAAAACAAACACTGTTTATTAAACAAACCCCCACCCCAGTTACAGTAAGGTAAGACTATCCCTTCACCCCCAGGCCAAACACACCCACCCAGTAGGCCAACACCCTAACCCCGAAACCTTAAACTAGGAGAACAACAGGAAAAGGGGAAGCAAGAGGACCTATATGCCCAATCGCCTGGACTTCCCTTACGGTTTTGCTTCACCCAGCACAGGGCGTTGGCCTACAACTCCCATGCAGTGCTTCAGCTCCAGGCACAGGCAGAGTCCCACCACTGCAAGGAGCCACGCAGGGCTCGACTTGATCAATGGCTCTCAGGCCACGCCGAGCTCCTCTGACTGTCTACTTCTGGGTCCAGGTGTGATGTACTCCGAGCATGGACCGTCTGCTTCTGGACAGCTGGTGGTCTAGTTCTGCAACTAGAGACCATTCACCCTAAGCAAAGTCCAGGGATCCCAGCCTCCCAGGGTAGAGCAGGGCCTTGAAACACAGTCCCAGGAACCAAACCTGTGGCTCTCCAGATGGATCCCACTTCAGGGTCTCTCCCGCGCGGTCTGCTGAGTGTCCCACAATGATTCCTCCTCTATCTGCACTTGGGGCTTCCCGGAGCCCAAGCCAGAGTCCTCAATTAGGAAAAGTCCCACTCAGTTCTCCTACTCTGCCTCTTGCAACTGAGGGCTTCCAGGTGCCTCAGTCCAAGTTCCAGTGACAGAGCAAGTCCACACACACACTGCTTGAAGGTGTCCTCTCCAGTGGCAGGCGCTTAAACCCGAACTCGCCAACTTGCCAGTCTTCTGGTCTTCAGGCCCTTCTTCTGCCCCAATCCACAATGAAGCACCAGAAGGATTCCCCAGGAAAAGGAACAGGAACAGGAACCCCTCCCCACAGCAGGCAACGCATAATAAACTCTGTGGCTCATTGAAACTGCCCAATCAGAGAGTCTCATTCTCCCGCTGCGGAGGGTCTTACCAATCATTTAGCAGAGTGCACAGAAAGTTCCAGCAGTAAACAACCTTCCCCCCAATCACATATAAAACTTTATGGAAGGTTCTCACAGTCCTTCTGCCTCTCCAATCAAATGGCAGTCCTGAGAGAAAGTTCTCGGGCTGCCAGGCAGACTCTGTTCCTGGCTGCAAGGCAGACTCTAAACCTTGGCTGCCTGCCAATGTACCCTAACTGTGACATTACTGGATTGCACAATCCTGCTGGTTAACATAACCAAGCCTGCTGAGGCTGGTTAGGTACACTACTTAATGGCAACTTACCATTATAACAAGCAAAAATAAGGGGTATAACAGAAATTTACCCCAACAGTTGCTGATGTGACTCTGTCCCTAGCTCTCAAATTCCTGCATTGACATAGCCTTGATTTGGACTTTGCCTTCTGATTTAGACCCTGAAATCTGATTCAGACTCTGACCCTTGGTATTGACCCTGAACTGGAACTTGACTATGAACTTTTCCACTACTCCTAGACACTGGTTTGGCCCAGGGCCTTGTCTCTGACTGCTTTTGTTGGGATCCTGACAGTTTGTCCAGACCATCCTAGCTTGTGGTGATCCTACCCAGGGGAAACTTGGAGGCGGTGCGCTCAGCCTGCCTCAAAGAGCACTGAAGAAGCCTGAATGGGCTGACCACTCCTATGCTTCAAGTTTAAGTACCACTGCTCACCTCAGAAAACCAATCTGTGTAAGAAAATCCACCTACCTCCAGAAAGAAAACATGGCACTGAGGGCTCAGCTGGCAGTGCATGCCACAGAGAGCAGGCATGAGATCTGGCAGCCTAGCTGCAGGATGAGTATGCTAAACTATGGGCATACAATGCCTGGTGTCTGTTCACCTCCTAGAACATTTTAGCTGGGATTGCCAAAAGTTCGGGAGGTGGGTAGTCAATGGTGCCTGTTGTTTCTGCTTTACCTCCACTGATCAAGCAAAAGTACGACTCTTTATTAGCCTCCTGATGGACGATGCATTGAACTGGACCTTATCTCTACTTCAAATCAAATCAAATCAAATCAAATCATAGGGCTGGAAGGGACCTCATGAGATCTTAAATGAGCGAGCCCAATGCTATAGAATAGGAATGCCTTCCTCCATGCATTTCTCTGCCATATTTGACAATCTGACCATGTCCACTCAACAGAGGATGCCCTGTGAAAATTCCAGGAGGGGCTGGGCCAGCCTTGTCCTACATTGCTCAGTGTTACTGACTAGCATCTGGCACTGGGTGGACCAAGATAGCTCTGCTGCACCAGTTCAATTTGGGACTATTACTGCAGGTTAAAAGATGATGTAGCTTTTCTGGAGACCCTGGCTATGTCCACACATACATGCTTATTTCAATTTAAGTTAAATCAAAATAAGTTAATAAAATCCTTAATTCCAATTAACTTAAATCAAAATAAGCAAAACCCTCAAATCGAAATACCAAGTCCAGACACAGGACTTGCTATTTTGAATCAGGAGGGGGGCACCATAGGAGGTATGGCAACATGGCCCCCTCACTGGGCCATGCCCCCACCCAATATATACAAAAAGGAAGGCACCCTGGGAAGGAGAAGGGCAAAAGTGTTATTTTGAAATAATGGTTATTTCAAAATAACACATCTGAACAGTGTTGTTTTGAAATAACCATTTCGAAATTACAGATGATTTGAATCAAAATAGGTTTAAGCTATTTCAAAATAATGTCTCTTGTTTTGAAATGACGGAGCTCATCATTTCGAAACAAGAAAATGTCGTGTGGACCTAATCTTTCTTAAATCGAAATAACTACTGTTATTTTTATTTAAAAGATACATGTGGACATACCCCCTGACTAGCCTAGACACATTCACTGACTTGGTCATACACTGTCAATAATAAGCTCCATGAATGACATGAGGAAAGAAAGGGATCCGTATTACCACATGGCCATTGTAATTCTGTACTTATTTTAAACCTGAACCTCAAACCAATACATTTGGATAGTGCCCACCACCATGTGACCCTTGATGAAAAAAAAGAATATTGTCACCACCATAGGCTGTATTTCTGATGTGGAGGATCAATGTGGTCGAATTAACTCAACACTGAAGTGCTTCTCCTGGCCATCTACTGCTGGTGTCTCTCATCTTCATCTACCCCTGCAGACCCCTCTCAGTCCTGGAACTTCAGGTTTCTTTTCATGATTTGGCCCTCCAGCCATGTCATCATCCATGTATCTTCCAGTTCTACAACCCAGCCACTTCTCCAGTGCTGAATGGTAGGATCCAGGGCCCTCCTAGTACTCTGGATCCCAGCTCAGAGACCCTTTAGCTAACAGTCTCCTCGTACTTCTTCTTGACTTCTCCATCAGTGGTCTTTCAATTCCTTGGGCCATTTCCCTATGGGCCTACTACCTTGTTTACCCTCTTCTCAAGGCTTCCAGTGGGCCAGAAAGGAGCTCCCTCTTGTCCTTTGGTCCCTGCTAGCAGCTTCTTTGTACAAGGTGCTACCTATTTGCTCAGCCCCTCAGGGAGACAGTCTTCACTCCCTGAGTACCCAGCACCCATTGACTGATTTCCACTGCTGCACCTTTTTATGTGAGCCCACTAGGCCCTGATTGGCTGCTCCATTCAGCTTCTCTCTGGCTGCTCCCTGTGCAGCCTCCCTAAGGCTCTATTAACACCTTCTTTGCCCAAGACCCCATCATGCTAGCCATGCTCTTTCCAACTGCATGTCCTGAACTCCAGCATGACACAGTTCAGGAAATGACCTCACTCAGGCCACTCTCATCGAAGCATGCCCCAGGTATGGGGAGCACTCCCCACACCTTAAAATTCAGGTCTGCCTCTGTGTTCCTGGGAAGCATTACCAAATTCCACCACATCAAGCACTGGTGGATTCCAGTACCATGGAACAATTTCATGAATGCTGATACGGCCCAAGCTGTGTGTGCTGATTCAACAAAGACTGTCCCTGACCCCAGTGGCTATTCCTGCTATGGAGGCCAGTGACAGAGGAGATGGTGCTTCTAGAAGTTCCCATTTGGGATCATCAGGAGGTCCTCCAGTTCAGAATAATCCACTCATCACACTTCCTCATCATCCCTTGAAAAACAAACAACAAGTTCTGTGGCATTTAAAGACTAATAAATTTATTTATTGCATGAGCTTTCGTGGGAGAAAAAAGTCAGTGTCTGATGAAGTGGAATTTTCTCCCACAAAAGCTCATGCAAATAATAAATTTGTTAGTTTTTAAGTGCTGCAGGACTCCTTGTTTTTTTTATGGAACTAGACCAACATGGCTGTCCCTTTGGAACTCACCATTCTTTGCATTTCATGGGTGGTAACTCATGAGCCACACATTATTTGGCATGAGCATCAAATTAGCTTCTGTTTCAAGTTCTGTAGGCAAGTGTGCTTACATGCACCATCTGCTGACACAAGATATGCCCACTGGGCCTTGACAGTGGGCCTGACACAAGCACCATGATTGCTGACTTCAGCACTGTCCCCCAAGTATAGCTATGAAGGTGATGTTGGGAAGATAGGAGTATGACTGACCAATTGAGATGCAGCTGGGGATCAATATGCAGTTTGACTGCATCTATGTGATGTCAAACTGACTACTCTGCCTTCCTATCTCCAGGAGAACATGGCCAAGGGCTTTATAAGGACATCTACCTGTACTGTTGGGGCCCCATATCTGTTTGTTAAAAAGAAAAGATGGAACCCTGCACCTATGCATGGATTACCAGGCCTCTAATTTGATTACCATTGGACTCAATACTCATCCCAGATCTACTGGACTGTGTACAACTGACCAAGGTATTCATAAAGCTTGACCTGAAGATGCCCTCTCACCTGTTCTGGGTCCAAGCTGGGATGACTGGAAGATGACTTTTTGAATCCAGTATGGCCACTGTGGATACCTTGTAATGCCATTTGATTTCTCAAATGCCTCTGAAAAATCCTTGCATTTCATGAACAAAGTCTTCTGTGTTATCCTTGACCAATACTTTGTAGTCTATTTGGATGGTATTCTCATCCTAAGCAACACACCCAATACATCTGGACAGTCCTGAAACAGATCCACCATGGCTTGTATGCAAAACTGGAAAAATGGAACTTTGCCCAGAACTCTATGGAACTTCTGCACTACATCCTGTCCCTCAATGGCCTCCAAGTGGAACACAAGATGGTAGAGAAAGTACAGAACTGGGTGCTTTCACAAAACATCAAGGAACTCCAGTACTTCCTGGAGACCTCAACCAGCCTGGGACCTTTACGAGCACCAGATCAAGGTCCACCCTAACCCAGCCCACCCTTTTATTGTCAAGAATAATACTCCAATGTGGCATTTAGGGCCATAATCTCCCAAAGATGTAGTCCCCAACAGAACCTTCACTCTTGTGCCTACTATTCACAGAAGCTCATTCTGGTTGAACAGAACTATGAAATTCTAGATAGAATGGTTCTAGCCATCAAAGCACCCTTCAAAGAGTGGAGCTGCTGTCTGCAGGGTGTGCGGTACGCAGTATGGGTACTGTTGTGACCCATAGGACTCAACTCTTCATAGGAGAAGCTACGTTGTAAATCTCCACTTGGCTACCAGCTGACAATTGCTGACCAAGGAATCATGAAGCCTACCCCAGTTATGAGGCTGTGCCCCCCAATGCCCTGTTGACAGAGTGCCAGAGAAGCCAATTGGCCCACTGGCCCTACTTAGAGTAAAAACAGAAACAGGAAGCTGTTTGAACCACTGGACTCCACCTTTTTCTGGACTGTGTGTGTATAAGCAGGTAGGAATCAATGGCTCAGTGTCTAGCTGGCAACCAGTAATGAGTGGAGTCAGTCATTCTGTTCAACATCTTCTTTAATGAGGTTGATGATTTCCAGAGAGGTAGCCATGTTAGTCTGTGTATAGCAAAAGCAACAAGAGTCCTGTGGCACCTTATAGACTTACAGATTTCTTTGAGCATAAGCTTTTGTGGGCTTCAACCCACTTTGTCAGATGCATGAAGTAGAAACTACAGTTGCGAGGTATATATACACATGCCAGGATGGAGGAGAAGTGTTAGCAAAGTCAGTACAGAGCAGATGGGACCCATTCACACCAGCAGATCAAAAGAAGAGAACGTGTGAATGGATGAATCACTTTTTGTAATGTGCTAACCATTCTAAGGCTATGTCCACACATACATCATTATTTTGAATAACCCATTTCGAAATGAGTTATTTCAAAATAAAGTCCTTATTTCAAAATAAGTTAATTTGAATTAACAGTTTGTTCATTCAAATTAAGGGAAGGCCTGCTTTTGAAATAGCCGTTGTTTCAAAATGGTTATTTCGAAACAAGGCCGTTCGGACACGTTGTTTCGAAACAGTTGTTTTGAAACAATGGTGTTGTTTCGAAACAACATGTCCGAATGCCTTTGTTTCGAAACAACCGTTTTGAAACAACGGCTATTTTGATTAGATGCGAGGTTTAATGGTTTCGAAATAACGGTGCGTCGTGTGGACATGCTGCTTCTTATTTTGAAACAACCTCTGTTGTTTCGAAATAAGAAGCCTGCGTGGACATACCCTAAGTCTCTATTCAGACCCAGTCTGATGGTGTCAAACTTGCAGATTAGTGCCAACTCTGCAGTTTCACACTGAAGTCTGTTTTTGAAGTTTTTTTTAAATATGGCAACTTTCAAGTCTGCCACTGAGTGTCAATGAACACTGAAGTGTTTTCTTATTGTTTTATGGATATTGCCATTTTTGATACCCATTTTTTGTCCATTTATCCTTTTACACAAGGACAGTCTGGTTTGCCCAATATACATGGCAGAGGGGCACTGCTGGCACATGATAACATATACCACATTAATGTATGTGCAGGTGAATTACCCCCTGATTGTGTGGCTGATGTGGTTGGGGCCCGTGATGGTATCCCTGGAGTCAATGTGCAAGCAGAGTTGGCAATGGGGTTTGTTGCAAGGATAGGTTCCTGCGCTGATGTTCCTGTTATATGCTGTTCGGTTGCTGGTGAGTATCTGCTTCAGGTTGGGAGGCTGTCTGTAAGCAAGGATAGGCCTACCTCCCAAGGCTTGAGAGAGTGTGGGATTATCTTTGAGGATAGGTTGTAGATCTCTGATGATGTTTTGGAGAGATTTAATTTGGGTACTGTAGGTGATGACCAGAGGTGTTCTGTTGTTTTCTCTGTCAGGTCAGTCCTCTAGTAGGTGGTTCCTGGGTACCTGTCTGGCTCTGTCAATTTGTTTTTTCACTTCACCAGCTGGGCACTGTAGTTTCAGGAATGCCTGGTAGAGATCTTGTAGGTGTTTGTCTCTGTCTGAGGGATCGGAGCAGATCCGGTTGTACCTTAGAGCTTGGCTGTAGACAATGTAGTGTGTCCCAGGTGGAAGCTGGAGGCATGTAAGTATGCATTGTGGTCAGTTGGTTTGCGGTGTAGGGTAGTGTTAAAGCATCCATACCAGACTTATGGTATTGTCCAAGAACTGGATTTCTTGTGTGGACTGGTCCAGGCTGAGGTTGATGATGGGGTGGAAATTGTTGAAGTCTTGGTGAAATTCTTCCAGTGATTCTTTCCCATGGGCCCATATGATGAAACTGTCATTAATGTAGCACAGTTAAACTAGAGGCAATAGTGGGTGAGATGCAAGGAATTGATGGCCTAGGTCAGCCATAAAGATGTTGGTGTACTGGGGCCAGTTTGGAGGTATAGGTCATCTCCAAATCTGAAGTAATTGTGGGTCTGGACAAAGTCAAACTTCAGTTACCAGGTATGCTGTGTTATCATCCAGGAAATTGTTTTTAATGGCTTGTAGAAATCTTTGTGAGAAATGTTGTTGTAGAAGGCTTCTACATCCATAGTGGCTAGGATGGTGTTTTCTGGAGACTAGCAATAGATTGTAGTTTTTTCAGGAAGTTGGTTGTGTCATGGAGATAACTGGGAGAGCTGGTGGTGTAGGGCCTGAGGAGAAAGTCCACATAGCCAGACAATCCTGCTGTGAAAGTGCCAATGCCTGAGATGATGGGGTGTCCAGGATTCCTGGGTTTATGGATCTTGGGTAGTAGATAAAATACCTCTGGTTGGGGCTCCTGGGGTGTGTCTGGATAGACGTGTTCCTGTGCTTCCTTAGGGAGTTTCTTAAGCAGATGTTGTAGTTTCTTTTGGTATTCCTCAGTGGGATCAGACAATAATGGCTTGTAGAATGTGGAGTTAGAGAGTTGTCTGGCTGCTTCCCGTTCGTAATCTGACCTATCCATGACAACCACAGCATCTCCTTTGTCAGCCTCTTTGATTGTAATGTTGGAGTTGTTTTTGAGGCTGTGGATGGAGTTGCATTCTGCATGGCTGAGGTTATGGGGTAAGTGGTGCTGTTTGTCGATAATCTCAGCTTGTGCGCGTTGGCAGAAACACTCTATGTAAAAATCCAGTCTGTTGTTTTGGCCACAGGAGGAGTCCATGCAGAATTCTTCTTCTTATTGCGTTGTAAGGAAGGTGTCCGTGGGTTAGCGTGTTGTTTAGTGGTGTCATGGAAATATTCCTTGAATTGGAGATGGTGAAAGTAGGCTTCCAGGTCACCACAGAACTGTATCATGTCGGGGGGGGGGGGGAGGCAGAGAGTCCCTGAGACAAGACAGACTCTTCTGCTGAGTTCAGTGTACAGCTGGATAGATTTACAATATTATTGAGTGGGTCAGGGGTATCACAGGTGTGGTCCCATGTGGCTTGTAGGAGCTTAAATAGTTTAATGTCCTTTTTCCTCTGTAGAGAAGCAAAGTATGTGTTGTACATGGCCTGTCTGGTTTTTGTAAAGATCAGTCACGTGGAAGTTTGTGTGGAAGTATGGCTTTTCATGAATGTCTCCAATGTTGAGAAGTCTTTCTTGATCTTCTCCTTTTGCTGTACAGGATGCTGATCAGATGGTTTTGTAGTTTTCTTGAGAGTGTGTGACACAATCTCTCACCATAGTCCATGTAGTATGTTGATTGTAATGGATTTTTAATTTTCAGTCCATTTGGTATGACGTCCATTGTTTTGCATTTAGAGAGGAAGATGATGTCTGTCTGTATCTGTGCAAGTTTCTTCATGAGGTTTGTAGATTTCCATTTCATATGGCTAAATTCAGTGCCTTCCATGGTAGAAACTTCCAGAGGGGTGGCCGTGTTAGGCTGTGTATAGCAAAAGCAGCAAGAGTCTCTAAATGCAGAAAAATGGACATCATACCAAATGGACTGAAAATTAAAAATCCGTTATGATCAACATAGTATGCAGACTATGGAGAGAGATTGTGTCACACACTCTCAAAAAAATTACAAAAATCTCTCCAATAAACAGCCCCTCCTGCCCCAACGCTGACTCCCCCCCATACTCTTAAGCTTCAGAACTTTCTGTATGCCACAGTTTTCCAAGACATCACATCTTTGATCCACTCAGCTACAAGAAAGGAGCCCCTACAAAGAATTGGAGATAACAAATCAGTGCAACACCAGGTCCAGGATGGCTAGCTATATGTTAAGGGCCACTTATATGTTCCACTGAAACCCCCTCAGTTAGAGGTACTACAGCTCTGTTGTACGTAACATTAGCAGGCTACCTGGGTCACGTCAACCCTCTGTTTGAGTGTCTACTCATTCTGGTGTCCCCAAATACCCACTACAATCAATTTGCATATTGATTAACGTAAGATGCTCCTACGCCAAGATACCATGCTCTAAACACTTTAGTATTCTACCACCTTCTGAGACCCTGTCCAGATCCTAGGCAGTCATTACCCTAGACTTCAACATCAAATAGAGCCCTGCAAATCCACAGACATCCATGGATATCTGCATGATAGCTGCATCCGTGGATACAACATGGATATTTGTGAACCATTTCTTGTAGCTGCAGATTGGTTATGGATTTGGCCTACAAATAGTGTAGCAGCTAGTATAGCTGCTTAATATGTAGAAAGTCCTGGGTTCAAGCCCCAGGGGGTTGGACTTGATGATCTCATGAGGTCCCTTCTGGCCCTATGATTCTCTTCTATTCTATTTTTATCTGCACAGAGCTAGAGCCCTGCAAATATGCGGATATCCACGGATATCCGCATTATATCTGCATCTGCGGATACAACATGGATAGCCGTGAACCATTTCTTGCAGATGCAGTTTGTATTTGTATCCATGCAGGGCTCTAACAACAAACTCCCTCTGTCTAACAGGCAGACTATACTCCAGGGGTGGCCAAACTTATGGAACTCAAGAGCTGCACAAGTTGATTATTAAATCTTTGAGAGCCGCACTGAGGCATATAACCATATACTTTTACTTACTCCAAAATTACTAAGCTTAAAATTCATTGCAGACTTTAATTTTATCGTAAAAACAGGGCAAATATTGATCCTACTAAGGTCAGATCCTAATAATTACTTAAGGGTACCATGAAAACTAAGCCTATGCAGTAAAAACTTAGCTGTCATTGGATGAAGAACACTGCAGGCTAGCGATGAGTTTTTTAAAATCTGGGCAGTAACTTGTCAATGCAGTAAGTAAAAGCTGTCTCAGGTGCTGATCTCTAAGCATTGCGCAATGTTTCAATTTAACAAATTTCATTGTGGAAAACAGTGCTTCACAGTAGTAAGTTGTGCCAAAAATTGAAAGTAATCTACATTTAGTTTTAAACTTTTCTCCTTTGTATTTTTGTTTCTTGGTATTCCACATCAGGTTTAGGACTTTTTAAAACACAATTTTATTTTAACAATGAGTAACAATGCATTAGGGCCTATGAGGAAATCTAAACATGCTGCAGCTTCCCCAACCACACCGTGCTTCCCCTCCTCCCATTGCTGCTTCCCTGCCATCTCTTACCACTCTGCTGCTTTTCTGCTCCTCCCAACTATGCTGCACTTTTGCCACTCCCACCATGCCATCGCTCCCTGCTGGCCCTGACCATGCCACCAATTCCCTGCCGTGCTCTTCCACGAGCCACAATTTTTCTTTGAAGAGCTGCATGCAGCTCATGAGCCGCAGTTTGGTCACACCTGCGATAGTCCTTACCAAAGTTGATCAGCTGACAAAAATGGCTCACTTCGTCCACAATGTATGACTGCCCTCTGCAGAAGGGGATGGCTCAGCTACTGAAGATTCATGTTATCCATCTTCATGGACTGTCAGAGCAAGTTATGATTGATCGGGGCCATAATTTCTGTTGTGGTTTTGGCACAAAACCATAAGATTGCTTGGTCTCCTCACTTATCCATTTACCACATATCATCTACAAACTGATGGTGAGTCTGAATGAGCAAATCAAGTATTAGAACAATATTTGTGCTGTTCTACAAAATTCTATAGGGCAACTGGTCAAGTCTTCTACCTCAAGTGGAGTCTGCTTACAACACTGAGCATATTTCCACCAGACAGAGACCATTGTATTCAAATTGGGGCTTCCAACTCTGCCTTCACCCAACCATACCCATCAACTCTATCAATCCTATGGCATCTGAGTGGGTGCAACAGATCTATGAGGTCGGAGAAGAACTCAAGGCCCACCTGGACAAGGCCAACCGGAATGACAAGTAATATGCTTATTACCTGTGCCAAGAAGGGTCTGAGTCATGAGGTGATTCCAAATCAAGCTGAGATCAAAGTCAAGAATTCAGAAACAAGGACTAGGAACCGGTATAGCAGATACAGATGATCTGCACTAATGCCTGAAGAACATTCACTGTTAGGCAAAAAGCATGGCCCTCCGTACTAAGGCTATGTCCACACATACATGGTTTAAATCACTTTAAGTTAAATTGATCTAACTAAATCGCTATAAAAATCATTAAATCGATTTAAGTTAAATAATTTAACAAGTCCCCACTAGAAGACCAAATCAAACTAGCATGTTCATGGACAGGACTTGCTAGTTTGATTTAGGAGAGGGACACCATGGGAGGTGTAGCAAGATGGCCCCCTAGAAAGGCCAGGCACCCACCCTATATATAGAAAAAGGACATCACCCTGGGAAGGAGAAGGGCAAAAGGGTTAAACTGAAATAACACATCGACACAGCATTATTTCAAAATAACAGTTTTGATTTAACCGTCGTTTTGATATAATACGAGGGTTTACTATATCAAAATTAATTTCCTTATTGCATGATAAGGGAGCTCCTTATCTTGATATAAGGAAACATAGTGTGGACCTGCAATCTTTTAAATCAAAATGTTCTTCATATTTCGATTGAAAGACTGTGTGTGGACATACCCTAATTGGCTATGTTGTAAACTGTTACCTTTCATACCATCCCCACCAGTCAGGTAATCGTCCCAGTGACCACGAAGCTCCAGTTACCCAGAAACCTCAGAATACACCCAGTGCTTCATGTATCCATACTAAAGCTTTATGCTGTCAATTCTTTTGCTCACCACTTTCAACCACTGCCTCCTCCAGCATGGACATGGTCCACAGACATGATGAATATGAGGTCCATGAGATACTGAACTCAGTAATTAAACCGGGTTTTTCAGGGTGGGAAGACTATGCCCCAGAAGAGACATCTTGGGAGGATGCATCTCAAGTTCATGCAACTGAAGTAACCTTTGCTGCAATACATCCTGTCAACAAGAAACACACCTGGAGGAGGGAATGGAAGGCCCCATGGATATAGAGCCCAGGCATGAAAGGTTACCAAGCAGCTGACATCCCTAGGCTGCCATGCAGCAGCTGTAATCAGCTTATGCTCCAATTCCCATGACTCACTGTGGACACAGACCATGAAACATTCCACTTCACCTATTTGACAGACAGCAGCCTTGTGGCTCTTTGGGCATTCCAGCAAGTGTTCAGGCAACACTGCAGATATTGTGTAGCTGCCCCAGCCATTCCTGCTCCTTGATGATGAATTCCTGGGTTTGACCTCAGCTTGACTTGGAATTCACCTCCTAACTCAGACTTTGACCTCTGGTATAAACTCTGGGCTGGAACCTGACTACAAACTCACCACTGAGCTACTCCCAGTCAGGAGTGTGGCTGCCCCAAAAATCATTTGCTGCACAAGCTCTGGGCCCAACCCTCCCCTTGATGCCTCCCTTTCCAAACCACCCCCAGCTGCATAGGCCCCAGGCCCTATCTGCCTCTCTGCCACTGGCCTGGGGACCGAACCCTCATTCTGCTGCTAGTCCTGGGTCTGAGCCCAAGACGGCTCAATGCTACCAGCCCAAAGCCCAGTTCCAGCCAACTTACTGACCCTGCCACCAGGTTCTGAATGCTGGTCCCAGGCCTGAGCTTTGGCTGGCTCACCGGCCCTGCTGCTGGCCCCAGCTGGCTCATTGCCAGACCCTAAGCACTGGCTTGTCATCACCAGCCTTGAACACCAGGCCCAAGTGCCAAGCCCAAGCCGTCACCAACCCTGAGTCAGGGTCCCACCTCACCCCATTGCTGATCCCAAGTGCTGGCCCCAGGCCCGAGCCCAGGCTGGGTCTCTACCTTCACCAGCCCTGGGTCCACTTTTACCAGCTAGCTCGCCTTTCCCAGGGGACTCCACAGCACTTATCCATGCTGTTAGGTTCCATGCTGCTGGGCCAAAGAGGAATGGATTTAACTTCCCTCTTCTCCCACCCTGCACTACATGTCTCAGCAATGTGATACAGGGCAGGACAACCCCTGTCAGTTCCAGCTGAGCACTTCTCCCATGGGGGTGCTGGAGCCCAGGCAGATTGTCTGCACCTGCGCCTGCTGGGGAGGGAAACTCATGGCACTGACTGGCACATTCAGGTCCATTCCCCATGGGCTCAATGCCACTGGTGCCCATGCTCCCAGCTTCAGGTTTTTCTACCACCATGACTGCCTTTATTAGGATCCTAACATGGCCTATCCCCATGATATCTATCATTCCTCATTAAATATAGAGATGTTGACTCTTTCCTCTAATCAGCCAGTGATGCTTGTCTCTATTGGCTCCTTGAGAAATTTTCATACAAGCCCCTTCCTTTTTTTCCCATGCTGTCCCCTTTAAACAGCTGCAAAGTTACCCCAGTATCCTCTTTCAAAGCCCTCTTGTAAAACTCTTCCATGATGTGATGCCTACAAAAAAAATTTGACAGTGGTTAGGCTGTTGGGCTATGTCTGTACTAGCCAATTACTCTGTGTCTACACTAGGCTTTGCCTAGTTTGAACTAAGAAATGTCTTAGTTCGAACTAAACAAAGCTTAGTATGAACTAACATGTTCTGCTGGTTAGTCCAGACTAAGCACAATGTAGACATAGACTATGGCTAAAAAAGCTTGAACTAAGCCATTAGTTCAAACTAACTACACAAACTAATTTGATGGCTGTACGGTTAGTTTGAACTAAAAAAAATCTTGGTTAGTTCGAATTAACCCACAGTTAGTTCAAACTAACTGGAAACTGCTTAGTTCAGACTAATGACGTTCAAACTAAGCTTTGTAATGCACACATAGCTTTATTGTGCAGAGACCTATCATACTGACCAATATTGTGTCACTGGTGCCTTGTATTCCTCTGTATGTCTGTATGTATCTGTTGTCTCTTTTCTTGGACAACTGGTTCTTTAGGGGCAGATCTGTCTTTCTGTTCTGTGTTTATATAGTGCCTAGCACACTGAAGCCCCAGTTCATGATTAGGGCATCTAGAAACTATGCTAATGCAAATAAAAACAATAATTTTAATATTTGATAATGTTGCTGAAACTCTTAAACGCCTTTACCTACAGAGAATATAGTAAACAATATAATAAAAGTGGTGTGGGTTGTTACGTGGTAGCTCTCTGTTCTTGGAGAATCAGGGCATAGTACTCAGCTACTGTGACTGATTCCCCCCTACCCCATCACCTCCAGCCTCTGCTTGAACCAGAAACCAGAAACAATGAAAGGCAGTGGGAGACACATCTAAAACCCCCTTGAACAAGGGTGATGGAATTAGAGCAACTCCTTTAGCCTCATGTACATGGAAGATGTGAGCCATTAGCACATTGAATGGAGAGCAGAAACTTCATTTGCATCAGGGATGGAACCAGAATTAGCATGCTGAATAGAGAACCAAGCTCCAAGGCAGGAGTCACACTGAACTCTGGGATTGGTGAAGCAGGGAAGCACTGCATGATGAGGGATCTCTGCTCCTGAGATAAATGAACTCATGTCTGCTTAGCAGTTATCAGACCAATTCTAGTCAATAGGTCTTCAATTGATACCCAACATACTGAATCTGCCTGATTGCACTGTGAGCTCCCTCAGAGGAATGCCACCCATCACCAGGAATGGTTCACTACTATTGTCCACCTAAAAAACACAGCTGTGTTATACTCCCTTAAGTCATTATTTACCCCAAAACAACCTAGTGTTCTGCCTTGAACCACTGTTTCTTCCCTACGAAAATTCCTACCCAAGTTCTATATTGGAGTTAGTTCTGAATCTGTTCTGATGCCCTGTTCTAATGCTTGGCCCCAAAAGCTTCATCAGGTCCACTGGGACTTCACCTTTTCCTCACTGATCGTGGTGAGGGTTCTGCCTGTCTCCAACACTCCAGACCCTAAGCTGAACAGCCTGGTTTCTAGATACCTTTGAGCTGCACTGAGTAGTGAGACAACTCCCACTCCTCTTCTCTCTTTTTCCTCTTAGCCCAAATATAACTCTCTAAACCTGATCTTTTATAAGCCACAGGGGCTAGCTTTCCCCAATATTACAACTGAAACTGGGTAATATTGTAACTGTCTGATCATTTATCTCTCTTTGTATGTTTATTAATATTGTAACTGGGTATTTTTCTTTCCTTTTATAATTATTCATAAGTTTTATGTACCTGGCAATAAAGTAACTTTTGTAACCAAGCTGGTTCCCAGACTTTCCTTCTCCTTTGTGTTCTTGCCTTCCCTATATTGCTTTGCTGCAATGCTTCTCTTACTTAGCCAAAGCTCCCCAAAGAGCCCAATTTCTTGTAAGGTTTGCTTATTAAGAGGGTTATCAATGTGCTGAGCCTGTAACATATAAAGGTGGCAGCTGAAAGTGCTGCTTTGATCCAGTCTGTGGAGTCCAGGGACATATAAGGGTGACAGCTGAAACTGCTGTTTTGACCCAGCCTTCTCAGATGCATGTGCAGGTCTAATCCGGTGCGGTGCCAAGGGCACATAAGAGTGGTGGCAGAGAAGTGCTGTGTCACCCAGCCTGCTGAGTTCAGGGACATTTAAGGGGTCAGCTGAGAATGCTGATAGACCCACTCTGCTCAGACGCACTTAGAAGTCCAGTCCTGGGAAACTGAGGTCCTGCCAGGGTGGCTCCATTGGGAGGGAGCTTGCAGAAGGGAGAAGTGAGCTCGAGATAGAAACAAAAGTGACACAAGCAGTACACTAGAATTGCAACCTTCCCCCTGTTGAGAGAAAAGCTCATTCTCTGCTCTGGTCAATGAAGGAGCCGGACAACAGGAGGAAGAATCACAAGTTTATTGACACTCAGAGCTACTGAGTGCAGCCGGCCCCGAAGGACCGGTGCTAAAAGGGTTTTATACCCAGGTACAACAACTTAATTTAAGGAAATCTAAAAATGGTTAATATATTCAAGGTAAACAAGATTAATACATTTATTAGTACCATATAGGGCCAGTTTTCATACATATTCATATAAGATAGGAGAATTAGTAAAGAAGGTCAAGCAGGCTCCTCAGAGCCTGGGAATGTAATAAACAGGAGAAATTGTTGATTAATAGGTGACGTCGAGACTGGCGCAGTTTCCCTAATCTTCTGCTTATAGACTGTTCAAGGATAGGAGGGGCTCTATACTTTTGTTAGTCAGGCTAGAGGTTAAAATAATATTGAGGGAACAGTGCTAAGATGGAGTCACTTATGCTCACAAGTTTGTGGTCTCCTACAAATCTCATAACACCCCCCACAAAGAAAGGAAGTAACCCTAATAAATGAGCATACCCCGAGTTGGTGAGCAAAGTTGGTAACAGGGTGTTTCAAAAGTCAAGAACATGTGCTGTCGAGAATTTATATCTAGAATATTTTTGATGAGATATTTGTAAAAGTCCACATCTTTATTGTACAAGGGGTGTGTGCGCACCTGTCTATCCTATATATTACTTACATGAACAGACATATTTGAGTAATATTTGATTTGCCTTTGTATACTTTTTGAGTTGTTTCAAATTAGGAGTTCATGGTCTACAATACTTGTTACTAAAGATTACCCTGGGGAAACTCTAAAACTCAGATAAATCACATTCATTGTACTATGTCCCTGTTGTGGTAAACACTAAAATTAGACTCACGGATTCATAGGCTATGTCTACAGTAGCCACAGGTAGTTCAGACTTTTTAGTCCAAACTAAGAAATTCGAGGTTAGTTTGAACTAACCTCAGGTTAGTTCAAGCTAACCGGCTTAGTTTGAACTTCTTAAGTTCAAGCTAAGCCTTAGTCCGAGTCTTGCCTGCGCCTAGTTCAAACTAAAGTTTGGATTAAACGTGTAAGTCCGGACTAAGGGCTGGTATGTATGAGTTCAAACTAAGCTTTCCTCAGTTTGAACTAAGAAATTGCTAAATGGGCTAAATTAGTTCAGATTAAGTCTTCTTAGTACAGACTAATTTGCCAGTGTAGATATAGCCATAGACTCTAAAGTCAGGAGGGACCGCTATGATCAGCTAGTGTGACTTCCTGCACAATGCAGGCCTCAAGACTTCACCCATGCACTCCAGCAATAACCTTCTAACCTAGGACTGAGTTATTTACCTCCTCAAATCATGATTTAAGGACTTAAAGATACAGAGAATTCACTGGTAGGTGAGTCATGCCCTGTGCTACAGGGGAAGGCAAAAAAACCCCCAAAGCCCTAGCCAGTCTCCCCTGGGAGAAAATTCCTTCCCAACCCCAAATATGGCGACCAGTTAAACCCTGAGCATGTGGGCAAGTATCACCAGCCAGTCATCCAAGAAACAATTCTCTGTACTAACTCAGAATGACCCAATCTACCCTTCCTTAGGCATTTGCATATACACCACAAGTTGCCAAAGGTCAAAGATCAGTCAATTTCCAGAGTAGGCCATCCCATCATACCCCCCCTCCCCAAATTTATCAAGCTCAGTTATCTAAGGGTGTGTTCACACAGCATTCTTATTTCAAAACAACGAGGTTGTTTCAAAATAAGAAATGCCATGGCCACACGACACGCTTGTTTCGAAATGGCCGCCGTTCTTTCGGAACAGCTTAAACCTGGTTTCCTGGCGAAACAAGGTTGCTTCGAAACAGCTCATTTCGAAACAGCCCTGTGTGGCCATGTTGTTTCAGAACAAAGTGTTCGGAAACAACATGTGACCTTCCTAAGCACCCTGGGAGGAAGGGCTACCCCCTCAGCACCCTGGCCAGGGAACCCTCAGCACCCTGGCCAGGGTGCTGAGGGGTGTCCTCTGGCCGGCAGAGGGGGGCTGGGCTTCACCCCGTGGGTGCCTGCAGCCCTCTGCAGACACCCGTGGGGTGAGGCGCCTGGCTGCACTTCACCCCGCCGGTGCCTGCAGTCCCCTCCCCAAGCAAACAGCATGTCCATACTGTGGACATGCTATTTTGCACCCTTATTTCGAAGACACTGTTTTTGTCTTTCGAAATAAGGTGTTTCGAAATAAAGAGTTATTTCGAAACAGCTTGTTTCGAAACGTCTTGTTTCGAAACAAGCCCTCTGTGTGTGAACACAGCCTAATTCTAATAGATTAGGCTAGCCCTAATAAAGCATATGAAAGGATTGTCACTTTGCGGCCCTTAAACTGAGGCTTGTCCATGGTCATTAGGTGTTTCCTGTTTCCCTGACAACACACTTTTTGCAGTTTTAATCATTCATTCACTTGCAAATGCTGTTGCTTTTCTATAAACTCCCTCTGTTTTGTCAATATCTCTTAAGAAATGTAACATCTGCAGATGAACACAGAATACCAGGTGCTCTCAAATTAGTGCCATAGAGAGAGGGACTATTATCTCTCTGTTCTGTGATGAAATGTGCTTGTGAATAAAGCCTCAAACTGCACTGATTCATTTTTCAGCCACATCATATTGCACACTCATGTCTAATTTGCAGTCAACTATTATCGTTGGGGTTCATCCAGCATTAATGCTTCTCAGATCTGTCCTCCACATTGAGAGTTCTATGTGGTTTTTAATTGGATATCTCCAGATATATTAATTTGCATTTTTCTAAAATGAAACTCATTTTCTTATTTTCTGCCCATTTTTCTAATCTCTCTAAAGATTATCTTATGTCTCTGTGCTCATTGGTCTTTACATGTCCTCCCTGTATAGTACCAACTTCAAATTTCATAAATCTGCTTACTGTGTCTTCTTGATCATTAACGAACATGCTAACAATGATCCTAACAATCATCTCCATGGTAGTTCATTAGATTTTATTCACAAATCAGTACTACATCACTGCCCTTAGCCTTTGTTTAGCATCTTTTAATTCATATAACAGCACTGCAACCCAAAGCAATGTTAATTATTTTTTTCATATTAATTTCAGTTTAGGTGACTTCTCTGATGCTCCCATGTATAGCTTCAGCCACTGGATGCAGTTCTGCTAAAACCATAGGATCATCCCTGTAATCATTGTGTGAAGATAAACTTGGGATAGTATGAAGTTAACTTCATTCTCAATGCATGAAGGCTGATGCATGTGCCTCCTTCTACTGCTAATTTCGAGGTATTTCTCAGACGATGACATCTGATCTACAGTTGGAGCCTGGCATTAAAATGAAGTGGAATAATAGAAACTGACAAATATATTAGTCATGAAGGTGTTGTCACCATTAGTAATTTATGACCACTAGTGATGACAAAATGGCACCCATATTTCATCTGTGACTGAAGCATGCAACATATTGTAGAGAGAGTGCTACTCCTAGATGGATAAAGTACAAATGGGGAAGGGAAACTTTTCTGATTTACATAATAACATTTCTGGCTGTTTCCTAAGTAGTTTTGGTTATTAATATATACTTATATAATTAATTCAATTTATTTTTTACTGACAAATTTGATGAAGATGATGGGTTAGCTATTGTGCTTTTCAGTTGAAACAGCTACATTTTAAAGGATTATTAAAAACTCTGTGAAACATTTCTTTAGGTAAATTATTCAGATCTACAAACATTAGTATTAGTTCCTATAATTTTAATTAGACATGTAAAGAGGAGTGCAGAAAAATCAACCGAGATATCTACTGATAAAAAGCAACTGAGCTGTAATGTCTAATTTTAATTACCCTTTTAGCATGCTAACCTGTGCATTATAGTCTTCTTGAGCTAGCAGCTATTCATTTCATACAGAAGCCATATGGGCTATTTTTTCCTCTGCAGGTGATCCACATCTTTCTTTATCCATATCTTTCTCTACACTGGCTCCCTTAATCATCATTTCAGTGTTGGAATGAAAAATTACAATATGCTGTAGTTTGCTGTACAATGAGTTGTAAATTATATCAAATGCTATAAATATTTTCATATATATCATTAGAAGCATGGCTGAGGGCTTGACCTTCTTTAGTGTTGTTTGGTGCCTTGTTGTCAAGCAGAGAGTGATTATACTGAAGATAGACTGCAATTACAGTGAGTTAGAGGGTTGAAATTCACTTTTAGTTATCAGCAGGAGAACTGTTTTCATTAACTATCTGCTGGGAATCCCTGATCTGACTGAAATAAACTTCTTTGGCTATTAAATTTTGTGTATGTGTTTGTGTCAAGATGACTGCAATGGTTAGAGAAATGCCAGAATAGCTGAATGTGATTTCACTTTAGCAAATTACATAGCGCCAAAAAAAAAGGTAAGACCCATGCGCTCAATGGATAGTCATCAACAGCTCAATGTCTAGCTGGCAGCTGGTAACAAGTGAACTATTCCAGGGGCTGGTGGTGGGGCTGGTTTTGTTCAATATCTTCATTAATGATCTTGCGGATCGGGGGGGGGGGGTATTGCACCCTCTGCAAGTTTGCAGATGATACTAAGTGGGGGATGGAGGGGAGAGGATGAATAGGATGCAGAGTGATTTAGACTAATTAGAGAATTGGGCCAAAAGGAGTCTGATGTGCTTCAACAAGGATAAGTGCAGAGTCCTGCACTTATGATGGAAGAATCCCATGCACTGCTACAGGCTGGGGACTAACAAGCTAGGCAACAGTTCTGCAGAAAATGAAGTGGGGGTTACAGTGGACAAGAAACTAGTTAAGAGCCAACAATGTGCCTTTATTGCCAAGAAGGTTAATGGCATATTGGGCTATATTAGTAGGAGCACTGCCAGGAGATCAGGGGAAGTGATTATTCCACTCTATTCAGGACTGGCAAGGCCTCATCTGGAGTACTGTTTCCCAGGGGTGTTGCTGCCCTGGAGAAGCACCCGGGGCACCGGCCCAGGCCACGCCCCCTGCTAGGAGGCCATGCCCCCTCGCTGCATGCCATGCCCCCGGCAGGGGACAGGGCTAGGAGCAGCCTCCACGGCCACAGGAGCTTGAGCCCCAGATCCCCAGCTGGGGACAGGGCTGCTGTGGCTGCAGGCAGGTGGGCCCCAGAAACCTGGCTGGGGATGAGGCCAGGAGTGGCCTCCACGGCCATGGGTGGCTAAGCCTCAGATCCCTGGCCGGGGACGGGACTGCTGCAGCCGCGGGTGGCTGGGCCCTGATTTCCAACGCGATTGGGCCAGAGACCAGGATTGGCGGGCCCCGCCAGACCCGGGACACTGGCGCTTGGATTCAGGGCATGGACCCCATGTGCCTGGCGCCAGCAACAGCCCTGCTTTTTCCAGTCCCCACTCCTCCCTCCCCCCACACAGAGAAAGGATGTGGTAAAATTGGGATGAGTCCAGCAGGGGGCAACAAAATTTATTAGGGGCTGGGGCATGTGAGCTATGAGGAGGGGTTGAGGGAACTAAACTTGTCTAGTTTGCAAAAGAGAAAAATGATTTGATAGCAGCCATTAATATCCTTAAGATGGGTTCCAGAAAGTACAGAGCCAAGGTATTCTTAGTAGTAGCAGATGATAGAAGTAGGAACAATAGTCTCAAGTTACAGTGGAGAAGGTCTAGGCTGGAAAAACTCTTTCACTTGGAGAATTGTGAAGCACTGTAATGGGTTACCTAGGGAGGTGGTGGAATCTCCATCCTTAGCGGTTTTGAAGGTGGAACTTGACGAAACCCTGGCTGGGTGATTTAGTGGGGTTGGTCCTACTTTGGGCAGGGGGTTGGGCTAGATGACATCCTGAGGTCCCTTCCACACCTCATTGTCTATGGTTCTAAAATCAGTTTTCTGCAAATCGTTCTGATTGCTAAATAATCAATGAGAAACCATCAGAACATCCATAGTAAGGAGATCCAGGGTAGGTGAGCAAGCCAAAGGTCCGACATGAGCTTTGTTGCTATGGGTAGATACAAAATAAATGAAATAGCTCACTAGTAAAGTTTTGGCTTTTTCAAATATCAAGACTCTTACTTATAGTAAAAACTGACAGCCAGATCTTCAGCCCTGCCTCTGCCTTGTTACCCTAGTAGGGGAAGCCACCCTAAAGGAACAGCTTAGAATGACAAAGGCAAATCCTTGGATGGCCTAGCTGCCTCTACACCACTTTTGCCTTCACTGTTATACATAGTGAATGTTAGAGTTAGGAGCAATGGAAACAGTATATACCAGAGGTCGGAGATAGTGAAGCAAAACAGTGGGTCCATTTCAACTGGAGTTGTATAAGGTCTCTAGACACAGTTTTAGCCTTCATCAGGCTCAGGCACATCACCCCCACACTACCTCCCCAGAAGCTGTCCTCAGTACCTTAATTTACTAGGAGGTACTCCTAAACTAAAACTGCATGAATTGCAAATAAACTTGTTGGTCTTGTTCCTGAATGTAGATTATTCTGCATCTTTTACAGTTTCACAAGGCATGTGTTACAGTTCTGTTAATAACAATGTTAAATACCATAACCACAACAGTTGGGTTTCACATCATATCAACAAAACCCTAATTGAATTATCCACAACTACCTGACAATATTAAACATGACATGTTCCCAGTTACATTAACTGCAAAACTGTGTTTGTTAACAGGGGTCCTCAAGGTCCTTTTTAATGAGACCTTTATTCTGTATGTTATAGCTGAGCCTCGGCGCCCCCGTCATGGACCAGCACCGCTCCTCCGTGCACCCCAGGCATTGCACAAACGCAGAATAAGACATTGCACATGCCTTGGAGAACTCATTATCCAATGGCTCGTCTTCATGAAAGTACTGGCTCAGGGTTTTCCCCAAAACCTGACTCCTAGCAACACATGCAAATTTCTAGCTCAAATTAAGTGTTAACACTGGAGCTAGTTAGGCCAGGTTTCCACTAGAAGGTTAGAGTGACCCTGATATGTTGCTTACAGCTATGAAAAGTCCAAACCCCTGTGAGATGACATAGTTATACCACTATGAGAGATATTCTTCTATAAGAGACGTAGTTAAGCCCAGTTTATTCTGGTCAGGAAAGGCCAACAGAAAAATTCTTCTGTCAACCTAGTTATGACCTCTTGTGGGGGGGGGGGGGGAGTAAATTAACTGTGGTAGCAGCAGGATCAGTCCCATTGCTGTAGGGTGTGTCTACGCCAGTGGTCTCAAGCACTTGGCCCGTGGGCCGCATGCAGCCCATAAAGCTATTTCCTGTGGCCCTCAATCACACTATTGTTACCGGTATTTACGATATTGTTGTAAGAAAAGATTTCAAGTGGTGCGGTCCTTGGGCTAACATACTAGTCCTCATGCGGCTCTTGCAGTGATTTAAGTTTGAGTCCCCTGGTCTAAACTGAAGTGCTACTATGTGCAGCTGCAATATTTGTTAGTAAAGACATAGACTTAGCCAGCTAACTCCTGTTTGAGCTTCCACTGAAGAGAGCTGGCAGCCAGAGTTACCAGTTATTAATCCCAGTGCTCTGTTGGCTGAGCGTATAGTTACTCCGTATGCTCTAGAGACACCAGCCTATCGTGTTATCAGTTAAGTGGACAAAAGCAGAATGCACTCGTGCTTTCATTTTCTCATCCCTCAGCTTGATGTATAAAACACAAATATACTTACGAATTATAATAAACAAGATTTAGAGATACTCATTTGAAACCACCACTGAAGAGCATCTCATCTTAGAAGCTGCCTTATTTACAAGATTAGTGTCTAAATCTTTGCATTTATGTGAAGAAACCATAACCTTTTAGACAGATATCAGGGGCTTAATTAATTCACCACTGCTGGTGTGATCCCTTTTGGCACTGCTCTGCAATTGCGTTACTGGGCTGTGGATGGGGGGATTTATCGAACTTCAGAAATGATGTAAACAGATTCCTTTCCAGAAAAAATGCATTTATGGATCAAAGCTTCTGTAAGAGGGAATGGAAGTAGCTACTACTGCTCCTCTTAAGTTTGGAATCACAGGAAGGGAAGCTAGGTGTCTGAGCCTCAAAAATACAATCAGTTTGCGAAGAACTGGTTAACTACCAATAGATAATAAATACATGTACAAATGTAACCCCCCTCCCTTTTCCCCCTGGGTTACTTGGGAGCAGGCAACACGCACATGTGCACATGAGCCTAAGTTTGATGACAAGGAGATCCTGAGTTTCCCAGTGGTGGTGTTGGGATTGTGGGAATCCTCTAGTCACTCCTCTACTGCAGTCCCTTTGGTTTACAGGAAATCAAACTTGGTGGTGCCTCCACCTGGCTGGATCCTGTACATTGTCAGTGGCATGCCTTGGGAGCCTCCAGAACTAATCCAAGCGGCTAAGAATAATTTGTGGGATGGGTCTAATCCAAATTTACTAATTATATATACAAAATACATTCAAGGTGCTTAAATTGCATGGAACAAGCCTTTCTTAATGAGGAAACTTATCTTAGCAGGATGGAATTGGATATTACTACTAATTTAAATACACAGGAGCAAGTAAATAAATCAGTGAACAGACACAGAATACAGTTTAAAGGAAACTTATCTAACTGGTGTTTTCACAGCTTTTTATCCCAGCTCCCAGTGCACACTTCCCAGAGTTCAGAACCCCAACCCCCTGCATGCATGGGCACGCTTGGAGGGTTAATGAAGGAGACAAGCCAGCACTCTGCTGGTCCAGTGTATCCGCTCAGAACCATGCTGAAGATGCAGAGTTAGCCCAACCAAATGTCTGTAGCTCTGGCCCTTGTTGAAAGGGACTGCCATGCTGCCTCCCCTCAGGCTCAGTCAGTCTCTCAGCAGACTCCCTTTCTTTACAAGCCCTGCTCCAAATTGGGGGGGGGACGGACAGACACTCACACCCTCACTGCAGATCCAGCTCAGTCAGTTCTGGTCTCAGACCCTGCTTTGAGCTGAGTAAGCCACCAACCTCTGAAGATCCCTGCTTGAGTGAGCCTCCAGCAGTCTCAGGAAACCCAGGAGCAGTCCTCGGGCACCACAGGAGCACTCACCAGCAGCTTCCAGATTCAGCCATGTCTCTCTCTCTCCTGGTGGAGACCCTTTTGTCCACCTGTGCTTCCTGGAGGGGCTGGGAGGGTCTCTCTCCCTTTCCCAAGGGATCTTTGGAGTTGTAGTCTCTCAGTGGAAGAATGTACAGCATATAGGAACTGCTTCAATGTTAACCTTCTATATATATAATTAGTAAGTTTGGATTAAACCCATCCCACAGACCATTCATAGCCTCATGGATTAGTCCTGGAGACTCCCAAGGCACGCCATGGAGTGTGTACCCAATCCAGCCAGGTGGAGGCACTGCCAAGTTTAATTTTCTGTAAACCAAAGGGACTGCAGTAGAGGAGTGATTAGAGGATTCCCACAATCCCAACACCACCACTGGGAAACTCAGGCTCATGTGCACATGTGAGTGTTGCCTGCTCCCAAGTAACCCAGGGGGAAAAGGGAGGAGGGTTACATTTGTACATGTATTTATTATCTATTGGTAGTTAACCAGTTCTTCGCAAACTGATTGTATTTTTGAGGCTGGAATGCACTGGAACACAGTTTTGGGGCCCCCCATTTTTTGGGGGGCCAGCATTCTGAGGCCCCCAAAACTAGAGCAACAGACAGGAATGCAGCATTCAGAAGCCCCTAAAAATAGAATCAGCAGCCAGAATGCAGTGTTCCAGTGTGTTCCACCAACTACCCCTGCGAAGACTTATAAGGTCTCAGCGTGGCGGAAGGTCCCTGCTGGCCAGAAGACACAGTCTTCCAGCTGGCAGAGAGCTTCCCCCAGGTTGGGAACTTTCAAAACTCCTACCCTGAGAATGTTCTGACTGAGCATATTCAGACCCTCTGAGCATGCTCAGGCAGAGCTGGCTCAGGGCACGAGAAGCAGCTCATTGGGTTGGCTGCTCTGCTCTGGTAGCCAGGAAATGGACCCTGGGGGCAGGCCTGGGCCAGAGGAGGAGCAGGAGCTGGGAGTGCAGGGTTGAGGCTGCTTCAGCTCCACAGCACAGGCCCCATGGTGGTGAGGTGGACCGGTGCTGGGCTGGCATGGGGAATAGCAGGGCAGACTCTCTCCTGCCAGGCTGGCTCTGATCGGGGTCTGTGAGCTCACCATGGCCACAGAGGGGAGATGGCTGTGAGCAGCCCAGTGTCCCCTTCCCGTATAGTCCCAGTCCCCCTACTCCCCTACTCCAACCCCTCTCTGCCCCACCTCCTGCCCCTGCCCCCTTCACCACCCCATTTCCTTCCCTTACCTCCTGCCCACACAATCCTTCTCTGCCACATCTCTTGCCCCTTCTTCTGCCCTCCTTCACCACTCCCATCTCCTGCACTTGCTCCCTACCTCCTGCCACCATCCACCCCTTCTCTGCCCCATCTCCTGCCCGTGCCCCCCTTGACCACCCTGATACCTCCTCCCTTCTGCCCTCCCCTTCACTGCCCCAATCTCCTGCCTCTTCCCCCAACCACCCCTTCAACAGATTCACTTCCTGCCCCTGCTCCATTCCTTCACATCCCATGCCTTCATCCTTCCTGGGCTGGGGCCCACACATGTGGGAAGGGAACCCACCATTGAGGAGGGTTCCAGGGCCCCTCAAATTATACTTTAACCATTGCATATATCTGCAAAAGCTAAGCATGGTACCTATCTTTACAAAGGGGAACAAAGATGACCTGGGGAATTATAGACCAGTCAGAATAACTTGGATGCTCAGAAAGATACTGTGAGAAATTATTAAACTATTAATTCATAAGCACCTAGTAAAGGGTTCCCAACCTTTTTGGTAACACAGCACATGTCCATGAGACAAATAATTCACAGCACATCCACTTTTTTGAGCTGAATTGATTGTTCACAACTGTCACATTTACTTATATGTACTATGATTGCTGTCTTACTAGAGAGGTTTGGGAGCACAGTGCTCACAAATGCACTATGCATTAATCAAATGTGCTAATGTTTCAGATCTACTGGAAAAAAATAGATGTCATCTCAGTTTTGACCTTTGGCCACCTCCATTTAGAATGCTCCCGTTTTAGAATTGAAAGGCCGATACCTTGCTTTTAATTTGATGATTACTTTCCACAAATTTTATGAGTTGTAATTTTGGTTGGATGGAAAACTGTTTAAAATGAAACAATGTTTGTCTTACATTGATTTTCATTACCTTTGTACAAAAATTTCATGGCACATTTGGACAGTTCTCATAGCACACCAGTCTGCCACAGCACTCTGGTTGAAAACCTCGCTGTATGGTACTGCTCTGAGAACCCTCAGCTGAAATAGTTCCAAGTGGGTAGCTGTGTTAGTCTAGTTCAGCAAAACAAGCAAGGAGTCCTGTGGCACTTAAAGACTAACAGATTTATTTATCACATGAGCTTACATGGGAAAAAGTCCCACTTCATCAGATGCTTTGAACATGGGGGAACTTACAGAATACGAGGTAAACAAATGCTGGGAAGTGTAAGACATGGGATCAGGTCATACTGTAACAGTAAATCAAAGCAGTAGTTAAGATTCCAAAACTGGGAAACAGCACATAGAGGAAGGTGTGGTCAAATCACCTGTTGTAATGGGAAAAGAATCCATAGTCACAATTTAATCCTGCTGTCACACAATTGAATTTGCATATAAATTCCCGTTCTGCTGTTTCTCTTTGAAGTCTTGATATTTTACTGGCTTGCTTGAGCACAGCTGTTAATAAACAATCAACAGAGTGATTAGGAAGATTGAAATGATCAGCAACTGGTTTTTGAATGTTGTGATTTCTGATGCCAGTTTTGCGCCCATTTACTCTTTTGCAAAGAGATTATCCTGTTTGTCCAATGGGTAAGGTGTGGGTGCATTTCTGCATTAGCATCTGCGTTAGCAGACAAAGAATTGATATCTGCATATATATATATATAGTAACTTCTAGAAAACATTCATTGCCAGTTTTGAGATAGTAAATAGCATTTTTAATTTGCCAGTGTGAGCTTTTCACTCATTCCAATTATATAGACACATTTTCTGAATGCAGATTAGATGCTAATCTTTGAAAAAAACAACACAGTATTTCTAGGCAGCACTTAGATACTCATTATTACTTTATTTTTTCTTATTCCCTTGATGATTGTGGAACAGATCATCACATCTTCACTTGAGGATTGTGTTATTATTAGACTACCTTATATTTATGCTGCCATCTTTTCTTACATGTGTGCAGTCTGTACTATATTGTAAACTTGGGGCAGAGGCTATGTCTTCTTAGCTGACTGTACAGCACAGAGCACTCTGTCAGCACTTTAATGTTATGCACTGACACAGTGCCTCAAGATGTTTTACAAACAATAACTAATTAATATTAACATGATTAAAATTACAAAGAAATGACAGTTTCAAACTCTGTCACAATAGTTAACTATCTAATGCACAATAACATTACATTTTCTTGTAATCAGTTTTCCTTCATTTTCTTGTACTAATTTTACAAGAGATAAAGAGCTGTCATTCATTCATTAATCTTTACAGGCCAAACTCCAAAGTAGCATGAGAAGGAATAAATTCCATTTACCTGTTTATAGTTGTTGTACAGAGAATGACTGTTAGTCTCTTATATTGCTTGAATCCTCATTAATATCTTAAGAAGTACTTTGCATAATTTTTATAAAGAATTCTTTAGGAAGAATTTTTCCAATTTTCTTTACTTCTTTTCCATTTAACATTTGTAGGCGTATAGGAATAGCAACTTCAAGGAACTTGGAAAAAGGAGCACAGGCTGTAGAAGGGAACAATTTGGAGGAGAAACAGGGAAGTCAATCTCTGTACCCATAGTTTGAATGCCAGGTTCAATGACAAAATCTGTAAATAGTTCTCATAATAAAAAGCCAGTTTTGCTTGAAAAACATTGTCTCCTCTCATTCCATAACCCAGCATGTAGTATCTGAAATAAAAAAGACCATCAGCTTTGCTTCCATAGAAGAAAAAGAAAAACATGTCCATTGATGTATTTTGGGCTTATGGTCATAATCACCTGTTCATGCTACAAATTCCCAGTTTGTTGTCAAATTTGATGTGCTGATCAGCAGAAGAAGATGATTATAACCAAAGGATTATGAATTCAGTCAAAGAACAAGACACATGCATAAATTTCTGGTGATTAAAAAAATAAGGGATGATGAGCAGCTGTCTTATCTCTATCCAAGTGGTCTTGTGTAAGACCCCTCTGAATTGCCTTTATTCTACCATGACCTCATCTAGACCTGGAAACTGGTCTTGGCTATGGTGGCCACTGAAAGGGTAGGGTAGATCTCTTCACAGAGCCCATGCTACACAACTCCCAGCTTGGTGTACATGTGATAGAGTTCCCCTTGGTACACTAAAGCAGTGTTTCCTAACTAGTGTGCCATGGCACACAGGTGTGCTGTCAGGTCTGAGCAGGTGTGCCACAATTTTTTTGAAAACCTACTCAAAGAGCTCTGGATTGGCTCATGAATATTCACAAGTCATTTGGAAACTATATGGTGATGTGCCTCAAATTAATTATATGTAGCAAAGGGTGCCACAGCAGAGAAAATGTTGGGAACCACTGCACTAAAGTTTGTTCCTGGCAGGTACCACTAGAATTGGAGACCTCCTGGACTACTAATGGGAGGGAGGGGATAAGGGGTTGGGTCGATTCTCTGGTGGCTCGGGTTCTCCACCCATCATATTCCCCAGCACGTACTCTAGGAGGTGAGGACAGCCTTATCACCAACCTCTCTGATTTTGCTTCAGTGGTTCCTCTGGGATGGTGTTCCATACCCAGCCACTCACCCCGCCACACACTTTGAATCTTGTTAATGGACCCCTGCTTCATGACTTCGCCAGGCCTCTTCCTTTCATAAGCTAAGCCAGCTGTCAACCTGCAACTGGTTAGTTTTTGAACTGTGCCCCGGACACATCTGTACATGCTTGTGCTCCACTCCTTTCATTTCCTCACCCTTATGTTTCACTCTGATACCAAGTGGGCAAACCATCTGCCTTCTGTGGAGAGCAAAGAACCCTGGTGGGCCAGCTTATATGTCACCTTGGTCCCATGGCCCATCAGGGATTTTAGCTGGAGGCTCCTTCATGGAGTTGTGAATACAACTGTGTACCTGGGATGATTCATCCCTTTTCCCAATGCCTGCCACTTCTGTGGCATGAAGGAGACGAGCCTTGGTACATGTCTATCTTGAGTGCACCAGGCTGCAGCCCCTTTTACAACTGCTCCAGAACCTTCTTCTAAGGTTCTGACTACACTTTTCATCACACCTCTTCATTTCTGCATACCCTTTCTGCCTGCCCATGAAGTTGTGAGACCTCCTCATCAGCATTCTCCTGGGACTGGATAAGGTGGCCATCTACAAAACCAGGAGGATAGTGATGGATGAGGAGATGCTTGTGACTGTGAATCCTATTTCCATTCCTCTCTTGGTTCATGAGTCTGGACAGCTTATATCTGAGCCATGTACTCTGGTTCCCTTTGTGATGCTGTCTGGGTCTAGGGCAGGGGTCTCAAGCTCAGATCACCATGAGGGCCACATGAGGACTAGTAGAGGGTCATGTAAAGACTAGTATGTTAGTCCAAGGGCTGCACCACTGAAACCATTTCATACAACAATATTGCAAATATCAGTAACAATAATGTCATTCCAGGCCGCAGGAAATAGATTTAGGGGCCACATTTGGCCCACGGGCCACGTATTTGAGACCCCTGGTCTAGGGGATTGTTTTTGGTTACCTTTCATATTAATGTTTCATGTTGGCAATAGTCCACATGTGATATGCCATGTTTGGTACCAACAGAAAGATTGCAATTTGCTAGGAATGATTATATGGTTTATAGGTAAGTGTCATATCTGTATTAGAAGTTAGGAATATGTTTGTTCTGTTTGTGTTCTAAGTTATTTGATTCTAGGGCACACCCAGACTGGATGTCTAGTGTCTACAAAACTATTGGCCCCTTAATGGCCCATTAAGGAAGCTCCTAGGTACAGCAAGCTGAAGGAGGAATGAGTCGAACCACTGGAACTTGCCCATGTGACTCAACTTCATTTTGAATTGCAAAAAAACTACACACAGAAGGAGAAGGCCAGAGGTGATAAAAGGTAGTGGCCCCATCTCCATTTTGTCTTCAGCCTTCAGTCTCCTATCTGAAACTCCTCTGGACCATTCTGCTGTAAATGAACAAAGGACTGAGACTGACCAAAGTGCTGGCTGTCTACTAGAGCAACTGGACTATCCTGCAACTCCAAATCTTTCAAAGACTTTCTTTCTAAGGGCTCTAAATCCTTTGTATGTGTGGGATTCACTTTGTCCTTTTAACATCTTTCATATTTTGTTTCTTTTCTTGTTATATTAAACCTTTAGTTGTAGTTACTATGGGATTGGTTGGCAGTGTGGTATTTTGGGTAAGATCCAAGCCTATATTGTTCTAGATTATGTGGCTGACCCTTTGGGGTCAGGAGAATCTAGTTCTTTAACAGACCCAGTGGCTAGGTGGGGACTGGAGGAACTGATGTGCAACAAAGGGGGCTGTTTCTATTTTGTTATGCTTCGTGATGACCAACGTGGGGAATCAGAAGCACATTTTGTTACTGACTGGGGATATGTTCACACTTAAAATTTAGTTCAAATTAATGAGGATTAATTCAAACTAAATTAAGGCATGGTGACACTAGCTTTCATTACTTTGAACTAAGGAGTTTTAAAGTTATAAAAGTTATAAAAACCTCTCATCTTCAAAGTAAAAACTAATGTGAATTTATTATTTCGAATTAATCCAATGGAGGTGTGTTAATTCAAACGAACTGTTAGTTCTAATTAATGTGGTTTCACCTTCTTCATCCCAGGCTGCCTTCCTCTTTGTATGTATGAGGGGGGTGGCATGGCCTTTCTCTGGGGCCATGTTGCCACACTTCCCATTGTGCCCCCCTCCTTAATCAAACTAGCAAGTTCTGTGCATGGACATGCTAGTTCAATTTGGGTTTCTAGTGGGGACATGTTAGTTTGAATTATCTTAGTTCGAATTAACCATTACTAGTTTGAATTAATTAATTCAAACTAAGTTAATTCAAACTAACTTTTTAAGTGTAGACATAGCCTGGGAGACTGGTTTAAATACCACCCGGCAGTGGTTTGGGGGCTTGGCCCCTGCTTTTGCAGCTTGCCTTGATTTTTGCACATTCAGGAGGTTACCCCAGGATGCCCAGATCACATCTTCAAGAACCAAGGGGTGCTTTCTGGAGTTCTCTGCCATGGTTCCTTTCTGAATCTCTGATTTTGAACCTATAACCCTCAGTCCTGTTCTTGTTTTATCATTTGTTGACACCTGAATTAATCTGAGTCCTTGGTTCAGTGACATCTCCCCCTAGGCTGAGGAAGGGGCCATCAGATGGGGAAAGGCTTGAACCTTAGCCTTGGGAACTCAGTAGGTGTTACCTTGTTCCTGCTGCTTCTCTTACATCCAGACTTGCCTCTGTCCTACTCTTGTCCTCCTCATTGCTTAATACCCTGTTTGCTGTATTTCCTGCCCCTGAGCAGGAACGTTGCTGCCTCAGGGAAAGACCTGGGGACCAGGCCATTCCCCCTGGCCAAGATCCGGTGCCTGGGCCTGATCCGGTGCCTGGGCATGATCTGGCGTTGGGGGCTCCCGGCTCTGCCAGCCTGGCCCCAGATCCCTGGCCAGGTTCGGGGCTGGGAGAGGCGGGTGCTGCTGTGGGAAGCCTGTCCTAGATCCCCAGATGGTGACAGTACTGGGAGAGGTACATGCCACTTCGGTTGTCCCAACCCCAGGTACTCAGCCGGAGTCAGGGTTGGGATAGGCGGGCACTGCTGCAGGCAACCTGGCCTGGATCCCCGGTCAGGGCTGGGGCTGGGGCCGGGAGAGGTGGGTGCTGCATGGTTAGCCTGGCCCAGGTCCCTAGTTGGGGCTGGGGCCAGAGCTAGAAGAGGCAGGGGGTACCCTGGGCACTCAGAGCACTGAAGCTGAGATTCGGGGCATGTGCCCCCTGTGCCAGGTGCCAGTGACGCCCCTGCCTTGTGTTTGATCCTCAGCTGTGGCTTCTGACTTGTCCCTGAGTTCTGGTATTCAATTCCTGCCTTCAGGTTTGTCCTTGACTTTGGCTCTTGACTATTGACACCTGCTCTGACCATGAAGATAGACTGCCCTCATCCTGGTTGTCTGGCAGTCTGACCCCTGTAAATGTTATGAATGTTAACACTCATCTGGGGTTTGTCTGGTATACAAACTGCCCCAGGGCCTGCTGTGAAGGCAGCACAAAGTTATTGCTTAGGATGTCCACAAAACCATGATGAATTATACCTCTTAGCTCTTCTGGTATCTGCCTTTTACCTGAATTCTCTTAGAATAGAAGTGTGCAACACAATTAGTTCTGCTCAGAAATTTTCTGTCAAAATCATTTCCAGTGGAAAATGTGTTTTGCACAATATTGAAATTTTCTTGGGTAAAACTACAGTTTTGTTGATTTTTTTTGTTTGGTTGGTTTCCACTGGGAAAAATAAAAACATTTTTGTTTCTTGAACTGAACTGAAATACTTTATTTTAAGTCAGTTCAACATTAAACTGAATTTCTTGATGATACTGAGGACCATCATGGGACCTGTAGTTTTGGCTCTTCAGGCCCTCATTCTACCTCATAGGTCAGTTTTTTGGCCATATTACATTTCCCATGATGCACATTGGTTTCATTGCTGATTATGACCATGTGGTGCATCATGAGTTATGTGACTACAATCCATCGTGGGACGTATAGGCTAAACCAGGAATGCAGCTCACAGGGGTGAGTGAGGTCATGAGGTGGTACAGTTCCTCTGAGATAATGTGGTACCATTGGCAAAGCAACTTAAATATTCAGAAATGCAATTTAAATATTGAACTGACTCAAAGCAAAACATTTTGCCATTTCTGGCCCAATTTCTTTTCTGATTTTTTCCTTTTGATTCTTCAATCTGATTTGGGGTAAAAATATGTTTCAACCTTAAACTTTCCCATGAAATGGGAATTGCGATTTCTACTCAGCTCTACACACACTATGTTTTATGGCTATAAAACTGAAAAAGTACTGTTGAAAGGGCACTGTCACTCCTGACAGTTTTTTAAAACTTCCTTTTTAAACCACTCCAACCCCATTCAAGTCTTCTACTTCCTGCCAACTTGATGCATTCTGTATGTAAATAGGATGCTTCAAAAGTTTAACTTTTGTCTAAGAAACTGAAGTAGAACACATGGATTATTTCCCAATTCAGAGTTATACATGAAAGTAAAATTTAAGTGGCTTTAAGTAGGGCCACTTCTGGAAGGCTGCCGAGGGTGGCTACCAGACTGGAGAAAGAACATACTATTTTTCCTTTTGAAATTTGTATCAGATGCAGTGGGTTGGAGCCCACAAAAGCTTATGCCCGAAGAAATCAGTTAGTCTATAAGGTGCCACAGGACTCTTGTTGCTTTTGCTGTTCACAGACTAACATGGCTACCCCTCTGGAAATTTTTACTTATTTAAATAGAAGATTGTCTGCTCTATACTAAACAGTATGGGATGCCTTTTATCTCTTATTTCAACAGCAGGGGGCCTGTATTCACAGGAGCACCTTTCCACTTCCCTCCTGACCCTGGCCCTTCAGTGTTGTTCAGGGAAACCACATGGGGCTCACTCAAGGGCCAGCATCAGGACGGGAGTGGAAAGAGACACCTGTGAGCGCTGGCTCCCTGCTAGACAGGGGCCCCTGCTGCCTTCAGCCCTTGATCCTGAGCCTGTCTGCTGTCCCTATGCAGGCTCTGTCTGGCAGAGCAAGTGGACAATGTTGTGTGTCCTGGAGCCGTCAAGGTCGGGAAGGTGCTCTGTCTAGCACAGTGGGCACTACTGCCGGAGTGTAATCTCCCACTTTCAGAGTCTCTGCTAACCTCCACAGCAGGGTGAAGAGCGGTGCAGCAGGCAAAGACCAGCAACATCAGCTTCCAGCTTGGCTCCTGGAATCACTGAAGAACCAGAAAATGAGTCACAGGGGCTGCTGGTGCAGCATCAGCAGCCTTGCAATCTCTGCAGCCTCCAGAGCTGGAGAGAGAGAAACCCTAGGAATTGCATGGAAGTGGGGCAAAAGGGCTTACCCCTGAAGATACAAGTCAGGAGTGGGGATATTTGAGAGTTGCCTTGTATTTTTTAAATACAACAATGGCAACTGTAAATTGGACTTACTCATAAAAAGCCTTGCAGATCTGACAAAAAGATGAGGCCCTAAATTTAAAAGAGTGAATAAGACAAGTTTGATTTTTGTTTTCTATTGTTTATAATCAAAGGAAAAATAAACTGCAAAGAGAATTTGACATCATCATAACGCTCAAAGCCTTAGGTATAAAGCATACAAATTGAAGTTATACTCTGAAACAAGGGACTATCATGGAATTGTATTTTCTAGAGAAATCAGAAAAGAGATCATGGCTTAGATTGTATATATATTGAGTTTATTAGGGCTTAGAGTTACTGAGTTTTCAGTCAGACTGTAGAAGATAGTCCTGGTTTATAGAAGGAGTTAGAAAGATGTCTTTGATTTGTAAAAGTCAACTACTCTGACTTTCAGGATGTAACTGACAACTGAATGTAGGGTGTTCTAATAGTTCCTCTTTCACAGTGTGCAAAAACAGAGAAGCAGGACAGGAAGTGTTTGCCAGCCTTTTATAAACTGCAATTGACTATAATCCAGAAGGAAACAAAGATGAATGAACCAGTGTGTCATTAGGAGAGGGGAGACCCCAAAATTAAAGGTTCTTATGCTTGTCTTTTTAAAAGAGCCATCTGTTTTGATACCTTTTGGCTGTTTCTAGGTAACTCTTTCACTTTAATTTTACTTTAAAGAAGGAGGTAAAGGCCATTTGGCACCAGCCAATTTGTTTTACTCCAGCTGCCTGACAGGATCACAGTTGCTTGGCAACCAAAGTCTCAGGCTCTTTCTGTCCCTGCACCAGGCTATGAAGCTTAAGAATGTTTGAGACTTTGACTAGTAGTGTCAACATGCAACTGAAATGACTTCAAGGTGTTTTATCCTGTCTATTCTGTCTTACATATTGTTTTTATGTAGCACACAAATCCATGGGGTCTAGGTGTAGAGAATTTGTTGCTGTATTACTAACCACAGATGTCATTTATGAAAAAATTAAAGCATTTTGCCAAAAATATTACGTCTCCTCAGATGCTCTCCTCAAGGGGGAGGGAAAGAGGAGATACATTTCTGCCTTGTGCAAAACACTTTACTGCTTCACCTATGCCAGATTCTCCCAGGCACCTTCTCAAGTCAAATATATTAAATCTTCTTCTCCAGTATTTCTGTTTGTAAAATATTTAGGACCCAATCTGGCAAAATATTGACATCAGTGAGAAATGTAGGTACCCAAGTCCTCACAAGCTCCTTAATTTCATTTGCCTGAATTTTTCCCAAATTAATTTAATTAGGAAAGTCCAGTCATTTCATTTTTTTAAAAGGGAAGAACTGGAAACTACAATTACCATTAAATATAATTCATCTTTTATTCCTACACACTCTCACTTCATTTCTCTGTGGACTGAAATAGGGTCTATAACACAGAGACAGGAGTATTTATCTAATTTTTTCCCATTCAGTGTTACATTATGTTGGAGAAACAACTTAGATTTTGTTTACAGTTTGGCTGGGTAATAATTTACTTACTATCTCCTGATTTCTTCTCTTTCTCTTTTGTGCTATTTATCTCTCCAATTCCCTTTCTTGATGTAAAAGGAAAGATCTGTGGACATCTGCAGCGCCTCCCAAATTTATTTCTACTGCCAGCTGATGCAGCAGAAAACTCTAAGGTGGTGGGCAGCATTTTTGGCCTGTGGGCCACATGCCGTGAACGGCCATTCCTAGTGGGTCACAGCAGGGGGATGGCATGGAAGGGCAGGGCTTGGAGGGGGTGAGTGACCAGCCCCCTTTCTCCAAAAAAAAAAAGGGTGGAACTGGGCTTTACTCCCCCTCCCTCCCAGTTTCAGCAGCAGCTCACACGCACAGCATCCAGAGCACCCCTGCTGCTCTCCCTTCCAGGTCTAGCAATGACTTGCACCCAGACCAGAGCATTGCCGCCAGTCCACCACCCTCCTGGCTTCAGCTGGTGCTGGGAAGGAGGTGGAATGGCAGCAACATTCTGGCCATGGTGCAAGCTGCCACTGCTCCTCCCTCCCAGCTCAATTGGAGCTGGGAGGGCGGGGAAGTGGCTGCAGCACTCTGGCCACAGCGCGAGTTGCCACTGTACTTGCAAGGGGGAGGGAGAGTGGCGGCAATGGTGGTCTGCCTCTGAGCTGGCAGGGCTGTAGTTTGCTTGCCTCTGCCTTGAGGTCTGAGGCTTTGTTCTTTGGTTGAGCAGCAGCAACCATATTAGGAAAGTCCACAGCCAGGAGCTAAGTTGCAAGTAGTCACATCTTCACATTCTTTGTAAATTACATCAAACGATGTAATGATTAGGCTGTTAAGAAGGCATTTTTGTCCTTAAGAGTACCTACCAGCACCAGAGAAAGTAACAGATGGTAAGGTATTTAAAGAAAAATTTGATAGCATTCTGTCCATCAAGGAATCACTTGTCAGCAGTCATGGTCGTAAAATCGATACTTCTTATTGTTTTGTTTTTATACTACCCATGTCTCGGTTGGTTATCTAATTAATTTGTCTGGTTCTTTGTTTCTGTTTGTTGCATAACTAATTGTGCAATATTTAAATCAGCTAAGGTGGTGGGATATGATTACTTAATGAGCTGTTTCTCACTGGGCAAGGATTGGTGTTTTTTAGCTCATTAGCTTAAAATGATTGGTTAAGGTATGGCTAAGTAGGACCTGAGTTTTAACTATGTATTTTGGGATCTAAAAGAAAGTTTTGTGGAACCTAGCTGCATGACACTGCCCATGATCAGAGCTGCCAGACCACAACATGTTGCCAACCATATTGTGCGGTTGGATTTCCCAGATGATTGCCCACCAGGATTAGTTTGTTGACTTTTCTGGGAGTGCTGAGCATTATATGCTTAAAATGTATATGCTGTTTGGTGATTGTAAATAAACAGAGACCATGGATATTATTGTGTTAGACTTCTTCACTAGCGAAAGACCCCACAAGCCTGCAGACAATTACGCTTGGAGCCCTACAGCCTAGGAATGGGTGATCCTGAGGACTAGAGTGTAAATTGGGTAGAGATGGGTGCTGTTTATCCTGGAAACCTAAAGACAGCGAAAGGGTAGAAGTGTTTTAACAGGGTCATGCCTTGAGCCCTACAGATTACAGTAAAGGTGGAGTACCCTAAAGTATGCTGGTAATAAAAGCTCTATATGCACACTCTAGGGATGCTATCAATGGGGTCAAATAGCTCATGCCCCCTTGAGCAGTTGTGGTTCCTGTACATACAATAGAACACCTACTAAGTGAAATTCATGTGTAATATTCTTTTACAGTTTAATACTTTGAAAGTAGTTTCATGGAGAGGCTCTTAATTTGAAATTAGATTAAAGGCATGTGCTGCTGTTTACTCTCCTCCATTGTTTAGTGACTTAAAAATGGTGCATAAAGGAAGGTTCAGTAAATTTGTTTTCTCATCTCGGTTTTCTGCTTAGGGGAAGACCACAGTACTATAATCAGAAACACAGTGGGTATGTCCACATGTCTTTTTTATTTCAAAATAACACTGGTTATTTCAAAATAAAATAGATTAGGTCCACATGATGTTTTCTTATTTCAAAACAATGAGCTCCGTCATTTCAAAATAAGAGCTGTTGTTTCAAAATAGATTAAACCCAATTCATTTAGAAATGGGGGTTATTTTGAAAGGGGTCATTTCAAAATAACCCCGTTTGGACAGGTAATTTCGAAATAACCGTTATTTTTAAATCACCTGTCTGACCTTCTTCCCAGGGTACATGGCACCCTGGGAGAAAGTCCCCCCCCCAGCACCCTGGCCAGGGATGAGCACCCTGGCCAGGGTGCTAAGCAGAGCTGCAGGGGCGCGGTGGCCACCCCAGCTGGATTCCCCCACCACTTCCCCTTGCCAGGAGGAGGGAGTGGGACTGGGTGTGTCAGCAGAGCCTGCAAGGGGTTGGGGAATGGGCAGCACCCCCCCCCACAGCTCACAAGCGGCCAGGGGAGCCCCAACTCGCACATTTCCTGGCCGCTTCCAAGCGGCCAGGGGGTGGGGGAGCAGGGCGTCCAGCTAGCATCCCTAGTCCTCCCCCGCCAGGGCTAGGCAAATGCCTCCCCAGCATGTAGGGGCTGCGGGTGACAGCTTTGCCCCCCTGAGCCCGGGTGGGGGGGTAAAGCTGGCACCCGCAGCTTGCACGTGGCCGGCAGCTCCCCCCGAGCCTGGGTGGGGGGAAAAGCCGGTACCCGCGGCTTGTGTGGGACTGCCAGCTTCCCCCCCAGCCCGGGCAGGGGGCAAAGCTGGCACTCGCGGGGGTAGCATGCCCCGAGCCCAAGCAGCAGGCAGACCAGGCGCCTGCACTCACTGCCCCTCCAGCTGCAGCTGGAGCCCAGGTGGTGGGGCAGAGCGGGGGATGCTGCCCCTCAGCCGCCCCGAGCTGGGGTGGTGGGGAGAGCCAGGCACTGCAGCTCCCCCACCGCCAGGCTTAAGGGCTGCCCTGCCTGCACGGAGAGCACAGCACTGGTTCCTCCCCCTGCCTGGCTTCAGGGCAACCCCGGGCAGCATAGCCTGCCCACCCAGGGTGCCCCACACTCCCTCCCTCCATAGTGCCTCCCCCCAGAGTGCCTCCCCTGCTGCCCCAACAGCAGTGGGGGACAGCAGGGCAGGGGGATCCCTGCCCTGGGGGCAGCTTTCCCCTGCCTGGGTCTCCAGGTGAGAGGCAGGCAGGGGATTGGTTGGCAACATGGTCCTGCCAGGGGGCCATGTTGCCACACCTCCCATGCTGCCCCTCTCCTGAATCGAAAGAGCATGTCCATATGCAGGGCATGCTATTTCAATTTCAGGGTGTCCCTTATTTTGAAATTTAAAAAAATTATTTCAAAATATGTCATTTTGAAATAAGGCTGTTATTTTGAAATGACTTATTTTGAAATAAGCCTTTGCATGTGGACATAGCCAGTGAGTGAGGGGTGAGGGAATCTACCATGAAATAAATAACACAAGACACAGTGGGGCTGGCCCATTCGTTTTCATTACAATGAAACTTCACTTTCCTTTGGAAATTCAGGCAATTAACCATACCTCTGTTTGCCCTACCTTCCTTCCTCCTCCACTTGTTTGCAGCAGGGAGTAGTCTCTGCTCTCCCCACAGTATCTGGCATTACAATCAGAGCCCGGTACAAGCTGAGACAACCTAGTACAAAATAAACAACTCAGGGGGCTGTTTTACTCTTTTCCACTGCTATCAAACTTTAATTTTTTTACACAATTGACCTGAAGTTGACATATGAATGCAATGTGCCTCAGAATTCAGCATAAATGTGCTGCAGAAACATGAGGGTCTTGCATCAAAATGCAGGTCTAGGTTGCTACAGAGTTGGCAGGTCTCTGATTTCTGAGTATGTTGAAGGCAGGGTGGCAAGCACTGTTCCCTCTAAGCTGTGCGCGTGTGCGCGCGCACACAGGTCATGAAACCCGTGCACACAAAAAAGTGTGCCCAAAAAAATTCAATAGTGGTAATATTGGCGCTCACAAAGAAATGTTTTTGCGCACACAAAGAAATTGTTTATGCACACAGTCTATGCGTAATTAGAGGGAACATTGGCAAGTGTGTACACATTTGAGATTGCTACCTGCACCTTGGAGAAATAACTTGGTTTCTAGTGCCCATTAGAATTATGTAAATAATGCAAAATACATATATGTGAATAATGTATTTGACAAACTTGTAACAAAGTTTAAAAAAAATACAAGGAATAACTTGACTAGGGTGATGTTTTGTGCCAAAATTGCTGATGGCTAGATGTTTGTTCACATTTATGTTCAGCAGTATCTTACTTCTCAGAGAGCCACCTTGAAATCAGTGGAACTACTAGAAGACTAAGGTAGGACTCAACAAGATACTAAATTAGGGCTACCTAGCTTAATAGAACATAGCTAAAGTGTCTCTAGGACAGTGTTTCTCAATCTCAGGACATATTACTGTGTTGCCACACACTGGTAAGGGTGTTGCAGAGAGCCAGGGAGATAGTTGGATTTGGTCTGGGGTGGGTGGGCTGTTGTGTCCTGTGAGATCATGACACACCACCAAGTGTGTCGTGACCTGAAAAAGGTTGAGGATCAGTGTTCGAGAATATTGTAAGTGTCCAAGGATTTTATTTATGGATGCAAGGTAGTATACATGGGTTATTCTGTTCCACTGAGGGATGATCCTGTTTGGAACTGTTGCACGCTTTTCTTCAGACATTTTTAAGTATACCTCATCCCATCCTTTTAATCGTCTCCCAAGATGCACCACAACCTTGGACTCTCTGTTAAAGAGGTAGGAGACAGTGGTGTACCATAGGAGATGTTGTCAAACAAGGGAACCCGGCCTATAGAAGAACAGAGGAGCATGAGGCACTAAACCTACAATTCCCATATGACATGGTGGCAGGGTTTCTGAACTGAAATATTTCAGTTTTCAGACAGAATACTTCAGTGTTTGAAGTTTTACTACTAAAACAAAAACAAACAACCCCCCCAAATTTGCTGTGAAAAAAATTTGTTTTTGTCAAAATTTTGTACAAAAATGAACACCATTTTCTGATTAGTTATATCTGGTGCATCTTGTGTGATGGAGAACCTTAGGAATCATTCTCAGGCTGTCTGTGGTAACCACTGATCAGGATGCTGCCCCTGTGGAATCTGTCCCAGTCCAGCCTGAGTCTCCATACACCATCGCAGCCAGCTCCCAAATCCAATCTCAGACAGTCTGAACCCTGATCTGCCTGGAACCAGGGGAGTCGCTGGCTGGGGGATGGACCCAGGGCATGGGTCCAGGCCACACCCCCAGCCTGCAGGCCCCGCCCCCTGGCTGGGGACAGGGACAGGTGCTGCCGCGCCGCCGCGGGTGGCCAGGCCCTGGATCTCCAGCTGCAGATGGGGCTGCTGCAGCCGCAGCCACAGCCACAGGCAGCCAGACCCCAGATCCCTGGCCAGGGACGGGGCCGCCATGGCCGCCGGTGGCTGGGCCCCAGATCTCTGGCTCAATTGTGCCAGAGATCCGGGGCTCTGGCGCTGGGGTTTGGGGCACATGCCCCGCAGTGCCCAGAGCCAGAGACTCCCCTGCCTGGAACTTCCCCCGTGGGAGCCCCTTTCCCTGGAAGGGTTCTTGAGGAGTCCCTCAGAGGCCAAAGGGCCAGCATCCTGCTTTCTAGTCAGAAAGGATTCTCACCCAATACGGAAGTCAGAAGGGTTTATTAGTTCTCAGGAATGCTGCACAGAAAAACTTGGCTAGTGGCTTAACTAGAGGTTACAGCAGAGACTCATCAAGGGGTGCACAGAACCAAGCTCTGAGGCTCCATTCTCTTAGGCCCACGCCATGGCACTGCTACTTCCTCCCCATAGCCACCAGCCCCTCCCCAGCTCATCCCCAAATCATTGTCTTTTTCCTGGGCTAGGTGAACAATGCCCTTTGTTCTTGAACTGCCACACCCTATGTGACTGACCCGTGCTGGGCAGGGCTGGATCAAGGCCCAAGGGAGCACTGCACAGGCTGCCACCCTTATGGGGGCTCCCCCTCTGGCACTCCCACAGCTGTGGTGTTCTGCCTGGGGAGCAGTGGCTGGGGCTCTGGGGTCCCCACTGGCATTGTGGAGGGTCTTTGGGTGGGCATGGCCAGATGGTGCTGCTGCTGAGGGGGCAGCAGGGAGGGGACACAGCTGGTGCTGCTGGGGTGGCAATGGGGAAGTCCTGCAGGCCCATGCTGCTATGGGGAACTGTGGGGGGTGCAGGCCAATGCTACTCAGGAGCTGCGAGGTGGTCCAACAGGCTGGTGCTGATGGGGGAAGGCAAGAGACTGCAGTCTGTGGCAATCCTGCCCCGCCAATGGGCTGACTGGTCTGGTGGCTGGGCAGGCAGGGAACAGCTGCAGCCAGGCCACTCAGGCCAGGGCTGGAGTTTTGTGGGGCCATGGGGACCCCTATTAGGCCAAGGCCAACAGCTACAGCCCCTACAGCACCTGCCTTAATCCAGCCCTTGTGCTGGGGTAGGGTCTCAACCAGGCCTGCCTACATATGGATGCAGAAGGTACATCCACCCTCCAGTGCAGGGACAGATTATCAAAGGGGCTAAAGCACCAGGGCCCCAGCCCCCCAAACCCCTACAATAATCCAGCTCTCTGCACTCCTGGACAGTGCCCCAGTAAACACCCCTGCCCCAGTTACCACACTAGAAGCCACTAGCTACAGAGATTGGGACCCACTCCCAACCACCATACACTCAAGTCAGTCCATTTAACAAAGAAATGGATTGTGCCCAGCCTTCCTCACTCACACCCTCAAAAGATTACACAGCCTTAGATAAAACAACTATTAGTTTATTGATCAGATATAATTCTAAGTGAGAATATGGCCAGTCATGGCAGAATCACAATATAAATGAGTCAGGAGAGACCACAAGGAAATGTTCAAGGTATATGGTTGCAGAGCTGTAACTACAGCGGGGCAATGGGGCAAAGCCCTGGGCAGCCTGAAGTGGCTCAATAGAGCTGTGCTATTAAAGAGGCAGCTTTGCAGCCCTGGCTCTAAGCGCCGCTAATGGGAAGGGGCATGTTCTGATCAGAACGTGTCCCAGGCAGGAAAATGCCACATTACAGCTCTTTTCAGCTGTTAGATGTTTGCACAGCCAGTCTCTGCCTGAGGCCAGGCAGGGCTGAAATCTTGCTTGAAGTTGTTTCCAAATGGAGAGTCCCAGGCCAAAATCCCCTCAAATCTTTCAAGTGTCTCTTTTTGTTCCTCTAACTCCTCCCCTTCCAGGCAGAGGTGATCCCATTGTTTTTTCCCAGCCACCTCAATTAGCAAGTCTTTGCTGTCTTCACTAGGTGCTTGTCTGCTTGCTGTGAAGAGAGCTCTGTTTGTCTCCCAGCCCCTTGAGCCATACTAAACATGCTATATGTCTGTGCACATGCGTGATGCTGCACAAAACATATCATCATAGTAATCCTGTAGAGTATGTTATGAAGAAACATAAAGAAACATAACATAAAGAAACATCGCATGGTGAAATTGGCGACAAATCATACAACCACAAGGTACAAGTGAACAGGAAAATCATATAGATCATAACCTAGAGGGCACGGGTGTGCAACCCGTGACAGCAACGTAGATACAAACTATGCCTTAGTTCTAACTAAGAAAGCTTGAACTAAGCCACTAGTTTGAACTAGCAGCACTTTCTCCTTGTGTAAGGTCCCTCTTTTTGTACATGCATTCTTGTGTGAACAGTTGTTTTGGAACATTTTGGATGACCTTTTTCTCAGATTCTACAGAAACACTTCGCTCACTGCAAAAAGTTAGTCTGAATTAGGACACACGGCTAGTTCGAACTAAAAAGCTGTGGTTAGTCCAAACTAACTCACGGTTAGTTTGAACTAGCCAGGAACTGCTTAGTTTAGACTAAGGAAGTCCAAACTAAGCTTTATAATGTAGACATAGCCTAAGAGTCTCCCCACTCTGTCACACCTTGCTCTTGGGGGAATGGACATACGCTATTCTTTCCCCCATCCTTCGCCACTCATTTAATGGAGGAGATTTGATGGTATGCTTGGGGTACCCATCCCGCTTCCTGGCTGATAAAATAATGCACAGTTACTGGGAAGAGGCTAAGAAGGTGACAAACGGAGCACCTAGCATAAGCAAGCAAGAGTACAAATTCATATGCATGAGTCCACCATCTTTTCAGCAGAATGAATCAAAGAAAATCCTTAAAAGATGCACCATAGAAAACCCCAGCACAGGTCAGTTTCTTGCAAATCTATGGGAACAAACATTTTGAATAATGCAAACCTCTCATTTCATAGAGCTCCTGAATTTTTAATACATTTTACAGCACAGCCATCTCCAGAGGCAAGTTCCCTGAATCATTAGCTTGAGACACTTCTTAAAACAAACCAAACGGTTGCTTTTTTTTTTTTTTTTGACAAACTCTTCACCTTATGAGAGTGATTTGCTTTTGCTGCAGAGATTTCTCTGACAGAATAGGTAGACAATGATAACCCTTACAGTGGCTTCATTTTGTTGAAGTATGTCATGGAAATAGAAACATAAGGAGATAAGCTTTCTTTTTTTTTTCCCCTCAGGAGAGAGACCAAAATACTGTTTTGCTAGTTGCTGTCTTTTCAAACCATCTCATTCTGTGTGTGTGTGTGTGTGTGCGCACACATGCTGCTCTGTCTCAAATCCTTTCTATCACAGATTGCCTTTAAGGGCTGATAGGGCAAAATGATGATTAACAGCAACAAGAACATGTTGCCTTATTCTCTTTCAAGATGAGATAAGATGTTTGATGTGTTGCAAAATGCTGTTTTGGCTTTTATTGAATTAGTCACTTGTAACACCAGAAGATTCAGCTAAATTTTAAGGGATATATTTAATAATATATTCTAGTGAATATACAAAATATAGAATGGAATCAGAGGGTTAGAAAGCACCTCATGAGATCATTGACTACAACCACCTAGGGCTTGAACCCAGGACTTGCTGTATATTAAGCAGAGGTGCAAGCCACTACACAATTTATATCAAGGATAGTGCCTTCTAAAGAGACAGAATTTGTAATCTACACCATACCAAGTGAATTCTAGTGATCAAAAATTAATATAAAAGCAAAAGACTTCATTTGTCATCCACAATCAGGGAAATATTATTCCAGAGTGAGTCAAGGGTGTGCCGAGTCTGTATCCCTAATATATTCATTGTCAGTTCCTTTTCTTCATTTGAATTCTATTTAGGTTTCTTGCAAGTAGCTTTCCAGATGTTTAAACAGATGAGCATCTATAACTCTAGGGACATAGAAGGTGAAATTTAACAAGGTTTATGGTACTGTAGTTTGACAAGACCTAGTGAGGTGGACTCAGTATGTCTAATATATAAAAATAGATCACACTGTCAGTAATATATACATTTAAGTGCTTATCCAAACCTTTAGAGATTGTCCCCCTTTCCTCTTTCTCTAGTTTATTTTCCACCCTTTTCCCTCTTCTTAATGCAACCAGATCAATCTCCCTTTAAATCTTATTCCTTCCTTTTTTGCTCAACTGCCCTGACTTTGATCCCAGACCCACAACCTAGTGCCAGGGCATTCTCCCTGACTCCCATAATTTTCTGCCTTTCAATCTTTTTTCAAGTTTCAAAGGGATAGCTGTGTTAGTTTAGTTCAGCAAAGAGAAACTGAAGAATTGAAATTGGAATTCATATGCAGATTTAACACTGTTTTTTCTGGGCTAAATAAGGACTTTGGATTTTTTTTTTCATTACAACAGGTGATTTGACCACATCTTCCTCTATATGCTGTTCTTCAGTGTTTGAATCTAAATTACCATATTGATTTTCTATAACAGTCCGACCTGATCCAATGGCTTACACTTCCCTGCATATATTTCCCCCCCCCCCATCTTCAAAGCATCTGATGAAGTGGGATTTCCTCCCATGAAAGCTCATGTGATAAATAAATTTATTAATCTTCAAAAGTGCCACAGGACTCCTTAAACCATTTTTCAGTGATTACTCTTCTAACAGCTGCTTAAAGGAAGTAAAAAGCCCAGGTTTAATATTAAAGTTGTTCAGAAAAATTCTAATGAAAATCAGTTTTGATGGAATTTGCCAAGCTAGTGAAATCAACATGTTTTAAAGAAGTACCATTGGCCATTATCTTTGAAAACTCGTGGCGAACAGGGGAGGTGCCAGAGGACTGGAAAAAAGCAAATATAGTACCTATCTTCAAGAAAGGCAAAAAGGAGGATCCAGGGAATTACAGACCTGTCAGCCTCACCTCAATCCCCGGAAAAATCATGGAGCAGCTTCTCAAAGAATCCATCCTGAAACACTTGGAGGAACGTAGAGTAATCAGGAACAGTCAGCATGGATTTACCAAGGGTAAATCATGCCTGACCAACCTCATCGCCTTCTATGATGAGATGACTGGATTTGTGGATGCGGGAAGAGCCGTTGATGTGATATACCTTGACTTTAGCAAGGCTTTTGATACGGTTTCCCACAGCATTCTCATTGGCAAATTAAGGAAGTATGGGTTAGATGCGTGGACTGTAAGGTGGATAGAAAACTGGCTAGATCAACGGTTTCAGCGTGTAGGAATCAATGGCTCCATGTCAAGTTGGCAAGCAGTAACGAGTGGTGTGCCCCAGGGGTCGGTCCTGGGGCCAGTTCTGTTCAATGTTTTCATTAATGATCTGGATGATGGGATAGATTGCACACTTAGTAAGTTTGCGGATGATACCAAACTGGTGGGAACGGTAGACACCCTAGAGGGCAGGGACAGGATTCAGGGAGACCTAGACAAATTGGAGCAGTGGGCCAAGAGGAATCTCATGAGGTTCAACAAGGACAAGTGTAAAATCCTGCACTTGGGATGAAAAAACCCCATGTACTGCTACAGGCTGGGGAGTGATCAGCTAAATAGCAGCACTGGAGAAAAGGAGCTGGGAGTCATGGTGGATGGGAAGCTGGATATGAGTCAGCAGTGTGCGCTTGCTGCCAGAAAGGCCAATGGCATACTGGGCTGCATCAAAAGAAGTGTCGCCAGCAGATCGAGGGATGTGATCATTCCCCTCTATTCTGCACTAGTGAGGCCACATCTAGAATACTGTGTCCAGTTTTGGGCTCCCCACTACAAAAAGGACATAGACAAATTAGAGAGAGTCCAGAGGAGGGCAACAAAAATGATCAAAGGGCTGGAGCACAAGCCCTATGAAGAAAGACTGAAGGAACTAGGCTTATTTAGCCTGCAGAAGAGAAGACTGAGGGGGGATTTGATAGCAACCTTCAGCTACTTGAAGGGTTGCTCCAAGGAGGATGGAGCTCGACTGTTCTCGGTAGTAACAGAGGGCAGAACGAGAAGCAATGGTTTCAAGTTACAGCTGGGGCGGTCCAGACTGGATATTAGGAGAAACTTCCTTACTAGGCAAGTGGTGAAGCATTGGAATAAGCTGCCTAGGGAGGTGGTGGAATCTCCCCATCTCTGGAGGTGTTCAAGTCCCAGCTGGACAAAACCCTGACTGGGATGATCTAATGGGAGTGGTCCTGCTTTTTTTGGCAGGGGGTTGGACTAGATGACCTCGTGGGGTCCCTTCCAACCCTATGGTTCTATGATTCTATGAAGTGGAAACTAGGGTGGGTTCAGACAGAACCCCATCTGCCAGGTAGGTTTCAGTCATAAACAGCATTATATATCAGATCACCCATCAGACTGCCTAACAGGCCCTGCTAGCTGACTTAAAGGCTTTTAGAGTCCACAGCTCAAGACAGCTTTGCCATACAGACTCAGGGCTCTACTCCCTTTTGTTGATAATTTCAGAAAAGCTGATTTTTATTCTTATTGTGAACAAAAACAGATTTTGAAATATTGAAATTATCTATGTAATAAAATTACTTTTCTCCACCCACCGCTACTCAGTCTATCCAGGGTCTCTCTTGACAAATAACTTAACAGGCTTGAATCTTCACCCAGAAACCTTGGTAAACCTTCACCATGTGTCTTGAACACACAGAACTTCCCTACTTGCAAGCACTCTGAGACAGGGTACAAATACAAAATCTTTACCAGGGGAGAAAGGAATACAGTCACAGAATAAGCAAAAACAGATCAACAAAATGTTTATTCAAATAAAAAGTAAAATAATCCTCTCAACATCCAGGAACTTTGGCAGTAATCTACATTGTTCCCTTCCCATCTGCTGGTGAATATATCCTACTTGTGATCATCCCTTGGCCTTACCACCTCACCCAAAGGCATGGTTTGGATCAGCAAGTAGGAGTCATCTAACTGTTTCTTTAATGGCTTGTTTCCTGTCCCAAACAAGCCACTTACCTCCTTCCCCCCTGGAGATAGCACCACCAAAACTAGCATAGCAATTCAGCTTTATTAAGCTGGTCAATATGTGAGACCTCACCAGAGTCTGCTCAGCTCCACTGCTGTCATTTTATCTACATTGTCTCTTGCTATGAAGTTTGTAGTCTATCTGCCTCTTATTGTGAAGTTCCATTCAGAGGGGAGCCATGAGCACTTAGGATCCTTATGAAGACTGGTTACTTAGAAATAAGCTTCTTGCCTTAACAGAGGACCCCTTTCGCCTCTGGAGTCTCAAAGTTCACATAGCATTATGGTGACTCCCATGTGCATTCTGGGTAGGTAATCTATGCAAATGAAGCTATGCATGGCAGATCTTTTTCCTTTCTACCAATAAAGAGAAGAGGCAGTGCTTTCTCCTCTGGTATTTCTGGCCACAGAGCTTACATTAACACCAAATCCCTTTCTTTAACTCCCCAAACGCTCTTATCTTTGGTGATTTTCTCATTCAGAAGTGTTTAATAAGGCTTTCAGTAATTTCCATTCAGCACAGATTAGTTTCAGTATTCAAACCTCAGTAATGCTCAAGAAAGGCAATGTATCCAGGAAAAGTTTGAAGCTTTGCAGGTTACCCAACTTGTACCCAATGGAAAATGCAAGCCTTTCTTTTAAAAAACAAACAAACAAACAAACAAACAAACAAACAAACAAACAAACAAACAAATAAATAAATAAACCCTAAAAAAAATCACTGTTTTCAAACAAAAATGTTTAGCAACTCTATAGGGAACACTTCTGCAATAGCAGGGGCATGGACATTTCAGTCATACTTATAGCATGGCTGTATGACCCACTCCAGCAGCTGACCTACACAGATGGATATGAGTCTGCTATTGGTTCTGTGCTATGAGCAGTGGACTTTCCAGCTTGGTTTTATATCCAGAGGTCCTAAGCTCATTTCTTGTCAATGACCTATCACATTACATATGATGTTGGTCTATATGGGGATTTAAACTGTAGTGGATATCTAAAGCTCATTTAGCTTCCTGGGCTACAAGAAGTTTGTAATCTGTGTTTACCCAATGTGGCGTCCCACCTCCCCCTAGTGTCTAATTCAGATAAGGACCTTTATGAATTTATTTTCTATAGAGTACAGTATTTAAACTACAGATTCTAGATCAGAAGTGTCAAACTTGTTCAATGTGGGAGGGCCATACTGGAGGGCAGGACACCTGATGCAGGCCATGTGTTTGCCCCAGCTCCTCAATGCTTTCCCTTGCCACTTTCAGAGCAGCATGGGCTCCCCTTTCCTGTCCCCAACCCCACAGGATCTCTAGCACCTTCCTGTTTCCCTGCCCTGTTGGGTCTCGTTCCCCACACTGGCTCCAAGACCCCCCTCTCCTGCTGGTGTATTCCAGGACCCCTTCTTCCCCTTCCCTTTCCACTTCTCCTACCACTTGGTGGCAGGCATTGGCATCAGTCACAGCCACAGGCATGTTGGGCTCCTCCCCCCAACTGTCAGTCATTCAGCATGCTGGTCTTCGGTTGAGCTCAGTTCCAGCTAGCCTTTGATTGGCTTGTTCCCACAAGGGCCCCAGTCACTTTTTCCTTTCTTTTTTGTGCTTCGTGCTTTGTGCTGTCACTCAGATTAGCATGCTGACTAACAGTGAACAGATGGGGTGGAGGGCGGTGGCTCTCCAGGAGCCTGACTCAACCTGCTATGACTGAGACTCTAATTGGTTGGAAATCACAGCAGAGCTGAACTAGGATTGGCTGGAGGGTTTCCTTTGCTCTCCAGTGTTGTGATTTGGATCATATGAGTGTCAGGAGCATACCTAGCCCTGGTCTTTGCTTTTCTCTGCTCCTGCAGAGAGCTCCTAGGCACAGCCTGAGCATCAGCTCTGTGGGCCAGATCAGTGCCCTTGGTGGGCTGGATCCAGCCCATGGGCCATAAGTTTGATACCCCTGTTCTAGATTCTTTAGCTCAAGGTTCTTTAGGTCAAGCACTAGAGGTCAGCTTTTTAGATCCAGAAGTCAATCCCTTAAGAAAACAACTCATATAGGGGTGCTGCAATTCAGACAGAATGGCTAACTGACCTTTTCTATTTGAATCTAATTTATCTATATCAGTCTGACCTTTATGAATTTGACAAAAGGAGAGGGCAAAGATATGAACCAGTTCTGTTATTATAGGAACTGGCTCACCTACAATTATTTGTAAATTTTGAATTTATTAATAGATCCCAAAGTATCCAATGACCTTCTGTGACAGATGGTGAATCACTTCTTATTTCCAATGCATATATTAACATTTTAAACCACTTTTGGCTTTAGCCAGTGAAATATCACAACAAAGATTTGTGGAAATCTGATGCTGCGAGTTTAGAAAGGCTGAATATTCACTGTCTGAGGAATCATCTAGTACTAACATGCTTTTAGCAAGGGCATAACAAACTTCTGTTTGTTTTAGCATGATGTATGGTTCATGATGCTGAAATTGCAGTCACAGACAAGTTACAGTGATTTGCCTTGAGGATGATTTATGATTCAGACTCTGGCAAGAATCATTACTCTCTTGCACATCTTGCTAGAAATCAGATTCTTCGTCTTATGCTTTTCCTGGAAAAAATATTTTAGTGACCCTCAAACCTTTGATCTAGAAAGATGGAACTTAATTTCTATATCCCACCCATTTGGAGTGATAAAGAGTTTTGTTTTTCACATTGATGTGCACAAGAGACGAACTATTATTCTTTCCCACAGTCTAGGTTTTTTTTGCAGAGCTTAAGCAGCCTTTCCAAAATGCAGGCACCATAACATTATAGATAGAAGCCTAAATTATCCATCCTAAGCCAAAGGAGATGGATCTCCATGTAGCACTTTGCCCTAGATATGGATACTATTGACATTAGATAAGAACAATGAACTATGATTAAGCAATTTAGAAATTCTTCAAGTTACAGGCAAAAGTATTCTGTACTGTTTAATTATGTCATTTCTTCAGTTAGATAAATCACTACAGTATCTAAGTGCTATAATGCAAACCATGGTAGCCTGTTAAATTTAAACACATAAGGGAACAGAGAAAAGGGGAAGATGCAACTCCAATCTCCAGTTCTTGCCCTTCCCACATCTGTTTTCTCCAGGCATAGGTGCATGGATCTAAATTGTCTTGGTCCCTGAGCCTGCTCCCTGACAAGACTTCAATGCTACTTCTTTAACTTAATTGTGTATTTCTTTGGCCTTGTCTACATTGAAAATGCTGCGTCGATATCCAGGGATTGATGCAGCAGGATTGATTGAGCACCCAGTGTAGATCCTCTCAATCAATCCTGGAAGTACTCTCTCTTTGATATTGTAACTCCACCTCTCCAGAAAAAGTAACTGGGTCAAAGTTCCAAAGAGGCAGCCATACTAGTCTAGTTCTGCATAACAAACAAGGAGAAAGGGAGGGCATCTCTGGTAGATGTAGATGAGTGAAAATGCTATGGTAAGTGGGAGTAAGACTATGGGAGATAACCATTCTGCTGGATGTATATTGCATATCTCCCATTGACTTAGCATGGCCACGTAAACCAGCCCTTTAAATGAATCATGAGTACCTTTCAAGTCTTTGTCTCTAGGAAGCTATACCCCTGAATTGCCACTGACTTTACTTCAGTTACGCCTTGTGCAGTGGGGCACAGGGAATCACACTGGAGAAGAAATATGTAGTATAACCTATAACGTGTAGCACCCCTAAGTGATGTCACTAAATTCTGTCCCTTACTTTCCTGTGCAGCAGTTCTCATGCATCAAGGTCCTGCAGAGGAAGGTTAGGCCTAGGATGGCTTAGTGGTTTTACCAGGAAACACCAATAAATAACAGAATATTTACAGGCTTTTGTGGATTACTGTGCAATTACACTAAGCAGATCTAAATGTAATTAATGAGTACGCTTCAGTGCTATTTAGAAGACAAAAAACTCATATATTGGTATTGTAATCACCCAGCTACTACTTGAAAATGAATTATCCCATAACTATATGATCATTATTTACCACATTTAAGTGGTATGTGTTCCCCTTTAATTTGAAGTGCTATTTTAATTTTAAAATATTAAGTTACTAAATCTTTCATAACAACAGTTTGAATTTAGAGTAGTTATAGCAGAGCAGTAAAGCTGTTTACAAAAAAAATGAAGCTGCTGAACATTGAATATCATGGTTATTTTTTCACACACATAAGACTAAAATACCCTAGTTGCTGGGATATCACTGAGTGATCCTTTTTTGGGGTCATTTTTCTTGTTACCTTTAAAATTATTAAGTTATGTTAAGTAGGAAGTAATATTAAGAAAGAGAAACTTGCGCTTGTCAGTAGTATGGATTGGCAGCCCAGAGGGAGAAGGCTCTATGATAAATCTATTTCCAGTTCAGTAAAGCATGCCCCATCAAGAAAGTACTTAGGCATATGCCTTTGTCCTACTGAAGGCAATAGGACATAGGCATATGCTTAAAGGAAGGTATGTGTTTGAGCACTGTATTCAACAGGGAGGGTCTTCGGTATGTGCTTACATAATATTCTGAACTGGGCCCTTAATGCACTGAATGAGTACCAGCATCGTATGTAAATTCCTATTTGTTATCCTGTTAATATACCTTGATGGTGACATTCAGAGTTTGCCCTTTTCCATGGTTCTTCAGCTGATATTGCCACTTAATGGTTGTGGTAGTGGTTTTATAATGTGAAGATCAGTCTCTAGTGACTAGACTGATACCACCAATTGCTAACAGTTATTATTTATATTGCAGGGGTGCTTGAAACCCCAATCATTGGGCAAGATTCCTCTGTGCTAGATAGTGTACACATATTTAAAAAAACAAAACAAAAAACAAACAAAAAACCCCCCAAAAAAAAAACAAACAAAAAAACCCCCTATCCTCTGCCATGAAGCTGTTAAAATCTAAATATAAAACCAAAGGTAGCAGGTTAAAAGCAGCAGATTATAGACCTGAATCATATGAAAGTGTTGATCTAGGGATCCATATCACATTACGGGAACCATACAGTCCCTCATTCCTTGTTACTTTTCATGAATAACATACAGAGATCCTGACTCTCTAGTGCCTTGCATATTTAGTCATAGGGTATGTCTGCACCTAAAAGTTTTTTTGAAATAAGGAGGCTTATTTAAAAAAAAAAATCATGTCTATGCAGGCATTAAGTTATTTCAAAATAAGCACTCTGATATTTCAAAATAATGAAACACTTTTTTGAAATAACTAAGCCTGTTTTTATTTCAGAAGAGAGGACTCCGTTTTCAAAATAAAGTAGGCACTAGTATTTTGAGTGAGAGAGTCTACATTAGACTCTCTAACTTGAAATGGTTTCGCTGCTGGGGGAGGGATTCCCCTGTGGGGCTCACTTCCTTGCTGAGGGAGGGATTCCCCTGGCGGGGCTGGTTTCTCCACCAAGGGAGGGATTCTCCTGGTGGGCTCTGTTCCCTGTTGGGGGAGAGATTTCCCCAGTGGGGCTCCCTTACCCGCCGGCGGAGTGGGGACATTCCCCGGCAGGCTTGTTTCCCTGCCGGGGATAGGGAGCCCCTGGTGGCCTGTTTCCCTGTCAGGGGCAGGAAATCCCTTGCAGGGCTGCTTCCCCCCACAAGTCATGCAGATCTGCTCCCACCCCAGTCCCTCTGTTCAGGCTGGGGGGGGGGGGGGGGCTAGGAATAGGCTAGGAGCCAGATTGGTGGGGAAACCAATGTTTAATGTAGATTCTCTAGCTCAAAATACTAGTGCCTACTTTATTTTGAAATAGGAGTCTTATGAAGACACACTATTTTGAATTAATATTGGCATTGTTATTTTCAAATAACTATTTTGAATAACTTTGCCAGTGTAGGCATAGCCAGTGATACCTGTGCAAAATTGGTGCAAAATGCTACTCAGTCAGAATATTCCATTTCCACAGATAGATTGCACAGGTATAATGTGGATGACTGCACAGAATGTTTGACAGCAGACAATCAGGTCCATGTTTTCCTTAGAGAGAGAAGCAGAGGGAATGATAGTCATATTTTACAGGTTATGAGATGGGATGTCTACCCACAAGACTGCAAAAGGTTAGATGACCAGGTAGGCAAATTAATACACAGGCTGCATCTGAAGGAGGAGCCAGGAAGCAGGGATTGATTGGGAGCAGGATCAGTTTGGTAGGAAAAGACAGAACTTCCGTAAAGTCAGAGAACCAACAACAGAGGCTGGGCCTCCTGGGACAACCTCCTGAATGTGCAAATATCAGGGCACACTGCAAAACCAAGGGCCAAACCCCTGAACCACTGATGGGTGGTACTTAAATCAGTCTCCCAGCCAGTAACAAAACATGCTTCTAATTCTCCACACCAGTCATCACAAAGCATAACAAAAAGAAGCAGCCCCTTTTATTGCACATCAGCTCGTCCAGTCCCCACACAGCTACTGGTCTCAAAGAAATAGGTTCTCCAGACTCCAAAGGGTTAGCCACATCACCCCCAGAACAATACAGGCTTGGATCTTATCCAAAATACCATGCTGCCAGCCAATCTTTTAGTAAGTACAATTAAAGGTTTAATATAACAAGAAAAGAAACAAAATATGAAAGATGTTAAAGGGTCAAAGTGAATCACATACATACAAATGATTTAGAGTCCATAGGAAGCACGTCCTTGAAGAATTTGCAGTTTGCAGGTAAGTCCAATTCCTCTCGTAGGCACCCAGCACTTGGGTGGGTCTCAGTCCTTTATTAAGTTGCAGAAGAATAGTTCCAGAGGTAGGTGTTGGTTGCAGATTGGAGACTGAAGACTGAAGACAAAATGGAAGTGGGGATGCTACCTTTTATCAGCTCTGGCCTTCCCTATGCTGTGCAGTCTTTGCAAAATCAAAATGAAGTAGAATCACATGGTCAGTCTGGGTGACTCACTGAGCAGGTTCCTCCCTGGGCCCACTGTCCCAGGGGGCTTCCTTAATGGGCCATTAAGAAAACAAAAGTTTGTAAACATCCAGTCCGGGAGAGCCCCAGAATCCAATAACTTGAAACACAAATAGAATAAACCTATTCCTAACTTCTAATACAGATATGAAACCTACATATAAACCATATAATTATTCCTAGCAAATTGCAACCTTTCTATTGGTACCAAACATGACATATCACGTATGGATTATTGCAAATACGATATACTAATATGAAAGATAATCATAAACAATCCCCTATAAGCAGTCAGGGCCACAGAAGTAACAAAAGGGGAGCCATGTCAGTCTGGTTCAGCAAAACAAACAAGAAGTAAAATTAGTTAGTCTTTAAAAGTGTTACTAGACTCCTTGCTTGTATGTGGAGGTAGGCTCTGGTTACTCTGTGGGAGGAGAGAGATGTATTGGAGCTAGAGGGTATTCCACAGTTACTCCCTGAGAGGAGAGATTTCTCAAAAGTGAGGAAGCCAGGAAGGGTGGAGAAGGCTCCAAGGAAAGCAACAAGGGAGGACAGTGCAGGCTTTGGCTGCTAACCAGAGGGCCCATGAACTGGAATCTGGAATAGAGGATGGACCTGGATTCTCCTGGACATATAGCACAAGCTAAGCAGAGGACACAACTGGATTCTCACTGGAAACCCAGAACAGGCTAAGCAGAGGACAGAGACTTTTTTACATCACCCACAGAAGTGGAATACATAACTTGACCCATCCGGAGGGCTGTGTTACAAAGAAGAGGCTGCAGTTCCTGGAGCAAGAGGGGACATACAGTGAAACAGGATATGGGGAAGACACTGCTGGGGAATGGAAGATGTGCAGTGCCTGCAGACATAATCCCCAAAATGGTGAAGAGGAGGTGTCCTAATGATGAGTGGACCCTGTTTCAGGCCATTTGGGTATGTCCACATTCAGTCTTTAAATTGAAATAATGCTGAGCATTTCAATTTAAAAGAGTGCAGTCCACACTACATTTCCTTATTTTGAAATAAGGAACTTCCTCATTCTGAAATAAGGAAAGTCATTTTGATATAATAAAACCTAGTATTATATTGAAATGACAGTTAAATCGAAACTATTATTTTGAAATAACACTGTGTGGATGTGTTATTTGGATATAATTGATATTTTGATTTAACGCTTTTTGCCCTTCTCCTTCTCAGGGTGCTGTTCTTCTCCTATATGTTGGGTGGGGCATTGGCCTTTCTAGGGGGATATGTTGCTACACCTCCCATAGTGCCCCTCTCCTAAATCGAACTAACAAGTCCTGTTCTAGCGGGGACCTGCTAAATCGATTTAACTTAAATTGATTTAACAATTTTTATAACAATTTTATTAAAACAATTCAACTTAAATTGATTTAACTGCCTAAGTGTGGACATAGCCTTTGAGTGTTACCAACATTGCCCACAAACTCAGGGTATGCTCATTTATCAGGGTTACTTCCTCTTTGGGGAAGGGGAGGAGGGAGATTACAATTCTAGGAGTGTACTACTTGTGTTTCTATATGGAGCTCACTTCTCCCTTCTGCAAGCTCTCTCCCAATGAAGAACCTGTGCAAGACCTCAGTTTCCCAGGACTGGATTCTGCCAACCCCAGATTCAAATAAGTACCCAATATATACATTCATCAATTAACAAGGTGCGTCTGAGTGGACCAGGTCTATCAGAACTGTCAGCTGACCCCTTATATGTCCCTGAACCCAGGAGGCTGGGTCACACAGCGCTTCTCTGCTGCTACCTTTATGTGGGAAGCTCACAATACAATCAGACAGATTCAGTATTTTGGGTATCAATTAGCATGTCTTTGACTTGAATGGTCTGATAACTGCTGAGCTTGTTAGTTTTGGTGTGAGATACCCTATCATGCAATGCTTCCCTGCCTCTTCAATCCCAGAGTCCAGTGCAGTTCCTGTTTTGGAGGTTGGTTCTCCATACTCAATGCAAATGAAGCCCCATTTACTGTGCTGATGGCTTTTGGATATGGGTAGATAAGGATGTCTCCCACTGTCTTTTGGTTTCCTGTTCAAGCAGAGATTGGGGGGGCAGTGGGGGAGGGAACTCACAGGTTGAATACTATGCTCTGATTCCTCAAGAACACAGAGCTAACAAGTAACATTACAGCAATGCATATTTTTACTGATCTTTCACTGATGCCTATATCAGCATGGCAGTTGAGGGATTGGTGCAAAATCCAAACTGTGATATGGATCTGTGTTTTATGTTTGATTATTTCAATTATCCCAGTTCCTCTGACCTTTGGAAATCCAGATGCAGTTCAAAACTTTGTGGCCTGACTCTAGTTCCTATAAGTACAAAATTAAATGACATTCAAGGGCTGTTCCCCTCATCTCCCAAGCTGATTGAAAGTCATGCCTTCACTGAAGCCCATCCTCAGTCTATCTTCTTATTCTTTCTTTTCCTTGGTATTTCTCCTGTCACTGAGTATATTCTAGTACACTGGAAAAGCTGTATGAATGGTGTTATTTATTGTCTCCTTTTGAGCAGCTCATGAAGACATCTATTCAAGTACATGTGCAAGGTCATAGATTTTGTGCACAAGACATGAAAGGAGTTACAGTACTGGTCAAGAAAGCCAAACTTTGTATGACTATACAGGGCTCAGGATATAATGAATACATGAATACAGAATGATTGGCTGTAGTTCTGTAGTGTATGGACGCTGGAGCTGCAGAATCTGAAATGAAACCCTTCCCCCCGCCATCCTCATTTTTTCTACTCACTGTTCTACAGTCTCCACGTTCAATAGACTCCTGCCAAACAAGATGCAGTATTGGTGCTGCCAACTAAACAAGCATGCTGGGTCAAATACATCCTTAATTTAAATGAATGACTTTAATGGAGTTACATCAGAGATTAGTTTAACTCCTTACAGTCTCATATGTGCAAGATTTCAGTGGGATTTCAACAGGATTGCTTCACGAAACTGATTTATTTAAATTGTTTGTGAAACTAAGAGACCTCCTGCTCTGAAAACCTGAGTTACTATAGTCATCAATTTGTCAGCTTACCTTTCAAAGCTGGATTGCAGCACCAGTGTCATTTATTAACCATCACTATGGTGAGCAAGCAGATTTATATTATCTCTAAAACATTCAAAATAAATGGATAGAGAATAATTCACTGAAGCAGTCATGTTTTTAAATATAAACCCTTGTTTTCTGGACGTATAGCTTGAAATTAGTCAGACTGAAAGTTTCTGTAGAGATTTGACCATTTAGAAAATCATTTTGCTTATGTATGCTATTTGTCATAAACTAAGAGACAAATGTTGGCCACACTTTTGCTTTTGAAATTTTGATGTCAGATGGAGGGATTTAAAGTATCGTATAGAATGCTAAACTAAGAGGGCCAGACTCTGCCCTCTGTTACACTGGTGTAAATCAAGGGTAACTTTCTGGGATTTACAGTGTTATACAGAGTGAAATTCGACCTAAAACTCCACACAAATGTCTGAGTATATAAATTTTTGTATGTTATCCTGTTAATGTGTCTGGATGGTGACATTCAGAGATTGTCCCTATGATGGACATCATAAGTTTCCATGGTTTTTCTGCTGACTCTGCCATGTAATGCTGGTGGAAGCAGTTTTATGATATGGACACCTGTTCTGTAGAAACTAGACTGATACCGCCGATTATTTCCTAGCATTATTTACATTGCAATTAGAGGTTGCCCAGCCACTACTAGAGTGGAACAGAATGCCACATGAGTGGGCATGGTTTATAACACAACTCTGCTCTCATGAAATGGGATGCAGTTGGGTGACTACACAGTGCCGACTCTCCTTCTCCCTCTTCCGCAGGGTATACATACAGCTGTGACACTACTGAACCCAGCCATACTGTGTACTTGAGAATGAGTTCTATACTTGGATGCACAAGAACCTGGGTGTAGTTCGTTATGTACAGGTTTGTTCTTCCCTGCCCCAAATCTTCAATGGCTGTTTCTAAGAACACCAAACAATGACTTGGCTTTCTTCTACACTGATAGTAAAGTTTGACATAATGCTGCTCACCTCAACCTTCTATAGCCTGTGTCTCCACAGTCAGAGCAGTAAATTCGAAAACAATGGAGCTGTAATTTGACCTGTTAATGACACCCCTGCAAGTGGTGTAGCACTGAGGTTGAATTTAGACTTCATATAGCCAGAGAACAGCTCTAATCTTGCTTTTCTGTTTTCTCTAGTCTGGTTTACCATAGCAACATAGCTCATCCCCTACTTTCACTCCTAGGAAGTTTTCAATTAAGTCCCCTCTGCATGCAGCACTGTGCTTCTCTGTTGTGCCTGTGACAGAGAAATAGCAAGGAAAGCTTCTCCTGCTTCTTTTGCATGTACAAATTCTTCATGTAATTCATCCATGTCAGCAACATTATCAATATTCCATGCTTAAACATGTTCTGTAAATACTTCTAAAAAACACTCGTACCAATTACATGAAACAGGGTTTTTTTGCACACTGTTTTCATTGGGGTCATATCTGCTTCATAAATACTTTTAAATTAATTGAAAATCAGAAAAATATGTTTCATACTTTTTGTTCGCTTTCATTGAGATTCTTCAGTGTGGAGTTAACAGTGTTACTATAAAATTTATAATTTATTCTACATTCTAGTTTCTTGTTGAGATTGAACATCAGTTCAAACAATGAAGTTACTGTGAATGAGTTTGACACCACAGCTTGAATTCTGTCTGTGAATATTTTTAGAGCATAGCTCATGAAGAAAGTGCAATCATTCAATTTCATTTTTGTTTCCCTCATCTCTGACACCATCTCATACTACTTTAGGGCATTCATCTTTCTTTAAGATTGAAAGTAACTTGTAAGCCCTTTCCAACACATTGCCAGTCAGTCAACAACAGATACAAGTGACAGCCAATCTGTAGATGCAGAATTTTACAAGTGACAGCCAATGTGATGTAGAATTTTACTGTATTCTACCTAAAGCTGCCAAACTTTAAGCAGTTGAACTCTCTCTTTGAGTGAAGGATAAAGTACCTGTAAACTAAAACTAGGTTTTCTACATTGGTATTTAGTTTGGTCACAGCAAATTTTGTGCTATTGTATATGACAAAAGATAGACAACTAGTATTAAGGTCACTGTTTCTCTCTCTCTCTCTCTCTCTTTTTTTTTTTTTTTTTTTGGAAAACACTGTTAGAATAAACAGATGCACTGTCCCCTGTGTAGTCTCATATATATCATAATTTTAGTTCAAACTTGTCTAACTTATTGACTCATAGGGGTTGGACTAGATGACTTCATGAGGTCCCTTCCAACCCTATGGCTCTATGATTGAGCAACTGCTTGAGAAGATACATGACACTTAATAAAAGTCTATCAAACAGCATGGAATGCCTATAAGCAACACAATGAAAATTCTTAAAACAAATAGGAAGCATTTCTTGGAACATTTGCTGAAGGCATCAGTGGCTATCAGATAATGAATGCTTTTCTCATTTAGGTAATCTGTATGCTTAGAAGGGGTCAGTACCTATGTGCAAAAAGCTTTTGATTTACTTTTTCCAAATAATACACTTTTAGCTATTTCAGAATCACTGAAAATAGTTCTATTAACTTTTGTTGTGCAATGAACACTTTGATAAGTGTAGTGGTGCTTCACACCATGAAATGTTTTGGTGAGCTCTGCTGCGGTAACTTTCAAGGACAGACCATGAACGTTTGAAAAATCTTGGAATGTTTAACTTTCCTACTGCATATAATTTTCATTTAGCTGTTTAAATATGATGTGTGAGAAAAACCTAGAGACAGTGTGATTTTGAGCTGGGGAGAGAAAAGACTTAACCAGATGCCCCTGAGCAACAAGAAGAGGACTGGCCCCACAACAGAACAGAGAGGAGGCACCAAGCACGATATATAGATGAATCCAAGGGAATACCCCCAATAAGAGTTGAGGCAATGGACAGGTGAAGGGGAGATGTTGCATATGTTTTTTAAGTATCTATTAATCATTTTTTAATTTCCTAACCCAAAAATGTCAAAAAAGAGGCTGTTTAAGTGTCTTCACTCTGTGAAGATCAAGAAAAAATACCAAAAGAAGGACTGGCTTCCTTAAAGGAGGACAAATGGTTACCCTGTGTCTGGGCTCTGAGACTTGCAGGGGCTATTTATTGCACTGTTAGACGTACACTTATCATTCTGTGAAGCTGGGATGTTTCCCTGCTTCAAACTGGACTGGTGAATTACTTTGTCACTCCAATTCTCCACTACCAGAGTCCATCTTTTTCTGTCCTGTCATGAGAACCCCCCACCTCCAGTCTGTTCAGATAAAATCTCCACCTTGCAAGATTCTTCTAACTGAGTGAGTGCTTCTAGCCAGCCACTCTTCAGATTATGCAACAGAATGACCCCAATAAATGCCTCAATCCCAGATACCACCATCAGAACATCCGTCTTACAATGCTCGGTGCTGCCCTCTGAACACTGCAAGCTCATAAAAGATCATCAGTTTAACAAAGAAATCGAGACGCATCAGCCTTGTAATTCCAAGTGGAATCTCCAACACACTTCAAACAAAACACACTATTTTAGGTAAAACAAACCAGCTTCTTAACTACAGATAGATTTTAAGTGATAAGTAAGCCTAAGATTTAGTCATTAGTATTTTTAGTATATGTCATGGACAGGTCAAGGGCAACACACAAAATTCAAGGCCTGTGACCTTTCCAGGATTTTTATTATAAATACCCAAAAGTGAAACTAAATCTTAGTTGCTCATGGGGTACCACTCTGGGAGGCCAGAGGAGGCTGTTGCTCTGGGGTCAGCAGCTGGTTCCACTGGCCACAGGGCTGCTCAAGCTGCAGCCAGTGCCACCAGGCCTGAGTCCAGCTCCCTGGGTAGCCCTGAGTTCAACTACATTGGCTGCTACAACTGCACAAGCCACAGAGGTTGCACAGAGTCACAAAATCCATGACTTCCTCAACCTCCATGAGAGACCCATAGTCTTACTTATAAGTCAAAGGCTGTGTTCACACAGCATTTTTGTTTCGAAACAATGACATTGTTTCGAAACAAAAAAAACATGTTCACACGATGCACAGTTGTTTCGAAACAAGTTAAACCCCTTTGGGGGTGAAACAACCTTGTTTTGAAACCATTGTTTTGAAACAATGCATGTGAATGTGTTGTTTCGGAACAAGGTGTTCCGAAATAACATTTGAAGGGCTGCCCCCTCAGCACCCTGGCCAGGGAACCCTCAGCATCCTGGCCAGGGTGCTGAGGGGTGTCCCCTGGCCAGCAGAGCGGGGCTGCAGGCACCCATGGGGTTCAGCGCAGCTCAGCGCTGATCCCCACCGGTGCCTGCAGAGGGGGGCTACAGGCACCCCCGGTGTTCAGCGCAGCTCAGCGCTGAACCCCGCTGGTGCCTGTAGCCCCCTGCCCAAGCGAAATAGCATGTTCACACTGTGAACTTGCTATTTCGTTTCCTGCTTTTTTCCTTATTTCGAAGTAACTTTTTGTTAATTCGGCATAAGTTATTTCGAGATAAGATGTTATTTCGATATAAGTTGTTTCAAAACAACTTATATTGAAATAACCCCCTGTGTGTGAACACAGCCAAAGTGTAACAGATCAGATTTGGTCAAGAAAAACAAAAACAAAATGCACTTTAAACTCAGCCTAACACTTGCAGCAACTTTACACAGTTAGGTGGTTCTCATCACAGACTGGCTGGTTCTCCTTCGGTCTGCATCTCCTTTTCGTTAGAACTTCAGTTGCTTGGTGGTATTTGTAGATAAAAGAGGGAGAGAGAGTGTGTGGCCAATGTCTCCCTTTTTAATAACATTCCTTTTTCTTCTTGGGCTTTGCTTCCCCTCAGGGCCAGGTGATAAACTGAATCCTTTTATGGACTTACTGATGTCCTGAGTTAGTGAACATTACTTCATTATGATTCCAAACTGCCTGAAGATAGGGAGGTGATTTGCTTGGGAGTTCAAGTGATCCTCCACTGAGACTTAGGCCAGTCCTTTGTCCCTGGAATCCTGAGCTCAGTTTGTCCTATCCATGGCCTGATGAGGTGCCGATTGCCCCTCTGCTCTTGGAGAGTTTTTCCTGAATCTGTTTCAAGCTGTGAAGACATATCTTTAGGAACATTACATAGTGAACCTCATAACTATATACATGATATTACAACAAACCTGCTACTATAAGAATAGTGATCAGAACATCATGAGCATTCCCAACCTATCTAATGTGTCATATTTTGCATTACATTACACCATCAGGGTGACCATGGACGTGCAGGTATCATGAAAGCAGGCAGACTTTTTCCCTTTTCCCTTAGTACACAAAGAGTAAAATGTTAGATTTATAAACAGCCTATATTTGGCTCATAGTGGTGGCTTGCAGATTAAATCTCATTGGTTGTAGGGTTGATGAGGTCAAACCGTTAATATGTTTTGAATGTAATTTAACTCAATATAGCAATGATTGATTACAGGAGAAGGTAACAAATTGGCAGGAGCAGGGGCACCAAACTTTGTCTCATATGTTGCATGTTGTTCTTTTACACTTAAAGTGCAGCTTACAGAGCTCATATGCCCACTCATTCTCCACCTACCAGACTGGAGTGGAGACCTTGAAAGGTCTTGGGGTTGGGAATGTCAGTAAATTTGGCCACCCCTGTAGAGTTCAGTCTGTTTATGCTAGTGGACACAGTGTACATGGCTATAGTTTTTTAAGTTAAGTTTGAGCCATTAAAAAGTGTATTTTACTTTTAAGTCTTTGGCTATGTTCACATGTAAATGCTTAATTCAAAATAAGTGAATTCGAAATAAGTTATTTTGAAATAAAATCATTATTTTGAATTCACTTAAATTGAAATAAGCAAAAAACCACCAAATCAAAATAGCAAATCTGAACACAGAACCTGCCATTTCGATTCAGCAGAGGGGCACCATGGGAGGTGGGGCAACATGGCCCCCTGCCAGGGCCATGTTGCCATCCAGTCCCCTGCCTGGCTTTCACCTGGAGAGCCAGGCAGGGGAAAACAGCCCCCAGGGCTGGCGGGGGTCCTGGAGCTGGCTTGCGGGGCTTGCCTGCTGCAAGACCTGTGGGGGCTCACAGAGCCAGCTCCCCAGGCTTGTGGGGGCCAGTGTGGAGCCAGCTCCCCTGCAGCCTGGGCTCTGCACCTGCAGCCCTGGCAGCAGAGGCAGGAGCTGGCTCTCCATGTTGCCAGGGCTGCAGGCACCAAGCCCTGGCAGTGCACAGAGCCGGTTTCCACCTCTGCCGCCACCCTGACCCCCCCCCCCCGCTTCTCCCCTCAGCACCCTGGCCAGGGTGCTGATCAGTTCCCTGGCCAGGGTGCTGGGGGGGGGACTTCCTTCCAGGGTACCATGCACCCTGGGAGGTAGGTCAACTGTTATATCGATATATCATTTTGATACCAAGGGAGGTTTTATTGTATTGAAATGATTTTCCCTTATTTTGAAATAAGAAAAATGTCAGCTGGACATAACTATTTTTAAATTGAAACAACCATTGTTGTTTTGATTTAAAAGCCTCTTGTGGATATAGCCTTTGGTCTTCATCTCTTGTACTTGAACTCACTTAAAACTGGTCTTTTTGTTTTGTTTACTTTCAATATGAGTCAACCTTGTGTTGTTTTTTACCTGAAGGGACTGTTAACTCCAGTTAAAGTAATAAGCGGGGGGGGGTGTCTCTTTAAATGAGCAACAAACATTAGCACATTAGCATTAATACAAAATAATAAAAATGAATCCTCTAATAAAGTCTTGGCTTCTGTCAAAATGCCAAAAGGATTAACAGATACCTTTTGCCTACTATTCAGGACCTTAAATAGCTTGATCTTTCAGGAATACAACCATACAGCATGTATTTCATACATTTCAATACATTTGTTATGGAAGAAACCAGGTCAGGCAATATAATACTAATATGATAATTAATACAAGTTTCCTAGTAATGAGTCATGCGAGCTTTATTAGCTGACTTGTACAATATCATTAAATGAATTTATTGAGTTGTTCAGTTACATAAGTGGATGGCAGAAACTTGATGTGGTGCCATATCTGATAATATCTTTGCTGCCTTCAGAGCAATAGAAATCATGGTAATACAAAAGTAAACCTTGAAAAAAAAATCTGTTGAATGACATTCATTTCTCTGAAATAGCAATACCACTCTTATTGATAGTTTGCTCTCCAGAAAAACAGAGGTGTTTTTTGTTTTTCAGTGTGCCACAAAGGAAGGGGAAGCAAGTTATTTCTGCTTTGTTAGGATTTATAAAGATTGGGTAAGAGTTAGGATTTGTAATTTGTTTCAGTAGAAAGCTTACTGCTGTAACAAGCTGACATGTATTTTGAATGAGAAGACAAATGGCTGAAAAAAGATTTAAGTCCTGTTGACCACAGCTAAGTGTTTTTGCTAGCTGAGCTCTTCATAAGCAGGCAACACAAAGAATGATTTCAGCTGATCCACATTTGGAATTCATAACAGGTTTACTTTAAAATACCAGATCTTGGATGGTAGTGCCACAGTTTTCTTTGCCATTGTTTGGTCAGAAAAGAACAAGCTTTAACTCCACCACTGGCTTTACATAAGTGATGAGATGTTGCCCAGAACTTTTTGAATGGCATTTTATGACATGCAGATCAGAACATATTATGTAGAGAGAAGACACAGTAGTGGGGAAATATAAATAAATAATTGGCATCAATTTGGGAAGGTTATGTTACTCAGGAGGAAGAAAGGCACAAGTCAGTGATGATGTAGGTCATCTGAAGTGTCACTAAAACATTTATATTACACCTATCACAAACTCTGATATACCACAAGTTTTAGAGAAAAAACATATTGAAAGATTTTTTGAGAGTATCAAACATTTTTAGTTCTATTTTTCATATTCTTCTGCCACTGAACTCAAACTGTAATGGATTCATGTGGAAAACTGGAAAATAATCTAAAATAGTATGCCTATACCAAAAAATGTAACATGTTTTATTAGTGAAATTAAAAAATATAATTAGATAAATTCACATATGCTATGTCTACACTTGCAATTTAGTTCAAATTAAGGGGCTTAATTCGAACTAACTTAGTCCCTGGCTACACTAGGCTTTCATTAGTTCAAATTAAGGAATGCCTTAATTCAAACTAATGAAAGCTTAGTTTGAACTAGTACTGGGATCAGCAATGTGGGCTCAGTGAGCCACCTGTGGCTCCCTGAATGTCCCCTTCTGGCTCCCTGGCAATCTCCTCCAGGGAGCCAGGTGTGCTCTGGGAATGCCTGGCTGCAAAGGGGTCTCTTGGCTGGCTCCAGCATTGGGGCTGAGTAAGTGGGCTCCCAGCCCCATGCATGCCCCCATTTTCAGGGTGCCAGGGTTGCCCCCACCCTCCCACCACAACCACATGAGCCTG
>ML681979.1:44304828-44321606 GCA_007922195.1 Podocnemis expansa | reverse complement strand
GCTATTTCGTTTCCCGCTTTTTTTTTCTTATTTCGAAATAACATTTTGTTAATTCAAAGTATGTTATTTCGAAATAAGGTTTATTTCTAAACAAGTTGTTTCGACACAACTTGTTTCGAAATAACCCTGTGTGTGTGAACACAACCTTAGTCTTGCATTGTTTTCTGATTCACAGAAAATCCTGAATAGCCAGTAAGGCTAGTTTTCTTCAGAGTGGGACTTTCATTTTAAGAGAGAGACTGCACACTCCATGGGGGGGAGGAGGGATGTAAATAAACATGGCATCTAGAGTAGAATGATTTAGTGTCAATTTATAACCATCAGGGGTACTTGTAACATTACAGAACACTGGTTTAAGACCATCTGAAAAAGAACATCAAACCCTGACACATTTGATGTAGAAAGGTAGAGTGCTCATGACCTGATTTTCAGTTCTTACCGATAACATTTGATAGATATTCCTGTACCATGGACTGAATCCTGAAATCCTGAACCCTTACTCAAGAAAACTTCCACAAGATCACCCCATTAAGCCATCCCACTCACTGTGCAGTTTTCTGCACATGATTGTGACTTGTTGCTCCTGGAGACAAGATGGCACAGATAAGTGTGACGGGGACCAGGCAGGAAATGGTAGAACCTTGACTATATGTGCCCCAGTTTGCCATCCAGAATGGTTGAACTGGTGTGGAAGGTGAAGTAATCCATGCCTGGTAAAGGTGATGCAGACTACTTTTCTCCATAGCAAGGGGAAAAACAGGGATCAAATGCTGATTCTTTCAGGGTATGTCCACACTTAGTCTTTAAATTGAAATAATGCTGTTTATTTTGATTTAAAAGATTGCATAGCCACACTCCTTTTCCTTATTTCAAAATAAGGAGCTCCCTTATTTTGAAATAAGGAAAGTCATTTTGATATAATAAAACCTAGTATTATATTGAAATGACAGTTAAATCGAAATTGTTATTTTGAAATAACACAGCATGGACATGTTATTTTGCTTTAACTGTTATTTCAATTTAACTCTTTTGCCCTTCTTCCCAGGGTGCTGTTCTCTTCCTCTATATTGGATGGGGGCATGGTCCTTCTAGGGGGCCAAGTTGCCACACCTCCCATGGTGCCCCTCTCCTAAATCGAACTAGCAAGTCCTGTCCATGGACATGCTAGTTCGATTTGAGTTTCTAGTGGGGACCTGTTAAATCGATTTAACTTAAATCAATTTAATGATTTTTACAGCAATTTTATTAAATTGATTTAACTTAATTTAATTGCCTAAGTGTGGACATAGCCTCAGTGTGTGTGGGCAGCACAAATGCATGTTGCCTTTTATTCAGGACTAGTGACAAACCCACAATCTATCTGAGGGAATAATGTCTTTCTTTAAAGAAAGCAGAACTCCCCTGGAGATAAGTGGAACAAATTCAGAAGTGGTGTAAACTGCTCAACTCCATTTAACTCAGTAGAGTTGGGTTGGCGGCACTAATTCTGAATTGGTATTCTGTCAGAAATCACCATTAAATTTCAACCGCAGTTTGTTGCTAATATTCTTTTTTTCTTATCACAACAGGAATATATGAAGTAAAGGCGAAATCTTGTGAGCTATCTGAAGACCATCTGTATTTTCCTAATGAATACTACAGTCCTCTTGGACCTATGAAATATTCAGCATGTGATGTTGATTCTAAGACAAAAGGTGTGGAGAATTTAAACTTTATATATGCACTGAATGTTCTTTTATTTAGCAGGTTCTCTTGTGAAAAATTTATCTGTGTGATATCGATCATTTGGCGGCTGCTACAAGAAAGAACTCTCAAAAGACATGAGTTAATGTATAGTATTGGAATAATTACCTGGTGGTGTTGGAGACCCTTAATTTTACCCAGTGAGGGATTCTGAATGTTTTGTTCATTTCTTTTCTGCTGTCTATGTGCTTTAGTATGTACTTTTCATGGAATGTAAACAAGCATATGTGCAGCAGTTATGGGGGGAAAGGGAGAAATTAGTTATATGGGCATTCTATAAGAAAGGATTTTTTTCCCTCTGAAATCCTTTGAGGAAGTCTTCAAATAAGTACCAAATGTTAATACAGTGTTTCAGTAAAATAATCAGCTGAATTTCAGAAATGAAGATGGGTATTTCATATGTGTCCCTGAAGACCTATGAAATGTCAGCTCTTATAAGCCATTAAGCATTATGCTGCTTACATTCTGAATACAGAATTGGCACTGCTTAATTTTGCATTATCATTAACACAAGTGATGCAGTATATTGAGGTTTCACGAAACCTTTTAAAAGCAAAATATTGCATTAGATGCATTTGGTGAGCACAAAATTAAAATGTTAGTTATATCAGAGTTCGCCACCATTGTCAATCATCCTTAAGGTGACATATAGGTATTTGAAAGTGGCCTGTAGGTCAATATGATGAAACATGGTGGTGCAGAGGTAAAGAGTGTTTTGATTAAGAAGTTTAGTTATTCCTTATATCAGTAATGGCAGGACCTATTGAATTCTTTATCGAATAAAAGACTGTAGTTTGGCTTTGTAATCTGAAAACGGTACAAACACAGCAGTTACATACTGTCTGTGCTACAAGTTGAGTGAAACATTGTTAGAGGCGGGGTTAAACCTCACTGAGATTGAAAGGTATGAATTCCTCCTTCAATGAACCTAATTTAAGCATAATCCCCATCTGACACAAAAAATTGAATGTGACTATAACTAGGAACTTTGGGCTGAGTATTGCTGTGTTTGTGCGCGCGTGTGTGTGAGAGGCGGATACAAACAGACCAACACTCTCAAAACACAATCACAAGAAGAGAGGAAGTGGCAGGGAAAAGAGGCGGACAGAGTGAAACAGGAATGGGTTACTCACATATTCAAAACTAAACGTGCTTAAGTATTTGCAGGAGTGGTGCTTTTGCTGTGCATTTTTATTGCTTGTATATGCCAGCAAATGTTCATTGTATCACATTGTATGCTTTATATTTCACAATGTATGGCTTACTGTTTATTTTTCATAGAAATTGCTTACATGCACACTTTCTATCCAATGCTAAAGACACATCCAAGGTTTTAGAAAGAAATGCGTATTGCATTTGCCTCTTTTCCCTGCCTCTTCCTCTCTTTTTGTGATTGTGTTTTGAAAGCGTTGGTCTGTGTTTGAAAAAATAATATGCTATAATGTCATTAACAGTATTTTTACTCATATACACAAGGAAACAGGTTGTGGTTTAATTACAATCATATCTATAGCAATTTCAGGTTCTTGAGTGCTTCCCTATGCAATCTTAATTGTCTTTCAAATATAGTATGAAGTTTGCTTGATGCTGTTTATGTTCTTAAATTATTTTTCTCTAATTCTTTTTTTTTATTAAAATGCAAAGAGTTCATGTTCCTGGATTTCAAAACTCTGCCCTTTTTTTTTTGTTTGTTTGCAAGCTAGCAGTAACTTTTGTAAATCAACAATTGACCGGACTTAATTGGTTGGAGGGCATCGGAATACATCTTTGTTTATCAGAAAGCATGGGACCAGACTGTGATGCCTTGCTCACACCAGTGGGCATTTACTCACTTGCCTAGTCCCTTAAAAAAAATCCATAGTTTCTCTCCTGAGAACCAGGGGTTTCTCCACCACAGAGTTTAAGCTGGCAAACTAAATCACTCAAGGAAGGCTGTGAAAAGTTTTACTCCCAGTGCAATGTAATTAACCTAAGCCCTGATGTAGAAACTGTTCAGTCTTTAGGACTGCTTGTAAAGGCCTATGATTGTTTAAGTATATTCTTATCACTTAGCTAGTTATAGGGATATACAAACAAAGAATCAAAGGCCTGTTCATGGGCCTCATCTCAGTGTGGCAGCCTGAGGCTTTGTGCTTTGGCAGGGGTTGGCAACACAAATAGATTAGAATGAGAGGGTTGAAAGGGACCTCATGAGATCATCTAGCCTAACCCTCTGGGGTTTGAACCCAGGACTGTCTACATGTAGGGCAGATGTGCCAGCCAATACGCTAACAGAAAATATAAGAAGAACCCTATTTAAAAATTCCTTCAATAACAAAGTGATACCCACAATGGGTGTACCCTCCTGGTGGAAAGTCAGGGGAGCTGGGTCATGGCACCTGCCACAGGGTCCCCTGGCAGTGGCAGGAGCGGAGGGGGGAGCCCAGAAAGAGAGTAGGTGGCTGCTTGGAGTCCAGAGCCACAAGGGTATAGCCAAAGAGCCACAGAGCCCAGATCTGTTCTGAGGCAGGGGCAGGCACAGGAGCGGGACAGGGAGCTAGGCCAGGGTGCTTGCTTCAGGGTCCCCTGGAGGAAGAGGAAGGGAAAGCCCAGGAAGAGAGCGGGGGTGTTGCTTGGAGCCAAGAGCCACAAGGGGATAGCCAAAGACCCACCATTGGAAGAAATGCTTAGTGCTTAATATCCTTTTCTTTGTTTTCCCCATCTTTCATTCCTGTTTTTATGTCCCAAGTGCTCACTTTACTGTAATAAAATATTGATTTGTTTTAACTAAGCAGCATATAAATATAACAGAACCTCAGTTATGAGCACCGAAATTACAAACTGAGCCACACACATCACATATGGAAGCGAAATTGCATATGGAACCACACACATCTCACTCATACGGAACATCTCATAGGGAACTGGAAGTATGCCAAAGCAGCAGCAGAGACAACAATAACAAAACCAAATACGGTACAGTACTGCATTAAATGCAGTAAACTAAAAAAATAAAGGGAAAGGTAAAAAAAAGGGCAAGGAAACCATTTCAGTGCTTTTATATTTAAATCAAGCTGTTTAACAGCAGCATTTTTATTCTGTGTAATAAAGTTTCAAAGCTGTACCAAACCAAATGTTCAGCTATAAGCTTTTGAAAGAACAAACGTAAAGTTTTGTTTGGAGTTATGAACATTTCAGGGTTACAAGTAGCCTACATTCCTGAAGTGTTTGTATTTCTGAGGTTCACAGCAAGTATAAACAGGTATTTTTTCATACAACACAGATTTTAGAGGCAGTTGGATTTCATAATCTTCAGGAAAGGCTTTGGTATTTCCTTGCACAATAAAGCATTCTGTTAGACATTGCTTGCATAGGACTTTTATTCCAGGGTCATCTTCAAATTGCACTTGCCTAGTGTCTTCACATCCAGGCCAGACATTAAGATCCCATTGAGGGATAGGTTCACGAGGCTGTGGGAAGACTCTTTCGAAACCCTTCAAAAATCTAGTGGAGGTGGGATGGGGCATCGTCCACCTTCTCATGACGGGCCGAAATCGCTGCTAGATGAACTCTCAGGGAGGAAAGGGAGAGGCCCTTGTCTCTAAGGTTGAACAGATAATCAAGGATTAGATGCAAAGGAGCTAGTGTAGGCTTGACCCCTTTACCTTGAGCACAGCGGGAGAACTGTTTCCATTTGGCTATATAAATGGCCATAGTGGACAGCCTTCTACGACCAATCAATACCCTCCTGACCCTTTCCGAGCAGAGTCTTTCCTGCTCGCTCAGCCAAGAAATCTCTAGGCTGTCAGATGCAGGAGACCTGGGTTTGGGTGCCACAGGCGCCCCGAGTCTTGTGTCAGAAGATCCGCCCACAGGGGAAGGCGGAGTGGAGCATCTATGGACAGGTCCTGTAGGAGCGAGTATCAGTGTTGTCTGGGCACATCCAGAGCTATCAGTATCATGTTTGCTCCGTCCATTTTGACCTTCAAAAGGACCCTTTGTATCAACGGGACTGGTGGGAAAGCATACAGTAGAGGGCCTAACCAGCTGAGGAGGAAGGCATCCGTGAGTGGCCCCTCCTCCCGACCCCTGAGAGAGCAGAAGCGCTGACATTTGAGGTTCTGTTATGTCACAAATAGGTCCACTCGGGGTGCTCCCCACTTATTTATTAGGTGGGAAAACACCGTGTTGTGGAAGGACCACTTGTGGTGGGCTTGGGGGTTTCTGCTGAGTGAATCTGCCAGTTTGTCCACTCCTGGTAGGTGAGCTGCCACTGGAGTGAAATTGTACCTCAGGGCTAATTCCCAGAGTCTGCATGGCTCCCTGCAGAGAGCTGGGGAGCAGACATCCCCTTGCCGGTTCGTATAGAACATGGCTGCTGTGGTGTCCGTCAGGACCTGGACCGACTTGCCTTTTATCTTGTCCAGAAAGATCTTGCAAGTCAATCTGATGGCCCGCAGTTCCTTCATGTTTATGTGAAGGAGGCTGTTTAAGGGAGGCCAAAGTCCTCAGGCAGAAAGTCCCCCCAATATGTAGGCCCCCCACCCTGAGTCCAAAGCGTCAGTGATCAGTGTCACTGTAGGGACTGAGGCTTGGAAGGGAATTCCCCCGTTGGCAAATAGGGAGTCCCACCAGATCTCTAGTGTCCCCAAGATGTCTTGGGGAACTGACAGTACCTTGGACGGAGGGTGTCTCTATGGGTGAAACACCATGGACAACCACATCTGAAAGGGTCTCATTCTGAGGCGGGCCATCCATATCACAGAGATGGAGGCCACCATGTGCCTGAGGCAGCGTCGGACACTGGTTATTTGGGAGTCCTGCAGCTCCGCAATGATGGTGCAGATGGATTGAAATCCTGAGGTGGGCAGGGAAATCTTCCATTTCCGGGAGTCTAGGAAGGCTCCTATGAACTCTATGGTTTGGGATGGGCAGAGTTTTGACTTTTCTTGATTGATGCAGAGCCCCGAGTAGCTGCATGACTAGCCCACTACCTTTATGCTGTGCTTTACCTGAGCTCTTGATCCCTCATTTATCAACCAATCATCTAGGTAGGGGTAGATCTTTATGCCCTGACAGCATAGGAAGGCAATGACTGCCACGAGGCACTTTGTGAACGCCCGGGGGGCCAAGGAGAGTCTGAAGGTGAGTGATGTGAACTGAAAGTGTTTTCCTCCCACCATGAACCTTAGAAACTTTCTGTGGTGGGGGCATATTGCTATGTGAAAGTAAGGGTCTTTTAGATCAAGGGCTGGGAACCAATCCCTGGGTTTCAGAGATGGGACGATCTGTGACAGGGAGACTTTATTTTCCTTATGTATTTGTTTAAAGGTCTGAGGTGCAGAATGGGTCTCAGGTCCCTGTTTGATTTGGGAAGCAGAAAGTGACAGGAGTAAAACCCTTTTCCCTATTCCAGCTTTGGGACCCTCTCTATAGCCCCAAAAGAGAAGAGTTTCTTGCATTCTTTCTTGAGCATGTGATCTAGTTCCTGGCTCCCAAGATTTAAATGAGGGGGCGGTTTTCTGTCCTGAGGTGTTGACTAAAATTGTAAGATATACCCTTTTGAGACCGTTTCCAGACCTGAATGATGAGTTGCATCTGCAGGGACAGGCCCACGCCTTGAAGCCAGGCCAAGCATCTCGTAGCCACAGCGGAGGCCATGTTGTGCAAAGCTGTGTCCCAGGTGGACATTAGGTCTCTAGAAGCCAAGACCCTTTCCTCTACCATCCTGGAAGCCCTCAATGGCTCTCCAAAGATTGAACATGTACCTCACCATGAGGGCTTGGTGGTTAGCAATGTGTAGCTATAAAACTGAGGTAGCGTAAACCTTCCTACCGAATAAGTCAAGCTTTGTTGCTTCCTTATTCTTGGGGGTAGAGCGAGGATGCCCCTGCCTTTCCTTTGGTCAACTGTGTCCACCACCAGCACCCCAGCATAGGGTGCTGGAAGAGGAACAGGAACTTGTCAGAGAGAACGTGGTACCTCCTATCTGCTGCCTTGGATACCGGAGGAATTGACAATGGGGTCTGCCATCGTGCCCTAGCAATCCTGTACACCCACTCATGGAGGGGAACAGATACTTTCGCTGGTGGGGTGACATCCCCTACATCAAAAAAGGGTCACACTCCTCCAGTACCACTCCCAGCTCCAGGTTGAGGTTTGCTGGCTTGCTCAAATGACAAAGCAAATCCATGTGGCAAAATGTTGTGTTCAGGGGTTGTCTCTGTATGCAAGGGGTCTTGGAAGGTATACTCATCTGGAGAAGAGGATGAGGGTGCCCATGATCTGCTACTCTAGGTGGAGTCTGGGTCAGGCTCATCATCAGATACATCCGAGGAGTCCAGGGTCCAGGACGGAGACAGTTCTGACTGGTGTCAGAAGGCTGAACTGTCATCGACTGTTGAGTTGAGCCATTCGTGCGACCAGTCGTTGAAAGAATCCATGGCCATGGCATGCCATGAGGGGGAGCAGTCCCTGTCCATCTGGGAACCCTTACTAGCATGGGCAGAGCTGGACCACAACACCTGCACTGGGGTTGCCGGGGTCATACTCCTTGGCTTGGGTGTCAGGGAACGCTTCCGGTGGTGCTTACCCGCTTGTTCCCCGGTACCGGAGATGGCTTTCAGAGATCCAGGAGGCCGAATGGAGCCAACAGATGATAATGAGGACAAGCTAGACCTCTGCCTTCTCAGACCCTGGGAGCACAGTACCGAGGGCTCGCGGAATGAATGCTGAGAGGAACGGTCATCAGAGTGGTTGTTGGTACCATTTTGTGGTGCCGGGGGAGGACTCGACAGTGCCAAGGATGGGGGTGGTGCTGAGCCCTGTGTTGTCCACTCCTTAGCCAAAAGTGGCCGTTTATCTTTCGACTGGGCTTTCTTCGCTGGTACCGGAGCCGGGTCCTGGAACAAGGCTATTACCTCTAGCATCAATGATACCGAGAGATGCCCCGGTCCTGACTCCCACAAGGGAGTGTGTGGGGATGGAGGTGAATGGTGCTGTATCGGTGCCGAATTTGATGCCGATCGCAGCTTCGAATTCTGAGCCAGAGAGCAGGGCCAGGCGGGTTCCACTGCAGAGCTCACATGTGATGCCAGCAGAGAGCTTCATGCATGAGAGGTATCCGATGCTGAGTGAGATGTGTGGTCCTCGGCAAGGGTGCGCAACCTCCACTCTCTGTCCTTGCGAGTCCTTCACTTGAAGGACTTGCAGATAGAGCAGCTCTCCACAAGATGTGACTCGCCAAGGCATGCAAGGTATTTCTCATGGGGATCATCAAACGGAAAGGCTTTGCAGCACAACAGACACGGTTTAAACCCCGGCATCTTTAATTACGAGCAAAGGAATAACGAGCACTTGCTTCCACAAGTTTTGGCTGTTCTAAAACCATCACTAAGGGTGGAAGGAAAGGAAGTGGGAGGGTTGGGGTCATGGTCACCTATATAGCCACAGTTGTGATGCAGAGGGGGAGCGGGCCGTGTACCCTCACCTGACAGGCTAAGGCTAAAGACTTTCTGAGCTACCATGTGCTGCAGCACGTATACACCTGTAACTGAATGATGTGAGCACCGCTCAGAAAAGAACTTGTTCTTTCTGTGTAACAAATCTAGTGCATCTGGGCCCTGCCCTATGCATACATTTATGTACAGGACAGGGTGATGGAAGGATTTGCTTCTGTACAACTAATGAAGGGCTTTTCCTGTAAGATGCTGAGACCCAGAACCTCAAAGCTATTTAGGCGCCTAACTCTCGCTGTAATAGAAGTGAGTTAGTTATAACCAACTCCGGATATCAATAGGAGTTAGATGCCTAAATACCTTTTGAGGAGGTTGTCCTGAATGCTACACCAGCTTTTTAAGTCAATGGGAGCTCATGATATGATCTGCAAGAGGCTCATGTCAATAGATACCAGAACCACATTTTTCCTACTCTTAGGGAATGAAAATTAAAATTCTTTAATAGCCACCATCCAGTTCTGTTTTCTGTTCTGTGAGCTGCACATTTTTGATGTTATAACTGTTCAAGTGACTGCTTGAGATTAGTTTATTACAGAAGCGTTGTGCCACAAAAAAAAAAAAAAAATTAGGGCACAGGTCCCCAAATCCACCCAGTCAGGCATGCATCCTCAACTTGGCTGTGTTCACACACAGCGGCTTATTTCGATACGGTTGTTTCGAAACAACCGTATATCGAAATAAAGCTTATTTTGAAACAACTTATTTTGAATTAACAAAATGTTAATTCGAAATAAGGAAAAAGGCGGGAAACGAAATAGCACTTTGACACTGTGAACGTGCTATTTTGCTTCTGCAGGGGGCTGCAGGCACTGGTGGGCTTCAGTGCTGCACAGTGCTGAACCCCCCTGGTGGCTGCAAAGGGGGGCTGCAGGCAGCGGTGGGCTTCAGCACTGCTCAGCACTAAACACTGCCTGTGCCTGCACAGCTGGGCTGCAGGCACCGGCGGCGTTCAGCACTGGGCAGCGCTGAAGCCCACCGTGCCTGCAGCCCGGCTGTGCAGGCACTGGCCAGGGGACACCTCTCAGCACCCTGGCTAGGGTGCTGAGGGGGCACCCCTTGAACTGTTGTTTCGGAACAAGATGTTCCAAAACAACACGTTCGCATGGCGTTGTTTCGAAACAACCGTTGTGAAACAACGTTGTTTCGCCCACAGACTAGGTTTTACTTGTTTCGAAACAATGCGGTTGTTTTGAAACAACGGCTTCCCATTGTTCCGAAACAACCGTGCGTCGTGTGAACAGCTGAAACCTTATTTCGAAACAACCTCCGTTGTTTCGAAATAAGGAGGCTGTGTGAACACAGGCCTTCAGGCTCCCTCTGAGGGCCCACACTGGGCTTCTTTCTCCGGGCTCTGCCCCTTGCCCCCAGCAGCGCTCCTTGCCAATTACCTTCAGATCCCACCCTTCCTCAACCCAGCTGCTGGAAGCTGCTCCTTGACTGTGCTCAGAGTGCATTGTGGCTGGGCAGGGTGGGAGATTTAATAAGGCCCCACCACCAGTGGCGTCGCTAGCGCTGGGCACATGGGGCACATGCCCCGGGTCCCAACGCTGGTGCCCCGGGTCTCCGGCCCAATCGGGCCGGGGATCCAGGGCCCGATCCCTGGCAGTCCGCGGCCACAGCGGCCGCGTCTCTGGCCAGGGATCCGGGGCCTCTCTGGCCGCCCGGCAGGCCCCGCCCCCTGGCCTGGGATAGGGCCAGGGGGTGGCCATGCCGCTGCCACCAGCTAGCCCACGCTGCCGTGTGGCGCGGCTCAGCCTAGCCTGGCCCTGTGCGGCCGTATGCAGCCGCTGGAGGCCGGGCCCGCGGCCGCAGCCCTGGATCCCCGGCCGGGGACGGGGTCGCCGCAGCCACCGGCGGCCAGGCCAGGGATCCGGGGCCCGGCTGGCCGCCCGCGGTGGCCCCGTCCCCTGCTGGGGATCTGGGACCCGGCCAGCAGCCCGCGGCTGCAGCGGCCCCATCCCCCGCTGGGGATCCGGGGCCTGGCTGCGGCCGCGGCAGCCCCATTCCCGGCCGGGGATCCAGGGCCGTGGCTGTGGGCCCGGCCGCACCGGGCCGGGCCAGGCTAGGCTGAGCCGCGCCGCACAGCAGCACGGCCCAGCTGGCGGCGGTGGCGGCACCGCGGCATCCCCTTGGCCCCATCCCGGGCCAGGGGTGTGGCCTTTTGGCTGGGGGGCGGGGCCTGCCCTCCGGGGGTGGGCCTGTGCCCCGGGTCTTTCCCCACCCCAGCGACGCGCCTGCCCACCGCACCCTTTCTCCCAGGTGCACAGGGCTGAGCAGAGCAGCCTTCCTAGTGCTGAGGCTCAGGGCACTGGGCCAAATGTTTGGAGCCCCTGCCCCATGATGCCCCTGGTTTATTACTGTGTTCTCATAGCTCTGCATTTTCCTTTGAGTCACATTTGGCACCCCAAATTACAACAGATATGTTTGTAATTACTCTTGCCATCAATATACAATTATAAAAAAAAAACAGTTGGGCCGACAAAAAGTCATCTCCTTTCAAAATAATTTCCATATCACTAACACAAGAACTAAGAATTAAATTACGCCAATTGAAAAGCATTTATCTGGCTCCCTAGGCCACTTTTAGAGATAAACTGATTATGTGTTAAACCGTTTGTCACATTTCACTCCATAAAACATCAGGTGGAATTTCAATATTAGAGGAAACATGTTGATTGATTTGTTGCTTTTTGCTGTGAATTCTCAGCTCAGCACCAGACTGTTATTTGAACACAAGATATTTTATTCATAAATCCATTAAAGAGAGAGAGAGAGAGAGAGAGAGAGGAAAAAATCTGGAGAAAGCAAAAATCATTTAAATTGGCATTGGGCATAACTTGCTCATTTCACCTAAAATACCAGAATAAAATATAACACTATAAGAACTAAATAGGAATTATTATTAGTTGCCCTAGTCTAACAACTGTGTCCACTGCATAGTGTTCAGGTTTTCCTTTCACAAACAGGCTTTCACTATTAATTACTTTAAAGTAAGCTATGCAAAGAAAGAGCAAAAGTCAAATGACCACAAGGGAGCACTGCACATGCCTCTTTTATGTAGGATCCAGCAGCACAGAGAACAAAATGGCTGCCAACTCACCACATAGGCAGAGTTCTTTAGGTGCAATAAACAGAAAATAAAGGTGGTGTATGTAGAGCTGTGGGAATAACCTATTTCAGCTGAAATGACTGAGCAAGAAAAAAATACGGGTGGTGGGGAGAAATAATTTAGATTGACCTAAACAATACACTTGTTTAAATTTTTTGGCAAACCAGAAATAATTTCAGATTGAAACTAAATTCTTTGTTTCATTTATGAGCTTTTAAAAACTTTTTAAAAACCAAGTTGAAGTCAAAGCAGTTATTTTGAACAAAAAAAAATCTAAAATAGATTTTTTCAATATTTTTTCTCCCTCAAATCTTGCAAATTCAGAAGTTTCATGAATTATTTAATTTGATCCAAATCTGCATTTTTGTAGAAAAATTTCAGCTGAAATATTTTGGCTTTCTTTAGCTATATGCTCATTGCTACAGCCACCATATACAGAGCTGTATAAATCATGTTTTAGAAATGTTTTTCAAATAGAAAGCGTCTTTTCGAGCAGCTCAAGTTCTTATATTTTCATAGAAAATGGTGGCAGGAGCTGTACCCATTGGAATTATAGATCTGAAAAATCCTGTTATATACAAGCCTGTACATGAAGCCCTATCAGATTCCTTTAGTAAGAAAACAAGCTGTATAGGCTTTTGTTGAATTTGATCATTTACCTTTCTTATCCTTGAAAGGTCAAGACCAGTAAAACACAGTAAGCTGGATTATATTTCTTCCTGACCATCAACAGCACTCAACATCTCTTACTAAATTTGGGGAGTTTCCTATGTGAAAACTAATTGGTGTCAATAAAAGCATAATCTAAACACTAGTGTTGTGCATAGGGCATGGAAAACCAAATTTGACTTGCAGATCTTTTATTACAGTTGATGATACATGAGACGGTAAGACTCCATTTTGACTCCTCTTTCAGAACAAGTTTGCAGCCCTAGCACTTAGAAAATCACTAAAAGCACCTTTTCACTTGCAATCAGAGCACATTTGGAGTCAGACAGAGAGCTTGGAATCCCATGGAGTTATTTGTGCAGTCATTTCACAGAGCAGAAGCTCATTTTTATACAACAGCATTACAATTGTATTAATTGTCACATTAAGAGTCATGACATTTCCTAGTTTTTAATTAGTTTTCAGGATTACATACATTAAATTCCTTCTCCACAGCAACTAATTACTTTCCTTCTGACCTCCAAAAAAGCTCCAACAAAACAAAATTAATTTCCAATCCAATTCCATCCCCCTCGCTCCAGAAAAAAAATAAAAATATTTCAAGACCAGTCTCCTTTTCCAGTTAAATTTCACGTTTTGCTCATGCCCTAGTCATTTCTACAGACATCATGTACTGACTCTCTCTTTGCCCTACATAACTATCTTCTGATCAGCTCACCAGCTGTGTAGATCTCTGTTGCCCTGTACCTTATGAAGTGATAATGAGAAGACTATGTTTCATTTACAGTCTCATTAAAATGACTATATGAAGTGCAGAACAATGGGGAGAAAGACTGCTAGATTTGGTATTTTCTCCCACGAAAGCTCATGCAAAAAATAAATCTGTTAGTCTTAAAGTGCCACACGACTCCTTGGCTTTTTTTGCTGGACTAGACTAACACGGCTATCCCTTTGGAAATTGTATTTTATTAACCAAACAGCAAACTAATTTGTCTGAACCATTTCCTTTGCTCCTCCTCAGAAAACCACCTCGCTGCAATACATTTTCACAAAATGAAGGGATGAGCTAGTCCATTCACCCTTCTCTCTAGGCGTCCTCTGAGAGAGACTTTGAGGGGGAAAGAAGAAATGCTGGCTAGTGGCTACTATGACACTGGATAAGTTAAAGAAAGGAAAAGTTAAAGTTTTGGCATCATAGTGCCCCCACTTTGTCTCCTGGCACCTCAGTGGCATGCTGTGGGTCTCCAGCACCTGGGAGCCAATGCATACTTTTGTGTCCCCTTCCCCCATCCTTCTCCTAGCAGTATTTGAGTAGTGGCACAACTTTTTGGGCAAGAGCCAGAGATGCTCAGTGCAGGGCAGGGAGCAACTGGTTTGGCCATACTGACCCACACAAAGGTTTTGTTCCCTTTTGTGCTTTCTTTTCTGCTGCTCGTTCCTTTCCAACCTCTTTTCTTTTGGGGGCTACCCTACTCCAACTGTCTGCTAATTTTGTTGCTGCTTCTGCTTCATTATCTGCCTGGATCCATCAGCCTCTGCTTATCTTCCTCTTCCCTCCTGGCTTTTGTCTTCCTGCCTTTTTTTTCCTCCTTTCTTTCTTTCCTCCACTCCTCCCCCCCTTCATCAGTTCTACCCTTTCTTTTTTTCTTCCTTCTTTCTTTTCTTTTTGTCACTTCCCCTTCCTACTGTCTCTCCTTCCCACGCTCTCACTAATAGGTGCTGCCTCTGTCAGATCCCCTAGATCAGTTTTCAGTCCAAACCCTGTAGTTTCCTGTCTGAACCAACAGCAGCAGCAATCCTGCTGCAAGCGGCAGAGACACTTGGAAGCTGCTTCTTGACTTACCTTTGTTTTCCCTCCCACTGCCAGAGGAAAATTCCTGAGTCCTTCCCCCTACTCCAAGAATGTAGGGTCCTCCTGAATAGTTTCCTTCCAAGAGATTGAAGGGAGGATGGGGGTAGTCCATGCCAGGCAACCCAAGCTTGGCTAATGTTAGCTCAGAGTGACTGGTGAGCAGCAGGTGCCAGTTTGCAGCCCCCATATTTCAGGCAGCTGCTGCAGCCACTGGAAATCGGGATTTCTCAGTGGCAACCAGACTCCAGAACCAGTCTGTGTGATGCTGCCATCTGCAGCAGCAGCGCCAACCACCCCTATGGGAGGGACGTTTGGGGTACCCCAGAACAGCAGGCAAAGCAGAGATGCCTCACCCCACAGAAGGAGGAGGCAAATGCTGCTGGGGGCAGGGTAGGTGGCCAGGAGACCAACAGAACTCAGAAAGGCCCAGCTGGCACCCCTTACCCTTTCAAGACTGAAGCCCAGATTCATGGCCCCCTTTCACCTCTTCCCCCCATGTTGATATGTCACTGTGGCACCCCAGACCTTCTTTATCCTAAGAGATGACTTGACCAGACTGGGCCAGAGAGTGGGAGCTAGATGATGACACCATCACCTCTACCGACTCTGGCTGAACTGTGATCACCACCTAGGAAGTGAGATTTTGGCTCCTCCTCTAAGCTCCCACCTATCCTTTTTTTCTTTAACTTATTTCTTTTTTCTACTTGTCTTTTTTGTCTTCCTGTCCAATAAAGAGTCTGGTTTAACTGGCCATGACTATGTGTTTTGCATTAGTACCCTAAACCTGTCACCAGGCAAAGAGGCAGCTAAGTGCAATGAATGTCCTAAAAATCCCGACATGGATATAAGTTTGCTACATCTCTGAGGGGCTGATAAGACTGTATTCGGTGCCTGTATTTTCCAGCTGTGAGGCTGTGGGTGTCAACATCAAACACAGAAGTTGCATCTTCTATCTTTGCTATTCTTTTCTTTCCCCTTCTGTATGTTTGTCTTGTCACCTAGGAAATGGGATTGGACTTTAACAATAGAAGATCTAACCTACCTTAAATATTTCTCTCTCTTTCCCAGAAAAGGCAGTTATGACTGTCTAAGGGTACATCCACACAAAGGTTTTAAATCAAAATAACACTGGTTATTTTGATTTAAAAACTGTTATGTCCATGCAAAGTTTTCATATTTCAAAATGATGAGCACCTTGTTTTATATCGAAACAATGCTTAGATCAAAACTGCTCAATTGAAATAACCCCATTGGGATGTGTTATTTTGATTTCTTGGTTGTTTCACTCTAACACTTTTGCCCTTTTCCTTCCCGGGGTGCCTTTCTCTTTTCAGGTGTTGGGTCGAGGCATGGCCATTCTAGAGGGCCATCTTGCCACACCTCCCATGGTGCCCCTCTCCTAAATCAAACTAGCAAGTCATGTCCTTGGACATGCTAGTCCGGTCTGAGTTTTTTTGGTGTGGACCTGGTAAATCAATTTAACTTAAATTGATTTAACAATTTTTATAGGGATTCAATTAGATCACTTTGACTGTGTTCACACAGCCTCCTTATTTTGAAACAATGGAGGTTTTTTGAAATAAGGTTTCAGCTGTTCACACGATGCACGGTTGTTTCAGAACAATGGGAAGCCATTGTTCCGAAATAACCGTGTTGTTTCGAAACAAGTAAAACCCAGTCTGTGGGTGAAACAACGTTGTTTCGCAACAGTTGTTTTGAAACAACGCCGTGCGAACTTGTTGTTTCGGAACAAGATGTTCTGAAACAACAGTTCAAGGGGTGCCCTCTCAGCACCCTAGCCAGGGTGCTGAGGGGTGTCCCCTGGCCAGCGTCTGCACAGCCGGGCTGCAGGCACCGGTGGCGTTCAGCGCTGCCCAGTGCTGCTCCCCGCCGGTGCCTGCAAAGGGGG
>ML681979.1:44249581-44299828 GCA_007922195.1 Podocnemis expansa | reverse complement strand
TGCGAAACAACCGTACCAAAATAACCCGCTGTGTGTGAACACAGCCTTTAAGTTAAATTGCTTTAAATGCCTATATGTAGACACAGCCACAGAGATTGAAAGGGGATATTTCATCCAAAAAGGTGGTGTCAGCCTGATCTAGCTACAGGTAAATTTTTCTATTAATTCTTTTTAGAAATATTTACATTTAGATAGGGATTTATCTTCCTATTTTATTTGTAGAGTGCTCAATAAATAGCAACAGTGCTTTGACATGCAAACGTAAGTTTAGTAAATACTCTGGATCATTAACTGAATATGGTGAAAGTAGCCTCAGTTAACTTACACCTTCCTGTTAGCTATGCTTCCTTCAAATTCCTTCCCTCCCTTCCTAGCATTTACATTTCTCATTTTTCACCCCCTACTTCTTAAACTACATTGCTACATTTGTCCCCAGTTTGTACCTGAGACTTGATTATCTTCTGACAGAACAAGAGCTGCTGAGCCTTTGCTTATGACATGTGTCAACTGGCTTGGGTGGCATTTGTGATCCTTTACTCCTCTGAGACTGCAGCTATACTTGTGACAGCTTTAACTTTTAGCTCAGGTCTCATAAAAGCCTCATAAGTAGGAGTTGTTAGAGGATGTGCTAACTCACTGTCAACCCCATCCTGTTGCTACTCCCACTTCACACAGTTGGGGCTGCTAGCCAGCCATAGATCCTGAGAGGAGTGTGGGTTGTAAATACCTCGGCTTGAGGTGATTCTCCTATTTCGGGTGAGAGGTTTGAGGTCCACTTCTGGTAAAAATTATAAGTGAACACAGTACTTGAAGTATCCCAGAAACATTATTGCTTAATTTGACCCAGTGTCTATACAAGTGTTTTGTCCACTTTAACATATACTTTGCTGAATTTGATCCCCACTGTCAAACCTTCCCTTCCATTTCTTACAAAATCTTAGTAATGTAGTGGATGTTAGTAATTTTAGTAAGGTAGTGGATGTTAGACTTTATTTATTTATTTATTTATTTATTTATTTATTTATGTCAGCATGAGCAGTAAACTTAGCTTGGAGAGTTGGCAGTGTGGTCTGCTGTTGATAGACAGTGCATGAAAAACCTACGTAACACCCACGTGGCCAGATAGAGTCTGCCTTGCAGATGGCTCTGGCCAGTGAAGGGTGTGCGTGGGGACACAGCAAGGAGAGCCCCTTTGCCCCAGGGGCACCTGTTCCAAACCCCCAGAGTGACCACACACACACTGGGATAGCACAGGGATTATGGGAATGGGGAAGGTTTATTTACAGAGGTGCAAAGGGGAAACCAACAGAGGAGGTGGGGCAGCAGTAACACAGAGTAACAGCTAACACAGGGCCCTTCAAGGCCCAACAATGCAGCAGGCTGGAGGCAGACGTGCGCTCTGCATCTGCACCATGAGTCCAGGAGTCCCAGCACAGCTCCAGTCCAGTGTTCAGTCCAGCAACTCCTAGTCTTCGGCGCCAGCACTTTCCCAGCAAAAGAAAACCCTCTGATGCCTCTTCTGCTGCTCTCTGCGAACCCAGAGCGACACCCTCCCCACTTAACTAACTACAACCTCCCCCCTGAGTTCCAGGTGCTGTATTCATGGCCCCACAGCTCCAGATGGCCAGTCACTGGATGCTGCTCTGTCCTTGGGTGATTCTCCCCAGCATGGTGTCCTTCTGTGGGTGCTGGCCTGGTATCCCAGGTCAGCCACTCTGTCTTCCCTGGCTTCAGGCAGGGCCTCTCCCTCTGCTTCCTTCCCAGGGCCTCCGGCTCCAGCCCCCCTTCTCAGCTCCACACCTTAGTCCCTCTCCCACAGGGCAAAGATTTAAAGGAACCATGCTCCTTAAAACCCCAGGGGGGTTACACCTACTAGAGCCATCCTGAGATAAGTGAAAGTAATGGCTGCTTTATCATCTTTTCAGCTAAGATTGCATGGTCATTCTGACTCTAGATATTTTAACTACAGCGTCTTCCATGATACTTTCAGGATCCAATAGTTTAATTTTTAGCTCATCCTTTCAAGAGTTTAAGCTTTTAATGTGATAAGACTGTGTGTAGCTAATGATATCATTATTTAACAGCTACCATAAGAGTATGGGGTAGAAGACTGCAGCTTTGGTGTTGTGTTAGTTGTGAGTCACATATTTTCCTCTTTTGTGGGATAGTGGACCTGCGATTCACAGGAAGCACACCCAGCGCAGTCAATCCCTCAGATTTCAAACATCTGGCAGAACATGCTTACATCCGTTACATCCTCCAGCAACACCTTTCACAAGAATCAGTCACTGTGTTACAGCAGGATGAACATAACCTGAAGGACTTTGCAGGTTTGTTTGTTGATAGGCTTGGTTTCTAATGGGAATTCTTATCAAGCCAGAGCATACTGGTGCACAGGGCATGTAGCTGAGATAGTCTTTGTGGCCTTTCAGGTCCCCAAAATGCTTTTTGCAGCACTGCAAAAGCAACTTAACTCTCAAAGCAAGTGACTCCCATGATGAAGTTGCAGTGTCACCCTCCCAGCAAGATGCAGAAAAAGGCTGGATTGTCAAGGGCACTTGCTTTTACAGCTTTCTCATGATGTCAGAGTGGAGTCCAGCTTGGATTGTCTGGATAGGGACAGGGATTTAAAAGGTTCAGAACTAAAAGCTCTTGATGCAAGTGAATTGACATCATCCATTATACCAACAGCTAAGGAGTGACAAGCATGTAGAACATTAAAAGCTCAGTTGCTGTTACACAGACTTAATCTGTCTGCTTGCTTTCTCCCCCTTGTGTGAGTTAAATTAATTTAAGGGAATGCTTAAGTGCAAGCCACAGGAAGAATTTAAATATCTTTATTTTTTACCTCTTCAAAAGATATCATTGTTTATGTCACATTCATATCTTGTGTAAGTCTACGTAGTTCCTTTGACATGAATTTACACAAGCAGATGAGCTGGCTGTTCCACTTTTTTTAAGGAAATAAAAAGTTAATGAGGTAGGTTGGTGTTCAAACTCACTGGTTCAACAGTTTGATAAAAGTGAAATTAATTGTAGTACCAAGCCACCTTCCCACCCAAGATATAAATAATCTAATAGAGTATCAAATCCAACCCACACAAGTACCTATATATTTAACCTCACTTAACAAACTAAACTAACTCACTTAACTAAAAAATTCTGCTGTCATTATCAATGGCTATGTCCACACGCAGCGCGTTATTTCAAAATAAGTTATTTTGAAATGAGTCGTTTTGAAATAAAGTCCTTATTTTGAAACAAATTAAATAGAAATAAGAACATGTGAAATCGAAATAATGGAAAAGCTCCAATCGAAATAGCATGTCCAAACAGAGGACTTGCTATTTCTCTTTAGGGGAAGGGCACCGTGCGAGGTGTGGCAACATGGCCCCCTCACTGGGCCATGTTGGCAGCCACGTTGCCAGCCAATCCTATAAAAGCTGGTGCTGACCTCACTTCCCTGTCCATTCTGGCTAGCAGTACACTGCGAGACACAGACATGGACTCTGCACAGCTGCCTAGCCATTGCTGTGCAGCGAATAGACCCTTTGCTCACCTGCGGAGTGTTCTGCTGCTGTGGGACAATCTGCTTGCAGACCCTGATGGTGCCCAGCCTGGGCCCCAGGCTATCATCTGTCTGGGCCGCAGAGCAGACCTAGTTCCTCTGTCCCCCTCTGTGCCTTGTCAGGTCTGGGCCTGGGAGACCAGCATAGACTGGTGGGAACGGGTAGTGCTCCGAACCTGGGGGGATGAGCAGTGGTGGAGGAATTTCCTAATGAGCAGGGGCAGCTTCAACCACCTGTTTTCAGAACTCACCCCGCTCCTGCGCTGAAGGGACACCAGCATGAGACCTGCTATCCCTGTCGACAAACAGTGGCTATCACTCTGTGGAAGATGGCCACTCCTGAGTTGTACAGGTCCGTGGTGCACCTCTTTGGAATAGGGAGGTCCACCACTGGGAACGTGCTGTTAGAGGTCACCAGGGCCATCAACAGGATCCTGGTGCGACACCTAGTCACACAAGGGGAGCTGCAGGACACCATTGCCGGCATGGCCGTCCTGGGATTTCGCAATTGTGCAGGGATCTTGGACGCCACACACATCCCTGTGTGAACCCTGGAGCACTGAGCCGGTGAGTACTGGAATTGCAAGGGGTACTACTCTGTTATCCTCCAGGCCCTTGTGGATCACCAGGGCATCTTCCAAAACTGTTATTGGGATGGCCAGGGAGGGCCCATGATGCCAGGGTTCTCCATAACTCTGCCCTGTACCAGGGCATGGAGGTGGGCACCTTCTCCCCCCCATAACATCAGTGTCTGGGGAGTAGAGGTGCCTGTCCTCATTGTTGTAGATGCAGCCTATCACCTCTGCCCATGGCTCATGCAGCCGTAAGCATGGCCCCTCGATCCCCACCGGCAGCTTTTCAACTGCCGTGTGAGCCACTGCCACCAGGTGGTCAAGCAGGCATTTGACTGGCTGAAGGCACGCTGGAGGTGCCTCCTTATACGCCTCCACCTTGCAGAGGAGACAATCCCAGAGGTCATCAGCACATGCGTGGCCTTGCACAACTTCTGTGAGCTGCGGGGCGAGACTGTTGCTGCTGCCTGGGAAGCTGAGGCACAACTCCTCACCGGTGACTATGAGCAACCCACACCTGTGCCCTCACCGGAGCGGCTGTCACAGAGGGCTGTCACAGTTCGTGACACACTCATGAACACTTTTGCCACAGAAGAACTCTGAGAGCCATTCCTGCCCTGCCCCACACCACCCTCTCCCCCGTTCTCCCACAGCCAGCCCCCACCCATCCACCCGCACTGTAAACCACACCCAGTAAAAACACTGACAACCACTAATATAAGTTTCAGACTATTTATTCAACAGAACATAGAGTTGAGGCAGGGAAGGGCTGAGGAGGGTTAGAGGATGGGGAAATGTAGGGGGAGTGTAGGGGGAGGGCCTGCAAATTGTAAGGGGAGAGTGGGGAAGGGTGTTGGGGAGTCTGGGTGGGAGGGGAGTTCCTGTGTGGGGCCTGTGGCGGGGGTCTGGGGGGGTGGTGTCCCATGCCCCTGCTCATGGCCACCCCGGGGCCAGGCCACCTCCGGGGAATGCCAGGCGGAGGAACTCTGGCAGCCACTGGAAGGGCCATGTGGTCCACCAGCTGATGGACGCTGCTGGCCAGGTCCTCGACCACGGTGGTCAGGCAGTCACTGGGGCACTCTATGGCCAATGCATGCCGCTCAAGTGCAGCGACCACACGGTCATCCGCAGGTGCCGCCTGTTGCAGCAGGCAGAGGGCAGCATCCTGGCACCCAGCCTGTTGTCGCCACCATTCCTGGGTGGATGCCTCTGCCTTTTGGCTGAGCTCCTCCAGGCTCACAAGGATTTCCCTGTGCATCCAGTGGGCCCTCCTCCTCCTCCTCAGTGGTCTGTGGGTGCTGGGTGGGCTCGGTGCTGGTGCACAGTGGGCGGCTGGGCGACCTGCTGGAGGTAAGCACAAAACCCAGTTGGCCCCTGCTGCCTGCTGGCTTTGTCTCTGTGCAGCCTGTCTGCAGCACTGACCTCTGCCCTGACTGTCAGCAGGAATCTGGATCTGGGTCCTATGGGACATTGCCCTGCCTGGAGGCACACATGGCCTAGTGGTCTCCACGATAGTGAGCTGGACTCACCGAAGACTTGCTCTGGGGCGTGTCCCAAGGCCACTTGCCAGCGGCGTGGCCTGCATGCTCTCCACCCCTCCCAAGATGCAGCTGCATCTTTTACCTCCATTCCCTGTTAACCAACCCCAGGCACACAGGGGCCCCCTGGTGCCATATGTCTCGTGGATGCCCATGGGAGGGCCTCTGCACTCCTCAGCTCTGTGCCCTACCTATCCCAGTGCTGTACCCCCTCGCTGCCCATGACATGAGCAGGCCCAGCCCTGCGTACTTCTACGGGAGAGGAAGACTCACCCACAGGGGCTCCAGATGTCGGGCAGGATGTACCTGCCTCGGGCTCGGATGCCCCAGGGGCTGGGATGATGTGAGGCCCCTGCTCCTCTGTGCTGGTCTCCTCCTGCTCCTCCAGGACAGGGAAGAGCTCTGGGATCCCTGGCGCAGTCTCTGGTGCTGGTGGTGCTGCGGCAGGAGGCTGGTGGACATCCATGGATGCCTCAGAGTCCATGTCCCTTCATTCTGGGCCTGTGTTGATGGCCCGAGCTGTCAGATCACTGGGCTCCAGCCCCAGGAAGGCATGGAGCTCCTCATAGAAAGGGTAGGTAGCACTGCTACCTGCCCCCTGGAGCTCCTGTGCCTCCCTGGTGCAGGCATGGTCCTGCCTCAGGGCCTTGATTTTTGAGCGCACCTGCTCTGTGGTGCGCTCGTGGCCCTGGGCAGACATCTCTGCAGCTATGTCCACGTACATATCCTGGTTCTGGTGGCTGGCCCGGAACCAGGTAAGGATATCCGCCCTGCTCCATATACTGAGGAGGCACTGGACCTCCTCAGTAGTCCACAAAGGGGCACGGCATCGCCCCTCAGGGCCAGCGGAGCCATATGCTGCTGTGCCTGATCAGGGCTGTCAGCACCCTGGCAGGCATGGGCATGGGATGGCACATCCTCCTTCCTGTGGGTGCTGTGCACCCTGGGAGGAAGGTCAGACATGTTATTTTGAAACGACGGTTGTTTTGAAATAACGTGTCCGAACAGTGTTATTTTGCAACGACCCATTTTGAAATAACCGCTGTTTTGAAACGAAAGCAGTTTAAGCCATTTCGAAACTATGGCTCTTATTTCAAAACGATGGGCTCCATCATTCCGAAATAAGAAAATGTCGTGTGGACTTAATCTTTTTTATTTCAAAATAACCCAATGATGCTGACAAAGGAGGTGCTATAATCATCATGAATAAATTTGATTATGATCAATAGGTTTATAGACAGCTCTCTAACACAACATTCTACAAGCCGTTCGCTCTGACTCCACTGAGGAATACCAGAAGAAACTATGCCATCTATTCATGAAACAATACTTCCTCAGCTAGCATCCCCAAGTACCACTCTTCTGCTTATGCTGCTTGGATGACATCTTCATCATCTGGACCCATGGAAAAGAGGCCCTTGAAGAATTCCACTGAGATTTCAACAATTTTCACCCCACTATGAGCCTCAGGTTAGACAACTTTATGTGGGAGATCCACTTGCTGGACACTACAGCACAAATACAGCACATGATGGACACATAAGTAGAGTCCTGTAAATATGCAGCTATCTGCGGATATCCACATTATATCTGCATCCGCAGATACAACATGGATATCTGTGGACTTTTTCTTGCAGATGCAGATCAGATACAGGTCCACATATTTTTATCTTCACAGAGCTAGAGCCTACAAATATGCAGATATCTGCGGATGTCCGTATCTGTGGATACTACATGGATATCTGCAGACCATTTCTTCCAGATGCAGATCAGATATGGAGCCATGTGTATCCATGTAGGACTCCACACAAAGTACCACCCTGTCCCAGAAATCTACTGATTGTTATATTTACCTATATCCTTTAAACTTTCATCTGGGATACCCCACACAATCCATTGTCTATGGCCATGCCTTAAGATACAACTACATATGCTCCAAACCCTCAGCCAGACAAACACCATTAGGATCTCTATCAAGCATTCATAAACTACACTACCCACCTGGGGAAGTGAAATAGATTGACAAAGCCAGCTGGGTACCTAGAAGTCACCTACTACAGTGTGCTCTCGTAGCCAAAAAGGCTAATGGCATATTGGGCTGTATCAGTAGGAGCATTGCCAGCAGACTGAGGGATGTGATTGTTCCCCGCTATTCGGCACTGGTGAGGCTGCATCTGGAATACTGTGTCCAGTTTTGGGGTCCCCACTACAAAAAAAGATGTGGACAAATTAGAAAGAGTCCAGCGGATAGCAACAAAAATGAGTAAGGTGCTGGGGCACATGATTTAGGAGGAGAGACTGAAGGAACTAGGCTTATTTAGCTTGCAGAAGAGAAGACTAAGGGGGAATTTGATAACATCTTTCAGCTACTTGAAGGGGTGCTCCACAGAGGAGGGAGTTAGGCTGTTTTCAGTAGTAACAGAAAACAAAACAAGGAGCAATGGTTTCAAGTTGCAGCTGGGGAGGTCGAAGTTGGGTATTAAGAAAAACTTTCTCACTAGGATGGTGGTGAAGCATTGGAATGGGTTGCTTAGGGAGGTGGTGGAATCTCCATCTTTGGAGATACTTAAGGTCTAGTTAGACAATACACTGGCTAGGATGATTTAGTGACAATTGTCCTGCTGTTAGCAGGGCGTTGGACTAGATGATCTCATGAGGTCCCTTCCAACCCTATGATTCTATAATTATAGAATCATAGGGTTGGAAGGGACCTCATGAGGTCATCTAGTCCAACCCCCTGCTATGATTCTGTGACTCTATATTACAGGACAAACCCAACAAGGAAAACAACAGAATGCAATTGGTCATCACCTATAGCCTCTCGAACCTCACTTAAGGTCGATTTTCGCTATTACCTTTGCAGACTCAGAACATCCTCTAGTACTGTCAGCAGAACTACTGTAGTATTGTTATGCACAGAGACATTTAAGGAGGTACAGCCCTGCCACTGTGGGACCACATTCCATGGAGATTCACCATACAAAGACTGTGGATTGTCCTAGTACAGGCTTGGGAACTGATGAAATAAGAGTTGTTAGCTGTTCTAGTCAGTGAGATGGCTGTGTGAACGACCATGAAGGCTGTTCCAGGTCTTATAGTGGAGCAGATCTACAGAGCAGGTCCACAGCTAGGAAAAGATTTCTCCACCTATCACTTTTCCACACTTCTGTCCAGTAAACAGGCCATATGCTTTGCTGGGTATAGAATTGAAGGTGATATTCAAAAGCATGGAGGGCCTCTGATCCCAATACAGTCAATGGACTCAAAATTTGTCTCTAAATGCTGGAATGGGAGTGAGCATGTATTATATGAAACAAGAGAGCAGTGATCCTACCCAAAATCTTCTCCACAATACTTTACCAATTTGATATAATTTTGGCTGCAGGATGGTTTTTAAATAGACATACTAAAACTCTGCTTCTACTGGGACCAACCTCATCTCTAGCTATTCTGAGGAAGAATGAACACTACAGGGAAGGCTATTAGGACAAAGGGGGCAATACGAAAGTACCTGAATTGTAAAGAAATCCAAGAATCAAAGGTCAAACTATTTGCTATACTTGAAAGGAGGTTAATTGTTAGAAGTGACATGGATTTAGCAAGCATGGCTGAGTGAAAAATTGTCACTGTCATCTCTTCACAACTCATTGTTACTCCCTGCAGTTACACAGGCCTTCCAGGTTACAAGTAAAGATTTATAAGGTAGGATAAGTCGAACATTAAGGTTCAAATGCTGCCCTCAGATAAGGGTGGAAAGTCCTCACTGACTTCAACAGGAGTTTTCTGCAAAACTCTACGTATATCTGAGGGGGAAAAGTTAGCTTTAAAAGTGATGAGGTGAAGAATTTGATAAACACAGGCCCAAACTCTCCTGTCAACTTAGGCTCTGGCTACACAGCAGAGGTCTGTCTTTACACACAGTGACGACTTCCAGGCCCATGCTCTTCTTTCTTGAGATTCCACAGTCCTCCTTTCGAGCTTGTGCTTTCCTTCTCCCTGATCCCTCTAAAGTGCCCTTCAGTGGGAGTGAAGTTGCAACAAACAAGAAATAGAGCTCAAAACCTTTATAATAACAGTCCTTCCTCTCTTCTGGGGTGCAGTTTTCTACCCTCCCTTTGCATATTAGGAGGCAGGTCATAGCAGCAGGCAGCAGGAAAACAACCTTTTCCAGGTATTTTAAGGATTTCTGCAGGCCTGGATCAAGGCTTCAACCCAGAGAACGTTGTGACTTTGTTCTGACCCACAACTACTTTAGATTTGGAGATGATCTATACCTTCAATTCAATGTCATGGCTATGGGTACCCACATAGCTCCACATATGCCAACATCTTTATGGCCAACTTAGAACAATGCTTCCATGAATTGTGCACAATTGCTTCTCCTTTACCTACATTACACTGATGATATTTTCATCATCTGACCCACCTGGAAAGAGTCTCTTGAAGAATTCCACTGGGACTTCAACAATTTCCACCCCATCATCAACCTCAGCTTGGACCAGTCCACATAAGAAATCTATTTCTTGGACCCTACCATATGAATAAGGGATGGACACATTAACACCATCCTATACTGAAAACCAACTGACTACAATTCATACCTACATGCCTCCATATTCCACCCAAGATACATTACATGATCCATTGTCTACAATCAAGCCTTAAGGTACAATTGGATTTGCTCTGATCTGACAAATACCTACAAGATCTCCACTGAGCATTCCCAAATCTACAGTACCCACCCAGGTTAGTGAAAAAAACAGATCTACAGAGCCAGATAGGTACCCAGGATCCACCTACTACAGGACAGACCCAAGAAAGAAAACAACAGACCACCACTGGTCATCCCCTACAGTCCCCAGCTAAAATCTCCCCAACACATCATTAAAGATCTACAACCTATCCTAGAAGATGATCCCATACTCTCTCAAGCTTGGGAGGCAGGCCCATCCTTACTTACAGCTAGCCCCACCCCCAGCCCAAAACAAATACTCATCAGCAACTGAACAGCATACAACAAGAACACTAATCAAGGCCCCTATCCAGGCAACAAACCCTGCTGTCAGCTCTGCCTGTACACTGACTCCAGTGATACCATCACAGGTCCAAACCATGTCAGCCACACCATCAGGAGTTCATTCACCTGCACATTCACTAATATGGTATAGGCCATCATATGCCAGCAATGCCCTCTGCCATGTACATTGGACAAACCAGACTGTCTTTATGCAAAAGAATAGATGGACACAAATTGGACATGAAAAATTGGCAACATACGTAAACCAGTACGCGAACACGTCAATCTCTCTGGACACTCAGTGTATGTCCACACACAGCTTTTAGATCAAAATAATGCTGGTTATTTTGATCTAAAAGAGTTTATGTCTGCATAACGTTTTCCTTGAATCAAAATTAGGAGCTTCTTTATTACGATTCAGGGAAAGTTAGAGCGATTCCGTAAAACCTGGTTTTAAATTGAAACATTGCTTAAATCAAAACAGTTGTTTTGAAATAACACCGTTCAGATGTGTTATTTTGAAATAACTGTTAAAATTGATTCCAGCACCAGTTTCCTTCCTCCTCCCAGGGTGTCTCTCCGCAGAATTGAACTAGCAAGTCCTGTGTCCGGACATGCACTCTACCACTCCTGGTCCTGGGTCTGTTGCCAGAGGCCACACCGTACACCAACTCCCCCTGCCTCTGCCCCTGGAGCACAGCTGTACGGTGGGAGCATTGCAGCCTCTGGCCCCAAAGCTCCAGCCCTCCAGTGCCATGTGTGTGCTGGCCTTAGTGGGGAGGCGGGTGGATCAGTGCAGGGGATTTAGGGGCTACAGCCATTGGGGCCCCTGTTAGCTCAGGGTCCATGGCTGCAACCCCGGAAACCCCTTCACTGATTCAGGCATTTTATATACACCTTTTTTACTAGACTTTATCCTGAGTGGCTGAGAGAGGGAATATCATTGCCCCACCCTATACTACAAGACTTCTGGTCCCAGGCCCCAAAGAGGAGTGTGTCTGCACTGAAATAAAACACCCACAGTAGTCCAGTGTCAGCTGAGTCAGGCACACAGGGCTATAAAACTGCAGTGTAGTAGCCATTTCTGCTTAGACTCTGAGAGCCAGCCCCCTACAGGGTTTAGGTTCTAACTTGCAGCATAAGTCCCGCTGGCAGCCTGCTGCCACAGGCCAGCCCCGGGTGTTTTGTTATAAACATTCATATAGTTATCTGGGTTTCCCCAGGCTCAAGCAGTTACCTCAGGACCACTTCATCTCCCTCAGCTTTTGCTCCAGAGTCCAGAACAAACAAAACAGAGATTAGCTGACAGTAGTCCTCACATCTTAAGAGAGCTAGACAACCTGTTAGAGATATCAGTTGAAGCCTTTTTCACAAAGTAAAGCCAAAGACCAACATATGTATATTCCTATTCTGGAAATAATGTTTCAATAGAAACAGTTTTGTAGAACCCCACACAAGTTGAAAGTCCCATGCCATTTTTTCAAGCCAAGTGGTATCGCACAGTAATCCATACAGGGTAGTGTAACAGATCAGCTCCATACATTGGTGCCTCCTGCTAGTTAGAATCAGCTTTCAACCAGTCAGATACCCATTTCTGTCAGGATGGGGGTGAGGGGCAGCTGTCCCTGGCTCCAGCAGGGCAGCACGAGGCTCAGACCATTGCCCCCCGCCCCACTGCTGCACTGCATGTTCCCCTATCCCGCTGCCTTTTGCAGCAAGCCAAAGGCAAGAGGCGGGGTTGAAGTGTGGTGCCTGGCTCCTGGGGCAGCCCGCCCTTCCGCTGGGGCTGCTCTGCCCCCCACTGGGCCGCTCCGTCCCAGGGTGCAGAGTGGGAGTGCAGAGCCCGGCCTTTGGGTCAGCCCACCCTTCCCCCCAGCACAAGGAAGGGAAGTGGGGGCCCTGACTGGCTGCTTGGCCCTGGGTCCCGCTCCTCCATTGCGACAGCCTTGCTTTCTCTGGTGTCTCACCCTCCACCCTGTCTCTGCTGGACCCTCCTTAACATAACCTGGCCCTCTGGCTGAGTCAGAACTCATGTTCCCTCCCTTCCAGGAAACTCTGCAGTCTGTTCTAGCCACTTCTTGCTATGGCCATTGCATTCCTGCCACCACTCCAAAGGTAACTGGAGGGATCCAGGTTGATCCACTATTCCAGGTCCCAGCCCAGGCACCTTGTGCATGGCAGCCTTCCACTATATCTCCCTCACAATTTCTCTATGCCACCATTCCTTTGTTCCTCTGTTTTCCTGGGCCAGTGCTCCACAACCCTAATTTCTTCTCTTCCATTGTTTCAGGGCATTCAGCTATGATGAGCTTCTAGGAGGGATGCTGCTGTGCTGCAGCTCCATTTTATACTAGCATCTTGTGCCCTGATTGGCTGCTACGCACCCCATTGCTACTGTTTACCTTTAATTCAGCATCTCCAAGGATCTTCTTAGAATCATACAATCATAGAACCATAGGGTTGGAAGGGACCTCATGAGGTCATCTAGTCCAACCCCCTGCCAAAAAAACCAGGACCACTCCCACTAAATTATCCCAGCTAGAGTTTTATGCAGCCAGGCCTTAAACATCTCCAAAGACTGAGATTCCACCACCTCCCTAGGTAGACCATTCCAATGTTTTACCACCCTCCTAGTAATGTCCAGCCTCGACCTCCCCAGCTGCAACTTGAAACCAGTGCTCCTTGTTCTATCCTCTGTTACTACTGAGAACAGCTGAGCTCCATCCTCCTTGGAGCATCCCTTCGGGTAGTTGAAGGTTGCTATCAAATCCCCCCTTAGTCTTCTCTTCTGCAGGCTAAATAAGCCTAGTTCCTTCAGTCTTTCTTTATAGGTCTTGTGCTCCTGCCCCTTGATCATTTTTGTTGCCCTCCACTGGACTCTTTCTAATTTGTCCACATCCTTTTTGTAGTGGGGAGCCCAAAACTGGACACAGCATTCCAGATGCGGTCTCACCAGTGCTGAATAAAGAGAATGATCACATCCCTTGATCTGCTGGTAACGCTTCTTCTGATGCAGCCCAGTATGCAATTGGCTTTTTTGACAGCACAAATACACTGCTGACTCATATACAGCTTCCCATCCACCATGACCCCCAGGTCCTTTTCTACTTAGCTGATCGCTCCCCAGCCTGCATTGCATGGGGTTTTTCCATCCCAAGTGCAGGGCTTTGCACTTGTCCTCGTTGAACCTCATGAGATTTCTATTGGCCCACTGCTCCAATTTGTCAAGGTCTTCCTGAATCTTCTCCCTGCCCTCCAGCGTGTCTACTGTTCCCCCCAGCTTGGTGTCATCCGCAAACTTACTGAGTATGCAATCAATCCCATCATCCAGATCATTAACGAAAACATTAATGAAAACATTGAACAGAACTGGCCCTGGGACTGACCCCTGGGGCACACCACTTGTTACTTGCTGCCAACTAGACATGGAGCCATTGATTCCTACATGCTGAAACCGTTGATCTAGCCAGTTCTCTATCCATCTTACAGTGCACACATCCAACCCATACTTCCTTAACTTGCTGACAAGAATGCTGTGGGAAATAATATCAAAAGCATTGCTAAAGTCAAGGTATAGCACATCAACAGCTCTTCCTGCATCCACAAATCTAGTCATCTCATCATACTGTGGGGCACAGACAGATAATGTAGGGGGACAGAGCCATTATAGTCAATGTCCAACAAGACTCCATATTGTCAATTTGGAACTCCTGCTTAAACACTGAACTCCATTTTGGATACTTGATGAAATCTGGTTTAGGCATGTGCTATGTACATACTTTTAAATGTGTGAACAAGGTGTGTGAATGAAGGGTGTGTGTGTGAAGAGGCCAGTCTCAACTGCTGGCCTGTCCTGATGAACCATAAGTACCATTTAACTGGCTGAACAATGCAGACATCTCAGATTAAAGCAAACAGAAGGAGCCACCCCAGAAAGAAAGAACAAAATACAATCAAGTCTGAAGTGACTGGTGACCAATGATCTCACAGGAACCCTGAGGCAACATGACACAGCAAATCCCATGGACTTACGTGAGGGCCAGCAAGTGTAAAAGATGGTTGAGAACATGAAAACTTTGGGTCTCATTCTGCAACTGTCATCTTGGAGCGTCAGATCACGACCAACAGAGGCCTGGCTCCCTCCTTCTGCCCAGCCTAGTTGGCCACTAGGCTGGCTCAAGCAACACATGAAAGGACTGGTAACTGTATCACACCAGGTTGCAGAACTTCTTGTGTGTGCGTGCGTGCGTGACTGCCTTTTGCTATTCTTACTTATTTACAATAAATGTGGCATATTGCCTTGTCCCCTGAATAAAATCCTGCTAGTCTTTGCTTTTTATTAGGGGGTGCTCTCCTGGGTACCCTTTTTGGTATAGCAGTAGAAGGTGATGAGGTTGGTCAGGTACGATTTACCCTTGGGGAATCCATGCTGACTGTTCCTGATCACTGTATTTTCCTCCAAGTCTTTCAGGATGGATTCTTTGAGAATCTGCTCCATGATTTTTCCAGGGATTGAGGTGAGGCTGACAGGTCTGTAATTCCCTGGATCCTCCTTTTTGTCTTTCTTGAAGTAGGTACTATATTTGCTGTTTTCCAGTCCTCCAGCACCTCCCCCATGCTCCACAAGTTTTCAAAGATAAGCCTTTCCAAGCCAGTGAGTTTCCTTTACTTAAGTCTTTCCAAGCCAGTGAGTTGCCAGTGTTCTGCCACAAGCAGTCAGCAATCATTTATATGATTCATTAGTCTACGCCAGGGCTAGATTAGACTATTGGTGTGATAGCAGTGTGCAGCACAAGCTCAGTTCCTCAGACTGTGTACTAGAGAGTCAGGGAACTATAAGGTCTAAGTGTTCATAACAAACTGAATAAACACTTCCCTGTCTGCTTATTATACCAGGGTCCCATCTCCTCATTGTCAGGCGGAAGGTCTACAACTGGAAAGAAAAAATGGAACTGACTACTTTATATTCCTTCTCAAAACTGAGAGAAAAGATCAATGTATTCAAACCACGCCGGACAGTAAGTTAGGTCACACTCCTTTCCAAAGTTGCACACATGCTCCACTTTATGTGGAGGAATAGGGTCTTTCAGGTCAATAGGGCTTTTCATGTGTATAAAGCTAACCAACTGTGTAGGTTTTGCAGGATCAGGGCCATGGAATTATTATAATTATTTTAGTTTTAATAATTTAAAATTTTGTTTGTATCATATGCTAGGAAAACATATTTTTAAATATATACTTTAACTTTGCAGATCTGATCCTATGTAATTTGAACTTCTAAAAGCAGTTAGCCTCTTCTCACATGGTTATTCAGCTAACTTATCAAACATATCTATGTGGCTGGGTTCTGGTGGGGATTGTGTTGGGATATAGATTTATTTTTTATCATATTTAGATTTCATCAGGTCTGGGATAACTGTAAGATCTGTTTATTTATTAGAGCATTTTAGAAGATTGTGAAGGACCCTACGGCATTCATCAGAGGTGCACTCTTTCATTGTAGTTCACTACAAATTGAATGAATAAATAAATAGCAATACATACATTTACACTGCAATTCCTCATTTTAGAAGCTTTATGTACCAGCTTTCCACATTGTTTATTAAAAATAAAAGTGTCATTACATTGCAAAAAGGCTATTTTTGTCTTCAGTTCTTTAGGGCATACCCATGGAATTGTACAGCACTTTAAAAAATTAGCTTATTGTTTCTAGCTGAAATATTCATTTCCTAACTTGCCTTTTCAAAACTAAATGTAAATTATGAAATAACAGGTGAATTTCAAAGGCATTGGAGGTTCCGTTTCATTAAACTTCTAAATAAAATAATGTTCTTCTGATTTTTTTCAAAACCTGTTACCCCAAAAATTTGATCCCCAAAATCCAATCACTTAATTTATTAATTTTCGGACCATCCAGCGGTCTGGGTTTAAATTACAATCTCAGGAGGTAACCCAAATTAGGTTATTTTGCTTAAACGGACAAATATCCACACCTGGATAGATGTCCCAAGTTGAGGATTACGGCTACAGCCCACCGATCAAGCACAGACTCACAAAACAACAAAGATTCAGACTCAGTAATTCGTTTTGGTTAAAAGCGGCTTTATTGTAACATGTATTATGAGCAATGGCTAAAGCGCTACTGTCTCTTTAAGACAAACCGCTACTTAACATCAAGCTTAAACGCGTTAAAAATACTCTAGGAAATTACAATATAAAGACACTGCTTAACTTATAACATATAAGCGCTATAACTTACAGATACAACTAACACATATATGCAACACTTTAACTTACAATTATAACACACAGACAATGAGGTAATTAAAAGAACATTCAGCGAGTGAGGGCCAGTCACCGGCTGAATGGAGAGATCTCAATTCTTAATACCGCTCCTTAAGGTCTAACTCTGGGTTACTTGTCTTACTTAACTTGGATAAATTGCTTTAGGAAGTTGCTTAGAAAGGGCTTAGGTTTCCTCTGGTACTGTTCCCTACGGACACTCCTCCCTTCCTTGGGACCCTTTTCGCTTATCCCAAACGGCTGGAAAACGCTGCGTTGAAATATAGGATTTCTAGAAAAATGGTAAATGGGAGTTTGGGAAAAAGGAAAGAAGGTAAGAGGTGAGAAAAAGGGACAAGGTGAGACGACGGGGAAAAGAGCTGGCTACTCCGGTAGGCCTCACACAGCTCTGGGCTGGTTGCCGTGGCACCGGGACTTCGGAACCCTCAGGGCAGACCGGGGTAGCTGATAGACGAGCGGAGCTCAGGCGCGCGGTGGATCAGTCAGCGGCAGGCAGGCTGGAACACTGGGTGAGCGGAGCTGGAACAGCGGCAGGCAGGAGCTGGAACAGCAGCAGGCAGGCTGGCTGGAAAGGCCTCAAAGGCAGCGGAGCTCACAGACCTATGGACAGTACTTGGTTGGCTGCTCGGCTGTGAGATACAGAAGGCCTCAAAGGCAGCGTAGCTCAAACGACCTAGAGGCAGTACACAGTTATCTGCTTGGCCGTGAGATCGTGGAAGGAGCCTCAAAGGCAGCATAGCTCGCAGTCCTAAAGGCAGTACTTAGTTACCTGCTCGGCTGCGAGATCGTGGAAGAAGCCTCAAAGGCAGCGTAGCTCACAGACCTTAAAGGCAGGACTTAGTTATCTGCTCGGCTGTGAGGTCTTGGAAAGCCCTTTAGAAGCCAGGCACAGAGACCCAACTTCAAGGATAATGTCCTGAGTCACCGCTCAGAGACACGACCCTGTGCCAGAGACTAAGTCAGACAATCAGCTCTTAGAAACTGAGTTAGAAACCCAGCTCTCAGAGCCTAAGTCCAAACTTAGCTCTAGGCTCCTAGTGCAATAGGTAACACAGCCAAAAGGCCATTGGAACCCAGTAAGGAGCGGGAGAGATCTCTGAAGAGCTGCTCTCTGCACTGCCTTTTTATTTGCAATTTCTGCCACTCCCAGTTTCTTCTTGACCAGTCCCAAAAAGGTGAGTTCATCTTCATCCAATCAAAAAGAGTGAGTTCACTGTCCACCTGCTTGGTGCATGGACAGTGCATGACAAAAATCAATACTTTTGATGGGTCCTTTTGACAGGTGGGTGGATACCTAAGATACTTGATGGGAGGGGGACTGAGTGAGTTCAAAAGTTCAGAGGCTTGTCTCCATCTTGACCTACTTAGAATTTCCTGTCAAATCTGATAGTGGAGCTATGTAACTTCCCCTTTATGATCTCTCCATTTTGTCTCTTGCTGAATGCTCCTTTATTTATTTATTTATCTATTTAATTATTTATTTAATTTTAAAACAATGTTAAATGATTGATTTATGAGTTCTTTACCCCTAATTCTTGCATATTATGCCATTTTCTAGCTTTGCCATGAAACCTCTGCTAAATTGCCTTACCATTTCTTACTCATATGGGTTTTTATATTTTCTTAGTATTTTTATTTATTTATTTATTTGCTTTTCTGTGATACTAAGGAGATGGCAAAAATCTCAGGCTACAAACCTTTCAGGTCTTTCTCTCTTCCTTCTTCAGCCTTTCGTGACACATTCTTCTTCTGCTTTCCTTTCAACTCTATGAAGTCCTCATTTTATCTTTTTTTTTTACGTAGCACCTATAGAGTCAAGGAATTTCAGCAGATTCCTATCAAAGGTGAAGGAGTTCTTCTGATTGCTTTCATTATTTCCCTTCCATATCAGTTTTAGTACTATTCAAACCACAAGTTGAAATATGAACCAATTTTCTCTTTCCCATTTAATTATATTGAGACTCTTCTTTGTGAGCAGGAAAAATTCTATCTCTGAATAGATATTATGTAGCATGGAATAATAAGTGAATTTCTTTATCCCAGGATTCTTTCTTTCCAAATATGTGAAAGATTGAATTCACACTTACATTGTTGAACCATGAAGAGAAGATTGATAGAAATCTTGGGAGACAAGGATGATCTGTCCACCATGAAATTTAAACATAAATTAAATTTTCCTTTTGTATAGTATGGTTCAGAAAATTCAGCTTCAGGCAAAAAGAACTCAACTCTTTAAAACCTGGGTAAATCTACATTAGGCATATGTATGTTAATTGTCATCTAGAAATTGTCAGTGAGATGCATTGACCCATAAAGCCATAAGACAGTTCTGGAATGGATTTTTAGTTAGTTAGGAGTTTGTCATTATTACTACCCATCTTCTGGAAAGAGGATGAATTGTTGTAGATGGTAGGTTGAGAATATTATTTTATTTCATATAATCAATTGATGTTTTTCTTTTAATTTTTAAGAAAAATGGTGCCTATGGGTATTCCCAACCATGGGGTTCTATTCCAGGAAGAAGGACTGCTAGGCAGAGATGGACTTCCACCTATTAAGGAAGTGGAAGAACATATTTGGATGTAGACTGGCTAACCTAGAGAGGAGAGCTTTAAACTAGTTTTAAAGGGGAAGGTGAGAAAAACCAACCAGGTAAGTCACAATGAGGGAGACCTGGAGGAAGGGATAGATCTTTGGGAGAGCTAGGACTGTAACAGCAGGAATAAAACAGACCCTAGTCAAACCTGAGGGGGGGAATCAAATCAGTATCTTAGGTGTCCTAATGAACCCCTAATAAATGAGGTGAGTGGAGAAGGAGAACACCGGGAGAAAACCCAAGGAGGAAGATGCAACAAGAGAGACAATCAGCAGGGGACTGTAGGGGACTCAGCACAGTATCTTAGCTGCTTGTGCACAAATGCAAGGGACCTGGGAAACAAGCAGGAAGAACTGGTAGTACTGGCACAGGCAAGGAACTATGATGTAATTGGAATAATGACTGGAGCAGAGCCATGGATGGGTATAAACTGTTCAGGAAGGACAGGCAGGGAAGAAGAGGTGGAGCAGTAGCACTATATCTAAAAGTTTTATGACTGCTTATCCATGATGAAAGTGGAGAAAAGCCTGTTGAAAGTCTCTGGGTTAAGTTTAGATGAGAGTGCAACAAGGGTGATGTTGTGTGTGTGTGTGGGCGGGGGGGACTGCTATAGACCACCAGTCCAGAAGGAGGAGGTGGATGAGGCTTTCTATGGATAATTAGCAGAAATTTTCAGATCACGGGACAGGTTCTCATGGGGGATTTCAATTACTCTGGCATACTGAGAGGGCAACACAACAGTGCACAGATGATCCAGGAAGTTTTTGGAGAGTGTTGAGGACAATGTGCTGGTACAAATACTGAAGGAACCAACTCAGGGCCTTGCACCTCTTGACCTGCTGCTCACAAACAGAGAAGAATTGATCAGGGAAGTAGAAGTGAATTGCAACCTGGATAGCAGTGAGCATGAGATGGTAGAGTTCAGGATCCTGATCAAAGGAAGAAAGGAAAGAAGTAGAACATAGACCCTGGACTTCAGAAAAGCAGATTTTGGCTCCCTCAGGGAACTGATGGGCAGGATCCCTTGGGAGGCTAATCTGAAGGGAAAAGGCACCAAAGAGAGGTGTCTGTATTTTAAAGAAACACTGTTAAAGGCATGGGAAGATACCATTCCGATGTGCAAAAAGAACAGCAAATCTGGAAGGTGTCCAGTGTGACTTAGCAAAGAACTCTATGGTGAGCTCACACACAAAAGGGAAGCTTACAAGAAGTGAAAGCTTGGACAGATTACTAGGGAGGCATACAAAGATATTGCTCAGGGATGCAAGGATAAAATTGGAAAGACCAAAGGGCAATTGGAGTTGCAGCTAGCAAGGGATATGAAGAATAACAGGAAGGGGTTCTACAAGTATGTTAGTAATAAGCGGATCAGGAACGGTATACCGTATATACTCGGGTATAAACTGATCCGGGCATAAGCCAACCCCCCAATTCTGAGCCCCAAAAGAAGCTAAAATTGGTGACCCAGGTATAAGCCGAGGTCCCTTTTTGGCCTTGGCCCCTAACCCCCACCCACTGCTGCTGGCTTCCTCTGGAGTTTGACAGCTTCCGTACCCCAAAATCTCTGCTGCTGCTGCTTTTCCCTTGCCCCCCTGCTGTCCCTTCCTCACTCCTGCCCTCCTGCTCTGCCCTTTCCTCACTGCTGCCCCCTGCTCACTTCTCAGTTTCCTGCTGTTGCCCCCCACTCCTCCTGCTGCCTTCTACTCCCCCCTTTCCTCACTGCTGCTCTCTGCTCCTCCTACTGCCCCATCCTCACTGCCACCCCCTACTCCACCCTTCCCTCACTGCTACCTGCTGCTGCCCCCTGCTCTGTCCCTTCCCCACTGCTGCCCCCTGGCTCCTCACTACTGCCCGCCTTTTCTGCCTCTTTCTACCTGCTGCCCCCTTCTCTGCACCTTCCCCACTGCTGCCCCCTGCTCTCTCCTTTCCTCACTGATGCCCCTCTGGCTCTTCACTGCTGCCCCCCTGCTCTGCCCCTTCCCCACTGCTGCCCCTGGCTCCTCACAGCTTCCCCACTTCTCTGCCCTTTCTGCCTGCTCTGCCCCTTCCTCACTGCCACCCCCCTGCTCTGCCCCTTCCCCACTGCTGCCCCACTGGCTCATCACTGCCGCCCCCTGCTCCCTTCTCAGTTCCCTGCTGTTGCTCCCCTGTTCCCCAACACCCTTTCCACCCATTTCCCTGTCACCCTCCCATCCCTGCTGCCACTCTTCCCAGCCTGCCAGGCACCCCCCCAATCCCCCATCCCTGTTGCTGCTTCCCTGGGCTCCCCAAAAACCCTGGGTCCTCTTGCCACTTTCCTCGGACTCCCCAACCCCCCCCCCAAATGCCCGAGCCCTGCCGCCCCTTCCCTGGCCTCCCTGATCCCCCCCAAACCCTCTTGGCCATCCCATCACTTTCCCCAACTCCCTGACCCCATCCCCAACCCCTGATCCCTGCTGCTGCTTCCCTGACCTCCCTGAATCCAGCCATCAATGTCCAGGCTGACCCCACCCCCTGTGACCCCCTTACTTGGCTGCTCCAGATGCCGGGGTCCCCTCCTTCCTCCAGCCCCAGGCCCGGCTGACTGCCCAAGATGGCCACCCAGCAACACTGGGTCTCTGGCCTGCTGCATGGTCTGGGAAAGGGCTGGCTGGGGCTGTCTACCGTATTCTCCCAAGTATAAGCCAAGTGCCTGTTTTGAAGCCAATTTTCAGGCACAAAATTCTCGGCTTATATGCGATGATATATGGTAGGTCTCTTACTGAATGGGGTAGGTATCCTTATGGCACATGAAGCGGAAAAGGCATGAAGTACTCAATTCTTTTTTTATGTCATTCTTCACAGGCAGGGTCAGCTCCCAGGCTACTGTACTGGGTAAAACAGAATGGAGAGAACGAGAGCGGCTCTCAGTGATGAAAGGTCAGGTTCATTAGGGACTACTTAGTGAAGTTGGATGTGCCCAAGTCTATGGGGCTGGATGAACTGCATCCAAGGATGCTGAGGGAATTGGCTGATGTGATTACAGAGCTGCTAACCATTATCTTTGAAAACTCATGGCAAACAGGGGAGGTCCTGGATGACTGGAAAAAAGAAAATGTAGTGCCTGTCTTCAAGAATGGGAAGAAGGAGGAGCAGAGGAACTACAAACCAATAAGCCTTATCTCAGTCCCTGGAAAAATCATGGAGCAGGTCCTCAAAGAATCCATTCTGAAATACTTGGAGGGAAATAGAGTGAGCAGGAACAGTCAGCATGGCTTCACTAAGGGCAAATGATGCCTCAGCAACTTGATTGCCTTCTTTGATAAGATGATTGGATGTGGGAATAGCCGTCCATATGATATACTTCCACTTTAGTAAAGCTTTTAATATGGTTTCCCACCGCATTCTTGTCCACAAGTTAAGGAAGTATGGTTTGGATGAATGGACTAGAAGGTGGGTAGAAAGCTGGCTAGATCATAAGGCTCAGCAGGTAGGGATCAATGGTTCAGTGTCTAGTTGGCAACCATTAACTAGTGGGGTGCCCCAAGGGTCAGTCTTGGGACTGGTTCTGTTCAACATCTTCATTAATGATGACACCAAGCTGGGGGGAACGGCAAACATGCTGGAGGTCAGGGATAGAATTCAAGACAGGTTGGCATATTGGGACAAACAAAAGCTCATGAAGTTCAAGGATGAAAAGTAAAAAGTCATTCATTTGGGATGGACAAATCCCATGTACTGCTACAGGCTGGGACCAATCGACTAAGTAGCAGCACTGTAGCAAAGGACCTGGGCATTATGGTGGATGGGAAGCTGGATATGAGTCAAAAATGTGCTCTTGGTGCCAAAAAGGCTAATGGCACATTGGGCTGCATCAGTAGGAATGTTGCCAGCAGATTGAGGGATGTGATTATTTCCCTCTATTCGGCACTGGTGTGGCTGCATCTGGAATACTATGTCCAGTTTTGGGCTCCCCACTACAAAAAAGATGTGGACAAATTAGAAAGAGTCCAGAGGATGGCAATGAAAATGAGTAGGGTGCTGGGGCACATGGCTTAGGAGGAGAGACTGAAGGAACTAGGCTTGTTTAGCTTACAGAAGAGAAGACTGAGGGGGGATTTGATAATAACCTTTAACTACTTGAAGAGGTGCTCCACAGAGGAGGGAGTTAGGCTGTTTTCAGTAGTAACAGAAGACAGAGCAAGGAGCAATGGTTTTAAGTTGTAGCTGGGGAGGTCGAGGTTGGATATTAAGAAAAACTTTCTCACTAGGATGTTGTGAAGCATTAGAATGGGTTGCCTAGGGAGGTGGTGGAATCTCCATCTTTGGAAACATTTAAGGCCTGGTTAGAAAAAACCCTGCCTGGGATGATTTAGTGGGAGTGGTTCTGCTTTTAGCTGGGGGTTGGACTAGATGACCTCATGAGGTGTCTTCCAACCCTATGATTCTATGAAAGCTCCTATGTGCCTAAGCCCCCTTTTGAAAATTGGACTTAGGTGCTTGGAAAAATTTAACTTCATGACTCCAATTTATTTAAAGCCTGTGTTTAAGTCCCCTCTTTTCCCTGTGGCTAATCACATGCTTAAAATTAAGTATGTGCTGAAGTAGTTTGTTGGACAGAGAACTGCACAGCAGTAATTTCTGGTAATGGGCTCTATGCTGGCAGCTGCCACCTTATCTGTCAAGGTTCTGAGTATCTTCTTATAGGCTAGTGGGTATACCTCCTGCTTTTGCACCTGTATTTTTCATGGACTATGGTCCAAATTGGCTGATGATCAGTTCTGAATCTATGGGCTGGTCATGGAAGGTTTGCTGTGACTGTTCACTGTCTGTGGTGTTCAGCTCTGCCAACTGTCCATAAATTTATGGGTAATCAGTATAAAAAAATGTATGATTTTAACACTGTTCATAAATCTGTAAATAAATGAAAATGTCTATGAAATTGGGTAGAAATAAAACATACTGTATTTTGACACTGACTGTTTTTCAGAATCATTTTTTGTATCATAAAACTATACAGAGCATGATTTCATTAATTTCTGGTTTTCTATTATAGTACATGCCCAGAGAACCCAATTGATCAAGTAACTGCAACTAAAGAATTGTGTGTGTGTGCAGAATATTGTGAGTGAGTGCATACTGTTGTGGCATTATTGTTTATGACATTTTTAGTGTGGTCAATAAAAAGTTTCCCATGACACATACTAAAAAAATATTAATCAACTTCAGATCTTTAGTGCAGTAAAAACTAAAATGCAAGGCTTGCAACTTCAGTGGAATGTTTAACTGCCTGAGCCTTACTCTAAATTGTAATTTGTTTCCATAGAAAACATTTGGTTCTGTTGCTACTTGGTTCCGTTACATGAGCAGCTTTTTGTTTGTATGCTGGTTTGAGTAGCATGGAATGGATGTTCTTCATATAACTCCCTTATTTCCTACTCCCTTGCTTAAAACATGTCTATCACCCTCTTAGGGAATATTGCTTTGCAAGTGGGAGAGGAGGAAAGATAAAGGCTATGAAGAAGGACTTTGATACAGTTTATGTGAAGCAAATGAAGTTTGTGAGGGGAAGAAGAGGGCTTGATAAGGTTGCCTGTGGATTGAGGCCTTTTGATCCTCAGAGAAGTTTCAGTTGCTGTAATAATGAGTTTAGTGAAGGAAAGGGCATGAGGTGGATACATACATTCCCAAAGAGAGAAGAGAATCAGCTCTGTGACTGATTTTCAATACCTTTCCTCCTCTCCAGGATCTGAAGAACATTTCTCTAGAGATGGGTAGGAAACAGTTTCCCACCCAAAAAATTGAGTTATAAAAGAATTTCTCATTCTACAACAGGACAAAATCAAGACCTTATGAATGTTTTCATGACCCAAGTTTTGCTGAAATTGAGCTTCTCCTACAAATACTTTGTGTTTCAGTGGATCAACATTTTCCGACCAAAAGTTTCTTTGAAAATTTTCCAGCCAGGTCCCATCTCTTGTTCCTTTCTCACCTGCTTCCTTTCTCTTCTTCGGCTCCTCTCTTTTCCTTTTGCAGAAGCAACAGGAGGGCTGTATGCAGTTGCCATTATTCTTGATATTGAATTGGTGACATTAAAAGTTTACTATAAAGAGTGCTGGGTGTTTGGTGAAATGCGGAAGAAGAGTACCACAAAATATTGTCTGAGGACAACTGGTTGGGGAGTGGGATATTTTCAGGACCATTTTAAAAGTTGGATGCACTGTCAGGCATAAACACCCACAAAAGTAATTAACTTTTAATGAGATAACAGAGTTTATTAAGAATTTATTCATCTATCCTGGGGGATGTAATGTCATTCATGGGAGATATGACTTCAGCATTAGAATAATATCAATCAACTATGCCTTGAAATTCTGGAAGTCACAAGACATTTTAATTAAATTATGCTAATTTGTTACATTAGGAAAACACAAATCACATAATGTTTTCAGGTAGTGTTATGGTTTCCCTGTTCCAGTAAACATATGAAAGAAACTGTCTTGTTTTAGGAATAAGGGAGTGGAAGACAAAATAAGAAGAAATAGGAGCTGTTCTCAGGGGGCGTGTTCACACAGCAGTCTTATTTCAAAACAACAGAGGTTGTTTCGAAATAAGAAACGCCATGTTCACACGACGTACTGTTGTTTTGAAACACCTTAAACCCCATTTAGTGACGAAACAACGTTGTTTTGACATGATTGTTTCAAAACAATCCCATCAGAATGTTATTTCGAAACGACGGTGACTCATTTCGAAATAACTGTTGTCCGAACATGCTATTTCGCTTTGAGCTTTTTTCCTTAATTCGAATTAACATTTTCTTAATTCGAATTAACTTATTTCAAAATAATGGCTTATTTCGATACAAGTTGTTTTGAAACAACTTGTATAGAAATAACCCCCTGTGTGTGAACGTAGGTGAATCTAACAGCTGACAGCCAATATTGGGAACGTCCTGGGAGATCAGCCAGGAATTGTATGATAATGAATTACCAACCAGAATTACCAGCAGAAAAAGCCTCTTCAGGGTCCCAGGCAAAAAAGGAGGTAGGGGAACAGACAAGAGGTCTAGGGAGTTGAAAAGCAATTGCAGGACAGCAGGGAAACAAAAGACAGTGGAAGACAGGGTGATTAACCTCTTCCAAAAACTGGTAAATATTTAGTGTGTTAACTCACATAATTACTAATATTAGTTTTCCATAAACAATTGTTATAGATGCCACTGGGATAGTGCATGCTTGCGAATGGGCTTATGACTGGAGTTTAGGCAAAGTGTCCTTGAGATAACATCTCTATTCTGTTGTGGTCCATAATCCTTTCAACTGCATTTCAAAGGTGCCCATTAGTATACTATCTAGGCACTGCTCTGTGAACAGTTTCACAAGTTTAATTCTGTGATCAGGAAACTCAGACTCCAGTTCAGGAAAGCATCATTCGCCATGAAAGCTCCTAAGAATGTTCTGTGACTTCCAGTGGACAACAATTAAAAAGGATGACTAATGATTAATAATGAATAATAAGGGTGTGTTAATGGATTTTCCAGAATTGAAATAGTCTGTAGTTCCTTCAGGAAGGATTCACAAGACATTTGAGTTCTTTCTGCTATTGTCTGTGTCACTGACTTGCTTTGTGACATGAGGTAGTTCATATAACCTCTCTCTACTTTGGGAAACACAGTACTTTACTTAACACAGACGTGTGATGAAGGATAAGATTCTGATCTTATAAATATGTCTGAAGTATTTGAAAAGTAAAAGTATTTCAAAATCTTTTGAAGGATAAGTGTTCTGAAAGCAAGGTTCTGATGTTGCAAATACTTACATGTGTACTTCATTTAAGCTTGGAAGTGCTCCGTCAACTGCATCTTGATCTCTCACATGATTCAAGTTAAGCACCTGCAATAAGCATTTTGAGGATCAGGGTTTAACTCACTAGTGCACTGAGATCCTTGTTTAAAAGCCGTCGGAAGTGCCAAGGAGCTTTATAATATTGTACACCTGGGCATATTTTGGCTAAAATGAAGATTTCCTGTTTCACAAATGTAAATATGCACAGTTCATCCTTAAAAAAAAAGGTGTTTCTTTGTGGGTACATACTATATTTAATCTAACAATAGTGTCAGAAAGTGTCTGACGAAGTGGGATTTTGTCCCACAAAAGCTCATGAAATAAATAAAATTTATAGTCATTAAGTGCCACAGGACTCCTTGCTTCTTTTCTGGACTAGACTAACATGGCTGCCCTTTGGAACCTATTTTCAATATTTTTCTTAAATGTTGTGGTTCTGAGCAACATCTCACTGAATTTCTAAACAGCTGTTTTGCCCTTGGGCCTCACCCTCACACCTTGAAGTCATTAAGCACTTTTCTATGATTCCTATGAGTGCAATACTGGGCATTGTACAATAATCTGATATCCTGAGGAACTTCTAAATAAAAGGTTGTGAAGGTAAAACAGCCACTGGGAGTTTAATCAATGCATTAAACTGATTGTATTACAATATAGTTGTTCGACCCATCCTTATAGACCTAATGAAAAGGCAGCTGATTGCTCATCCCAGTGTGATTTCATTTCAGGGTATCTGAGGATTAATTAGATTTGATTTAGAGACAGTGACTGGCTAGTGGTGCAAAACTTTAGGGTTCACTAGTTAAGAAAGAACAAACTACGATCAGCATACCTGAAAATAGGTAAAATCTTCTCCATGTACGTAAAAATAAATTCTGATAATGTGGAAAAAAAAACAATCCTCGCTGGCATAGAAGGAAGGGAATGATAAGGCTTGGGGAAAAAAATTGACATAAGTAGAAGAGATAGCCAGGATACTGGGAAATCTAACGGTGCAACACATCAGGGCTGACCAATTTAGAAAATGAAGCGACTATAGCAACCTGAAACAATGTGCCTGCGCAACGTGAACTGGATACTAAGAGGATACATTCTTTCTTTCAGTGCAGTCTGCTGCAATGTACACGATTGTACCGTGAGAAAGGAAGACTAGAAAATAAGTGAAATGTGCATAGTTGTGCCTTTATGGAATTTATTCTGAAATCCTTTGTAACCCTTCTTGTTTGGGATTAACTATGTCTTCTGAGTTCCAAAGAGGCAGGTGTGTTAGTCTAGTTCAGTAGAACAAACAAGGGGTCCTGTGGCACTTAAAGACTAATAAATTTATGTATTTCCTGAGCTTACGTGGGAGAAAATCCCACTTCGTCAGATGCTCTGGGACTTTGTCACATGAAGCTGCATGCAATGAATAAATTTGTTAGTCTTTAAATGCCACAGGATACCTTGGTTGTTTTGCATCTTCTGAGTACATGTTCTTCACAGAAGGTAGAAATTCAGTCACAACAACTGTACAGAAGACCAAAGACAGCATTGGGTGAAATGTTTCATGTGAGATTTTGTTCATCAAAAGTGGCCTTGTTTCATAAAAGTCTGTTTGAAAATCATAATAGAATTTTCAAAATTACTAGACATTTTTAACAGAAGAGCAGTTATTGGTAAACAATGAAAATTTTTATAAAACAATTTTTATAAAAATACCAATTAAAAATGTCTCAGAGAATTCAGCCAGAAACAGAAAATGGAATTGTGCAAATTTTGAATCCTTGGAAATATAAACAACTTTGATACTTCAAATTCTTTTTACTTGGCCTTTTTTTCTCATTTTATTTTGATTTTCATTTAAAATAACTTAAAACAAAACTATCTAGCATTGAATTGCAGGCTAATATGATATTTTACTGTCATTTCAGGGCTTGATCATTTTTGTGAGATTAGATTTCCTTTGTCTGATGCAAAGCGAAAGTGTGCTAAACTCTGGAATTATTGGTGCAGGGGATGTGAGCTACAGTAATTTCCCCCTTGCTCCTGAAGTATTTCCAATTAAAATACTTGTAATGGGCTGCCCCAGATAGTGCTACAAAGAATATCACTTTTGTCTTGTGACCATTTTTGCTTTTACTCTACCACTGTGCTCCCAGAAGGCAGATCAGCTATTCTTGACCTCCAGGATTGGAGACAAAGTTCTCTCAAAATATATGATTTTTGTGTATAGGACATTGGAAGATGTAGAGGTGGGGAGAAAGACGGCATGGATGATTTCAGAATATCTGTTCCTAGAACAGCAGGATTTATGGTTTATATTGTTCAAAATGTTTTTATACATTGTTGTCCAACAAGTTAGTATGGTGAGTCTGTTCTATTGTACCATAGGAGGGTTTTGTTTTGTTTTCTCTGCAAACAACAAAAATTACAGGTCTTTTCTCAAAACAAATCAAAAATAGCATAATTTCTTCAGTGTTAGCAGAGCACAGTGACTTGTCTTATTCTCGCAAGGAGGCCGGTGGGTAGGAAAAGGCGCCTTCAGCCCTCCCACCCATTCTCCAGCCCCTTGCACAGAAGCCAGATATAACTTGTCTTGAGTTTGCCAGAGGAAGTGTCACATGGGCCAAATCTTGTCACACTGGTGTAAATATGGCATAACATCATTTACTTCAGTGAAGTTTGTATTCAATTGTTACGGATGTAAAAAAGTAGAATTTGGTCCCATTACCTTTTGCCATTTGCTAATGTAGGGAGAGATTTATTGGACATCTATATAACGACCCTTTAAGTGATGTGAATATTGATTATCTGTAAAGTAAATCAAGCAATCAAAAGCAGAGTATGTAAACTAAATTATTAAATTATTCTTTTAAGCATTTCGTTCATCCTCTGTGACTGACTTAGATTTTCAGGCCCTCTGAAGATTACATACAAGATTGTATTTTTGGAGGTTACTAATGATTTTTTGGGGGCCCAATCTTAGTCCCCTTAAGGAGGCTTCATTTTTCAAAAGATGGGTGCAAAGCAGACAAACCAAACACATGCTTAAATAATCTCTCACACTAACCTACTGCTCAATCTTCATGCTGGGAATTCTGATGACATTCTGAGGAGAGCATTCATCCTCTGCCTTTTATCTGGAGTTTCATCAGAACATGCAGGTGAATGAACAGCAGATGCAGGGGTGGATTTATTCAGCGGGCCATAAACTCATTAGATTCACACTGGGGAGGAACATTATCCAGCCACCCCTTTTCATACACCAGTCATTTAATTGGGTCCAGGGCAGGCTTACAGGGCTCCCACAATGCAACTCTACTTGGAACAGACTCTCCTCAGTCTACCCCTAGGACTCAGTTTACTTCTGAATCCTCTCACTTTACCCCAGTCCTCCTCCCTCCCCATCCACTGAAAACCTCATTTCAAATGTCTCCTTCACTTTATGGGTCCACCAGCAAAATCCTGAAACTCATTTGCTCCTGGGAACTGTCCCTTTTAACTTGTATCAACAGTAGACACAAGTGTAGACACAAGTGTAGTGACATTCCTGTGTGACTCCTAGCATTAAGTTCTGGTTATCATTCTTACCTAAACTTTGCTTCCAAAATACAGTGCTTTAAATTCCCTGCCAATTTGTCCTCACAAGAAATATTTCATTCATGATCCCACACACAAATCAATCAAATACCCAGTGTCGTAGAAATGTAACTCAACTACAGGGAGATAGGACAATACAGCAATAGGAGCACAACAATCCTCAGGTGCTTGGGAAGGTTGTGAACTAAGAGCAGGGGGCCACAAAAAAGCAAACCAGGTCCATTAATCCCTATATGGTCAGTAAATGGGAAGCAGACAAGACCCTTCTTCTCCCCCTGTCACATTCCCATGTGTACTATGAGGCATGAGGCAGGGCTCAGCTCAAGAATGTCTGGGCAGGAGCTCATCCCCTTCCAGGAACTGGCCAACCCTTTTCTGATCCACCAAAACTCTTTCAGCGGTGAGAAAGGGAAGGGGATTTCTCCAATCCCTTGGTGCCATTGGGACCTGCTGTTAAGGAGCGTGCATGCATTGTGAAAACAACTCTGCTGAAACACTTCAAATAGAAGTGTCCTTTGGAATTATAACAAATCATCTAACAAGTGTACAGACTGATTTCTCTGTCAAACAGACAACTGGAGCAGTAGTTAACCAACATATGACATTTGTTTCCTCTGAAGATTCTTAAGTCATTTTTTCTTCTCGGGTCTCTTTTAAACATATGCAGAACCTCATTTAAGTGAAACATGTTTGCAAAAAACACAGTCTTTTGGCTAACATAAGGGACTGAATGCAGGAGACTGAGAGTTAAAGAAAAAAAAAAGACTCTACGGTCAGCTAAAGAGCCAGGCAGTGCTAGGGCCTGTAACTGATTCACATCCTCTGGGAACTGCACTTTGACCACTAGTTACACCTGCATAAAAGATGTACAGCAGAACACACTGTAACAGCTGCTCTCTATTGTTCCAGGAGAAAATCCTGCTCGTTTTACTCATGTAAGTGTGTTCAATGGCACTACTTGTATGGGTAAGGCAGGGAGGGTTTTCACCCTAAATGCATGGTCTATGGCTATATATATCTGTATGTCTATGTTAATAGATACAAAATAACTTTTGGTTCAGATTTTCAAACATTCTCAACCTTGGATTAAGTCTGCTTCCATTGCCACAAGAAGACTTTAGTTCAGAGCTGTTTTTGAAAACTGTAGCCATAATGGATAGGCAAGTAATAGAACAGAAGTTGTGTTTTTGGGATCTGATCCAAAATTCACTAGAGTCAATGAAAAAATTGCCCTTGCTTTCAGTGGGCTTTGAGTCAGGCCCTTGAGAAATGTTATGAGGATAAAAATAGAGAAGACAGACATCTGAAATAATCATTGAGAAGTACAGTACACTCAGAATGGTTCATTTTATTCTTAATATACCTATTACAATAATTTGTTAGGCATATATAGAGCACTATTATTTACATATCCAGTGTTTATCCTTTGGGGAGAATTCCAGTGCTATAGAAATAAAAGTCACTGAGCTGCTTATTAGCCATGTAGAAAACAAACTTCCAAGAGACTGATTTCACATAATGATGACATTCTTGATATGATTACAGTTGCCTGTAGTCTCATAAAGTAGATCTCTTCAGCTTGCGGTCATACAGTGTATAAAATTATAAACATAATTACAGATACTCAAAAGAAAATTGTAGCAATACAGCAAATTAACACAATACCAAACAGCCATCAGTGGATAATTCCCCACAATGTTTATAGCCATTTCAGTATGATACCATAGTCTAAGGGCAACTAAGAGATATGGTTTGGTAAAATTCCAAAAATGGAATGTTTAACACTATTTAAAATGTAAGAATTGGGGAAAATAAAAGTATTTCAGTTAGCAATGACTAAAAATAATGCACATATTTAGCAGGACTTCTGTCTGTCATGACTTTTCAAAAAGTGTCTGCAACTAAGAATTATTATTATTTTTACTGAAATCCATCTTGATTCAGTTACCACAATTTTATTTATGTACACATACAACATAGCGTACTGTCAACACAAGAAACACAGTTAACTGGAATCACAAAGCCGGGGCGGAGGGGCAGGGGCTAAAATATTTTTTGTTCAATGTTATGCATGTAAATGCAAATATACAAGAAATAGACTTCTGCCCCACTCTTGCATCAGGGCCTGTGAAGTCAAAGCACTGCACCCATGTAGCGTTCTATTATATCCATTAAGGTAGTGCTAATGATGTTAGTCAGTGTGACCTGATCCTCTGACTTACACTTCCCTGCATTTATTTTCCTCCCATGCTGTAGTTCCCCCATCTTCAAAGCATCTGATGAAGTGGGATTTTCTCCCACAAAAGCTCACGAAATAAATAAATTTGTTAGTCTTTAAGTGCCACAGGACTCCTTGTTTGTTTTGCTAATAATGTATTGATGCAGGGTCACGCTGGTATGTCCCAGATCAGGATCAAAGCTTTACCTCACACAAGTAATGGCAGGTTATTTCTCATAATTTTTGTCAACAATATTTTTGAGGTCAGTCCTATGACACGGCATGCAAATTGCTGGGTATTTGGAATATTCACCTATGGCACACAGTAGTAAATTACAAGATACATAAAGGTCAAAGATTGATCATAATTGTCAGTCATTTTTTCTTTATAATTTTAACATTCCCATGTTGAAGCTGGTAAAGAACTGGCCTTATTTATTTGTAATATCATTTCTTACTAGACTAGACATTTTAGATTTTAACTGTACTGTTATTTGGCAAGTAACTTATTTTGGATTTTAGAAGCACCTTTTGCTATAGTTTTCATACTCTGGCTTAGATAAGACACTTGTCCATCTACTAAAAAGAATATTTTAAAGCAAAGTCATTATTTGATATAAACTAACAGGTGTATTGTTGTAAACATGGAAAAATATTCTACAAGAACAAATATAAAAATGATTTCTGATTTAGGAATATGGTATTTATAAAAATCTAGGTAACTAATCTGTGTGCTAAGAATGGCCCTTGCTGGGCAGTGTTGTGACAGTACATCACATTTTCACAGCTTATTATGACACAGTCAGAACCATAATGTGATGACATCCTTAGTTCAGAAAAATATTATTTTACAAACTGTACATTTGGCATCTGTTTTAGATTTTATACATATATATATATAAAATAGTGCAAAATACAATGTGTTAATACAAGGTTTTGCAAATCTTATTAAAAATTTCTGAATTTTTAACTCTTCTCATTCACTGGAAACAGTTTGGCACAATAGGACTTTTGTTTAGATAGACAACATCTCACCTTGTTACTGTCACTATCTTTAGTGCATCTTTAAACCAGCAAATTACTCTAAAGGAATCATACTTTCAATATCTCCTTTCTTTACCTGTAATGTATGTGTGACAAAATGGCAGTAAAAAATGGTAGAAGCTTCGGTAATTTATTCACTCAGTACAGAATAGACCACATATGACTGTTAATTTCATCCACTGTGAGAGGAAAGTAGCTATACAGCATGTTTTCCAAATAGTGACTGCTTAAGTGGATGGTTTCATATGGTCTCCAGAATTCCTTAGAACTTTAGCCTGACTTCAGATGCACAAATGCTGGCTAATTCACATATCTTTAAAATTCAGCTGTTATGCATGCACACATATCTGAGATTAAACCTAAATCCCAGAAGTGAAATCTAGGCTTCATTAAATCAATGACCTAACTCCCATTGACTTGAGTTGGGACATGATTTCATCTCAGGTCACGTTCCATAGAGTTGGATTCATGGAAAGAATAAGAAGTACATATTTTTGACTGCCAAATGACAATAAATCAATGTTATTGTAATTAATTATTTAGCACTATTAGAAAGGTAATAAATAATTCTGGACGCTTAATGTGTACAGATTGGCACTTTATATTATAAATACTAATACTGGGTTGGCTACACTAGAAACTGAAGTCCCCTGTTTATCATAAAATAATCACAGGTATTGGCAACGCAAATTATACCATCTTTCCAATGACTGTGTGCTCTGATCTGAAGGAAAAGTTCTAAGGGAGTCACCATTCAGTCCTTGTTTTTTTGGATGAAATGACAAATGGTGTTAGCTCTACAAAGATTGTTGTGATACTGACATTGATCAAGTAGGAGCTGGACTGCAACCACCCTATCATGGACTTAAGGTTGCCAATCAGTTGTCAGCACAAATCTGGCCTGAATTCAAACCAATAACTTAGGGGTGAAAGGCTCTGTGCCACATTACCAATTCTCTAGGCCACCCATTGTACTTAAAATGTTGACTTGAGTTATCTGCATAGACAACATAGCAACATAAACAGGAATTTCCAATTAATTACATTCAGATTAAATAATTAAATGGTTCTAGTGTGGAAACTGAGGTGTGATGTATCTAATGAGGTTCCAATATTTCCAACAATTTTAGAGCATTATAACACGCATCATTCTGAGGCAATTATGCCATAAACTCAAACCATCACTGAATGTATTATTTAACCCATTTACAGGGATTTTTATAGCTCTTACAAACACATTTAACAAACTTCCTTTTCATGCTGATTTTTCTAAAGCTGGAATCAGGAAATAGTACTAGAACTGTTTGTTCCAAATACAACTAAGAAATAGGACGGCTATTTATTGATAACCGTCATAAAACAGGCATCCGGTCTTGAATTCATTACTTAGCTAAAACTCCTGTTGGAGCCAACAGAAGATTTTCAGCTAAGGAAGGTGTAAATGATAATGTGGAAACAAGTAGTTTCTGTGAAATCTACCTGCTTTCTTAGCATCCATCCTACCAAAAACTCATATAATCTCACATCATTTATATTAAAAAAGCCATGTCTGTTAGTCTTAATAGTAACAATCTGCAGTCTGACAAAATCATCAATCTCTTGCAATAGAATAAGATCCCGATCCAGCAAAGCTCTTTAGTATGTGGTTAATTATAAGCATATGAAAGCCTCACTTAAGCCAGTTAAGCACATTAGGAAGCCCCAATTCAGCAAAGTGTTTAAGAATGTGCTTAACTTTAAGCACATGCTAGAGTCCCTCTGAAGTCTCAGCTTAAGCCTGTACTTAGGTATTTTGCTGAATGGAGTCCACAGTACTCTGTTAGATGGGGTCATAAATCAGGAGTACCTTCAATGTTGTAACTTTTGAAATAAGGCCAGAAGCAGAGCTAATCAGGTCAAAAAGGAAACATTCATCAGTTAAGTGTTACACAATTCATTCTTCGCCAGCCCCTCTCCCCCAAATAAAAAACATAAATGATTTTTTGTCTTTTAATCCAACAAAATATACAAAGCAATGACATGAGTATTATTTGCTAATAATCGGTAATGGTTAATTCCTTAACAATCTACCCTCCACATGTGGCTCCAGGTAAAGAGAATTATATACACACTTCTGTGTTTTTCTAAAGATGTATTTTAGAAACTAATGCTTGTACTCAGTGACATTTACTAACTTTTACTATGTATTAAACAACACTGACAGTTTTATGTGCTCTCTTTAGTCATTATTGACAAAGCCTAAAAACCATGAAGTCATGATCTGTCAGCACAGTACTCATTTGTTCTTAAGGGGAAAAAAAAAACAAAACCAAAAAAACCTCCAAAACCACACCTCTTGGCAATATCTTGCTTAAATTCAGTATACCTCACCCAAGCTGCTTGTTCACTGTGACTGTAATCCTCTCTCATGACAAGAAAAGGACATTCAAAGAACTGGCAACCCTGGGTCTCTTAGGAATGGGGATGCCATATGGAGTCTGAGCTGCAGAGGCTGGGAAATGAAAAAGAGAATGTTCTGAAGGATCTGGTGACTGTTCACACTGCTTGGACTGATAATGTAGCCCACTAAGTATTCTTTTCCACAGTGATGAACAGGAGACCACTGATTGCTCAATGTAAAACAGGAAGCTTAAAAATGTCCAAAAGAACACATTGTAAAGAAATGAATGAGTAAGGTGTGCAAGGGCATGGTTTGAAAATGAAGCAACATAAAGGATGTGCTAACACTATACAAACAAGGACCCTGGTGGCACTCTGAAAGACCAACAAATTTATTTATTGCATGAGGCTCCATGGGAGAAAATCCCATTTCGTCAGACATCTGACAAAGTGGGATTTTCTTCCACGACAGCTTACATGACAAATATATTTGTTGGTCTTTAAAGTGCTACCAGTCTCCTTATTTGTTTTGCTTAACTAGACTAACATGACTACCCCCTTGTAATTTACACTATATGATGTGTGAAAAGCCTAGGTTTTTGCCTTCTCTTTCTCTCTTAAGATGATATACTGAAAAAATATAAGTATTTTCAGTGCACAGAAAATAAACGACTAACTGCTGGTGTGACTAGTAACTTCTGAGAATGCATCCAGGTTAAGGCTTACTGGAAAATAAAAGATGTCTCAATGCTTGAATTAAAATCATTAATAAAAATGGAGAGAGCTATCTGGCCATTCATCTCTGACTTCTCTTCTCCACTAATGCTACCTACCTTCTTGCACTAAGTCCTCTAAAAGCACAACACATAAAGAGTGTCTTACTTCTCTCCTTTTAGTAACTCCTGATAACTGTACTTCCATGATTAGTTCCACTATAATCAACTAGTTTTCTCCATACTTCCTTCCACTGATTTCCCATTTGTTTCTTTCAGTATGATGATATACATAAGATGGACCACTGAGGGAGCACAGATAAAATGATCAGTGACACATACAACTGAGAAATAGTCTTCCACCAGCAGTACAAATTTTTAGGCTACTTATGACAATATCTCTATGGGCGAGACTTTTGAAAGACACAAAGGGCAGCTAATCAACCTACTTTGATTGATTTTCAGTGGAGGTTGAGACCTAGTTGACTTCAGGGCCTTTAAGAATTAGTGTTGAGCAGGATTTTTCAGACTAATTTTTCTTGGTGAAAAAAAATGCAGATTCATAAATGTTGAAATGTTTTGTGAATTCATGTTGATTTCACAAAATTTCCAGTGCTGTCAACAATCAAAAATTTCTTTTAAATGAAATGTTTCAAGTTTTTGGTTCAAAAGGATTTTTTTTTTGTTGTTTAAAAATTTCCTTCAATATCTTTTTTAAAATTTCAGAAATACTTTAAAAATTCTTAAAAATTAAACACTGTTTTGTTCAACCCTAAACAATATTTTTTCAATTTTTTTATTTGCTAAAATTTTAGTTTTTGATTCAATCAGAAATTATTATTTTTTTTTTTAATTCAGACTTACCACTGCCAGCAAATCAGAAAAAATCCATTATTCAAACAACTCTAATGAAATTCTCCCTTTGGTTTTCTACAACATTGTTCTGTGGAAAGCATTAATTATAGCGTTAATTGACTGATTTTTTGGAAGCAAGTCTTTGGACTAATCAAGGTTTCATCAAAAGAAAAATCTTTTACTTCCAAAAATCAAGACCCATCACTTCAGAAATACTATCAGTGTTCAAAAGGAAGAGGCATCAACAGTTATGCCTGCTGCATCTGTATTTTCCATCCGAGTGGAATCAGCTGTAACCTGGTGTGATGTTAGGAAGAAATATTCCTTACTCTAGTCTAGCTTCTCAGAAGTTAATGTCAACATTCTCATTAATTTTTGTCAGGCCATGATTTAACCCTCAGAATCACTTCTTTAAAGCTGAGATATCAAGAACCACTAGTAGGACTGAATAATGGTTCATGATGGACTAGCAGCACAAGTGTGCACCTTACCTCATTTTAATTTGTTGACAAGTTTTTACTAAGTGGTAAATCTGATCTGAAGCTTACTTTTCAAGTTTTGAGAAAGAAAGAAAGAAAGAAAGAAAGAAAGAAAGAAAGAAAGAAAGAAAAAGGTAAAGCAAATTTGTTATTATGGCTAAATAAAAGAAAATATACAGATATTAACTCTTTTTGGTATATGGACACACATCCTGCCATACTAAATCTGTCCCTTTGGTATAGTATTTTTGCAGGCAGAGAATTCTATAAATCTCCATAAAGGATATAGTGTCTGACAGCATTAATTCAACAAGAGGGAAAAATTGCTTTTTTAAAAAAAAAAAAAAAAACAACCTGGTTAGCCAATTCATTCAAAAGTAACTGACCAAAAGAAATTCTTCCATGTGAATTCTTGACAATGCACATTCAAACGAAATAGAAAAAGATCAGTTCATTAATTTTTTTCATGTGTCCCCACCAAGAATGAGCACAAAGGGAAAGAACTAAGTAAATTAGAATAGCACCGGGGGGGGGGCAAAATTGGGTCACTACTAACTGTCAACAGTTTTACTTTTGGTCACCAGACCGCACTCTTCTGTTATATTTCTGAAGTGGAGCTAGGCAACAGGCTGCTAAAATTGCTCACAATGGTAATCAGAAACATATTATTTGTTGAGGTCTGGAGCAGCATCACTGGTGATCAATATTTATTGTAGCAAAATCTTATTCTAAAAAAAATAAAAGCAGCCTGTGTACACCCATGGGTATGTCTACACTTAGAAGTTATTTCAAATTAAGGAAGCTTAAATCAAAATAACTTTTTCCCTGTCCATGCATGCATTTTGTTATTTCACAATAAGCATTTCCCTACTTCAAAATAACAAGGCGCTAATTTGAAAAACTAAAACCTTTTAGTTCGAAAAAGCACTTAATTCAAAAGTTATTGTTTTGAATTAAGCATTCTAAGCCACAGATTACACTTAATTAGAAATAATGGCCCTATTCTTTTGCCTGTCTTTCCCTATTTCGAATTACAGAGTCCAGTGAAGGCTCTCTGATTCAAAATAATAACTCCTGCCTCATTTGAAATTAGAGAGTCTTCATTAGACTCCTAATTCGAAATAATATCTTCAAAGTAGTGCTATTTTGAAGTAATTTCAAATTAACTACTTTGAATTAATGTTGTGAGTGTAGACATAGTTCATACGTGTAATTATATTTAACTGACATAGCAAGAATCCTATTCCCAGCAACCAAAGAATTAATTGTGCCTCATTCTGAGATCTCTGTCACCAGAATGCTCATTAACATCACTGGTGCTTTGCCTGAAGTAAAATGGCAGAATATCAGGGTGTCAGGAGGCTATGTGAACTAGCTTTATGTTTGTAACTCTGAATTATGATCAACTGTTTGTTAAAAGATAGTAATGCACACAGCATGGTAAAATACATGGACAAATAGACAGTCTCAGCCTCACAGCTCAGTCTGCATGATAAAGAAACCCTAAGCCAATTTTAGAGCATTTAGTTCAGAGCTGTGCAGACCTTTCGTATAAAATGCAGGTGAAACTCATCTAGGACAGAAGTTTGATAAAAATACTGAGCTCTCAAATACTTGCAAACAACAGAGGAGACTTCTTTTGGTCTAGCCTAGCCTAAGACACTCCTTTCTGTTTGCTCACCAGATCTCAACCCCCCTTGCCTGAAGCCATTTCCTTCGAGTTAAGTGGTGACCTGTATCATCCCATTTCCTCATGAGGTAAGGAGGTGGTTGCGCATTACCTTTTGGGCTCTTTATGATGTGTCTGGCTTGTTTATGTCCCAGCCTCACCTTTCAGCAGAACTGGCAATGTATTAGTATCGTATCACTTTTTTTTTTTAAACTTATGTATAATTTTTGCTCAGTCACATCTTTATTAGGTGTCTCTCTGATTTTCTTGCTAACACTCCAGACAAGCTGAGAGACCTACTCTGAACCTGAAGTACTGTGTAAAGATATACAGAATATACAAACTTAGGCCCTGATCCACTAAAGCACTTCAACTCATTCTTAGCTTTAAGAATCAAAGTAGTCCCACTGGCTATCTCTACATGAGCAATTAGTTTGAATTAAGGAGCCTTAATTCAAACTACTTTGAGCCCTGTCACAACAAGGCTTTGCCTAGTTTGAACTAAAAAAAATTTTAAGCTGCTTAATTTGAACTTATTTTGAAATTTAGTTCAAGCTAGCACAATGTGGTCATGCTAGTTTGAACTATCAGTTAGTTCGAACTGACCACGCTTTTTTAGTTTGAACCAAAAAGTTAGTGTGAACTAAAAAAAGTGCAGTTAGTTCAAACTAAAAATTAGTTCAAACTAAAAAAACACGCTTAGTTTGAACTAACTTGGAACTACTTAGTTCAGACTAATGAAGTGTGAACTAAGATTTTAGGTGTAGACATAGCCACTGAGCCTGATTCAACTCAGACTGATGACACTGCTCACGTGCGTAAAGTTAAGTATGTTATTTGCCTGATGAGATTGGTATTGTACGGTTTCTGTAGCAACAAGATATATACCTTCTTGTCTCATCATCATGGCTTCATGTTATTAACACAACAAGCACATCAGCTGAGTCTTGAAGTCATGGGCCTAGTTTTGACTTGAAGTTGGGGCTCTTAACATGCAAGACAACTTCAATTAGCTGAAATGAAATAAAAGACTATGTCATGAAGGCATTGAAGCAGTTTTCACTGAAGTCAGTATAAAAGCTCTCAAATTTCAGAATCATCTGAATCAGGCCACAAATTACATCAAAACAATGTGCCATTTTAAAATGCTATGAATTTACTTGCCTCCTGAAAAGAGAGAAAAAAATGAAAAAGGATGAAAAAGCATCCTGGATTTTGCTTTGTAATAATCACTTGTACACTATACAAAAACCACCAATATATTTTACACGTGGGTGAGTTCTCAAGTTAGACAGTATCTTTCTTCAAAGATTAGATTTCATTCTAATGCATAACATGAGCTGCTCCTTTATATTTCATACTGAAGTGCTGGTGAATTTAGGAAATTCACAGCATGCGATAAGTAAGCATTTTAAGGTTTAACAATAAATATATATAATTAAATATTTGAATCATGAAAGCTACTTTTGAACTCTTTGTGTAAAATATTAATTCTAGCCCCTACTTCTATATTCTCTTCATTCATTTTTTCCATGTTATGATCTTAAATCTACAATTCTTTCACACCATTCAGCATTTGTGTTACGGCTTGGATTAGAAAGAGGCAACACAGAAATTACCATATTATCCACCCAGTGTTTACCATAAACATCAACTGCAGGCACAGGTTCCAGTCCAGCAAACACATGTATGCTTAACACTAAGTATCTGCTTAAGTGCTTTGCTGGCTCAGGGCCTTAAACACAATTCAAGTTTTACTTTTTTCTGACGTGAATTTTTGTATTTTCCTCCTTTTCCACATTTGTTTTTTTTATATCTTATTTCAGGTTCTGGATACTCTGCCATTCTGTTTAGACACAGACCAAGATTTCTGACTTTGATTTACCTTCACTTAAGGATGTTAAATTTGCACCAGATCCTCATCCAGTAGCTGTCAATGAAAACATGCTATACAAGTTAAGAATCAGGGTCTTGAGTATCCTCCTTTAAAGTTCTCCTTGAACAATCATATCTTTTTGGGTCTTGATATTATTTTATGTAGCTAAAAAAATACAGCTGGTAATATTTGGCAAAGGGTGTACAAATTAAAATCTGACAGAGATCATACCAAAATAAAGAAACTTCATTCTGAGACCTGTCTAGAAGTCAATGGGAGCTGTGTGTGAAAAACACATCTTGTCATTGAGAATATTTACAGTGGCTTTATCTTAGTATAAAATACAACTACATTATTAAATCACCACCATATACATCTATAGGATTATCTATAGTATTGGGGGCTTAAATCCTAGCTGCAGAGGTTAAAGGATAATGAATCCAAATAATGGACATATTAACAGACCTGTATAAAACCATAATGACAAAAAATGCATTTCAGAATTTTCCATGACAGTACACATAATACTATGAACATATTTATATTCAAATTTTGATAATATCCGTTGTTCTGATGGGTATTCTTTAAAAAAACATAATTAATATTAGGTACTTTACAAACAGAAAAAACCTCTAAAAACAAAATGAGCCTTTGTACTAACTAAAGCTTGTTAAATAATACTAATCTAATTTATGTGATTATTTTCACCATTTTTAATAAAATATTCAATCAATAATATTTGTTCACATTATTCAGCCATTTCAGGATGCTATGTAGCTGTTATTAAAATTCAATTAATGTTGGAACACATCTTTAATAGAGTTGGGTGAATAATTCACAAATATTTGAAAATATTCAAAAAACTGCCAAAATATTTTTCAAATAATAGGCATATCCATTAGAGACCTGTGTCAGTAGCATGTCTCTTGCAGTGATCATGGGTGGAAGACTTGGTACAAAGACTAGATGTCAGCAAAACTCTTAAGAAAGAAATCTTAATAAAGAACAAAAAGAGTTGACCATCATTCTGATCATAAAGATGAGTCTGAGCAACTGAGTATATTGCAATTTATTCAACTGCATTTAAAGTAACCTTTACTTGTGACCCTGATTCCAGTAAGCACATGCGTAAATTAAAGGAAGCATGATCTTAAATGCTTTGTCAAATCAGGGCTTCAAACAATAATTTGGGAGCTTAATTTTCTTAGTTCTTCGGTATTGTATTTGTATTATAAGGAGATGACAGCAAATCCATATATTTCCAAGGAATCTTAGTGAAACTAACTGTAAGCATAATGCTGTCTTCCTGTTTAGAAACCAAAGGCTCTCTTAAATTGTGATACATTTTAAAATTGATTTATAATACATTTTTTCTAAATCCATATACCTTATAAACAGCTATCACTTGAATTAATGCAGTGTCTTTGACTCTACAGTGTTAGAATTTAAGAGAGAAGTAATTAAACCATGACAAACAATCTTCCTTCTATGTTGTCTTTTAAAATATTACACAAATTTCAGACTAAACCAGTATATTATTTCATTAACATTCTCTATGATATCTTAAGGTTTGTGTCCTCATTTTCAAAGCTAGTTAAACAGCTAATCTACCATTTAAAAAAAAAACCCAAAACAACCAAAAACAAAAACAAACAAACAAAAAAAAACCCCACAATGTTAAGAATCATTACATCATTTGTAAGACTGGAACAGGTATTCTACTAAAAATGTGAAAAACCCTCAAGGAAACATTAAAGTAAACAATAAATTATTCTTCAGTGCACATAATTACCTATATACAGTATAATTTAAAACCGAGTATTGATGACTGCTGATGTTGAGCTTTTAAAATCTTTGACAAACATAAATAAGATACCCCTAGAGAGTTGATAAACTGCAATGTAAAACACAGATTTTATTTTCTTCTTCTTCTTCTTCTTCTTCATTTCCACTCAGACTACAGATTATGTCAGTTTCTTTAAAAAAAATCACCAAAAAAGGTAAAAAGTTTAATTCCAAAACCATTTTTCTAAATTTCCAATAGACTTGTACTCCTGATGTCTCTTAATATGGTCACAAGCAAGGCATGCATGTGATTCCCAGAACCGAGGAAGATGCACTGAGAAGTCCTTCTTCCAATTAAAATAGCTAAGGTACAGTTTATTATTTTTGTCAAGCATCAGAAGATACTCTGCTAACTCTTTTGGTGAGAGGAAATCTTCCACATGAATGAAGGAATCTGCTGGAATATAATTTTCATAGTTTTCTCTGGATGGGCCCAATACAACCGGTACAGATCCAGCCAGCAAAGCATTGTAAAGTTTTTCAGTAATGTAATCTTTGTGAATTGAGTTTTCAAAAGACAGGTAAAATTTACAAGCAGCAATAGTTGGAATCAAGTTTTTATCATTTACATAGTCTCCAAATGCTTGTCCATAGGTATGGATTTCAGTGTATTTGCTTAGTTCATTATAATACTTGACTCGAGCATGCTCAGGATTCCAGTTACTTACAACCCAACACACCAGCTTGTCTTTGCTTGGTACTTCAAATGCAAAAGGGCTTGTGCTAACTTTCATGAAGCCATAAGGCACCTGAATATCTGAATCACGGCGATAAGTCAGGGTCAAGTTGAACAAGTGTTCAATGCCACTCTTTTGCGGAGTGTGAGTTGGAGATTCCAAGTTCATCCAAATCCATTTCTGGAATGGTGGCCTGGCTTGCTGAGGTAAATTAGTGAGATCCCAGCTGACATCTCTGTGGTGAATAAGAACAGCATGAGAGCGGTTGTATAGGGAGCGGTCAATAGTTAGATGGCACCCATGAATGTTGAACATTGTTTGACAGGACGTAAGATCAAATGTTTGGCCAAATGGCCAAACCCAGATGAGTATAGTTGTTTCATTAAAAGAATCACTTTTGGTAGAAAAGAAGCTCTTCATTTTCAGAACTGAGCTGGCTGATTCTAAGGGACCAGAGATCCAGCTGTTTGTTGGTTTGATGTAAATTAGCAAAAACGCCATGAAACAACCCAGCACAATGAAGATAATTAAAAATGGCCGGAAAATTCCTTTGGATGTCGATGTCATAATTTGTTCTGAAAATAAAACCACAAGTGTTAACTGTGGACAATAGTTCTGTTAAAACAACCACACATCAGAGTGAATAGCACTTTCAACATCCCAAAGCCATAAAACTGTGGATTTAACCATGAACTTCCAAAGCATTTTCCATAAAAAGGAAATATTCCTCCTGTCCCCCTGACACACACACAGCAAACTATGGCATACCACCATATATTTCCTTTCCATTTTGAACTCTAATTTAAATAAACTGAATGGTGTTCATGGTTTACATGCAAAAGATTGTATCATTATAATTTTTCTGCCAGAGGCGGCCTTAGGCATTTGGGGGCCCTAGGCGAAGGCCCATTGTGGGGCCCCCTAAAGGGCCCACTATTGGCCCCCACTGCTACCCTCTCCATGGTCCCAGTCCCCCCTGCACCCCTAACTGCCCCATACCACCCCCCAGGACTCCTTGTTTGTTTTGCTGAACCAAACTAACATGATTATCCCTCTGGAACTTGTAAATTATTCTTGAGTATGGTATTTTTAAAGATCTTCCCATCATGAAGCTTGTATGTTGATCATCTTTCACTTAAGATAAATCAGCTAATGCTGAACTGCAAAGTTAAAGTGAACACTTTAATTTTTTTTTAAAAGTATGAGCATGCATTAATAAATAAGAAGTGGTAACATTAATGATGGCTCAAAAATAACTAAAATACCACATTTAAAATTTTGGCAGTCAAATCTTACACATTTTTCATATAGGCTTGGGTTTATGTGCACTAGAGACATTTAATACAAATAATTATAATAAATAAAAATAAGTGAAAAGGAGTTTCTAGTGTGTAGCTATAAATGAAAAACACTAAATTTCAATGAAATTCTCTGAAGTATTAAAGTTTATAAGACTCTGGCTCCCTCAAAAATATTAAATAGTAAGTACAAAAGAAGCTAAAAAATTACTTATCAAAAGAAAGACATACAGCACAGACATCAAACACAGGTGTAATGATTGCCTAAGGGAAACACTGTATTTAGATATAGCAGCTATGTGGACCTACCTGGTAACCTGAGCTAAAAAAAGCTAAAGTAAAGGTTGTCACAAAATCAAAGGAAAAGGCAAAGGAAGAGTTAAAAAAGAAAAGAAAAAGGCAGTATTTCACAAAATTAAAAAATGGCAAAATAAATGGCCACACTGAAGAATTAAAAGCTGAGGCCACTGGAGAAGTTCCTGCTATTGTGCTGTCTATTGCTTGCTCCTGCTTTTTAGCATGTCAGTGTGAAGGTGATGGGCAGAGAAAGGTGAAATCTGCATTTCAGATGAAGCACAAATCCTAATGATAGTTTGCCTTGATGAGCCAAGACTGAAAAGTGCTTAGTTTTCCAGCCCTACTAGCTCTGCTAGATGGGAACAATTTCCATATTTTTCTATGTTTTCATTTCTGTCTACCAAATTGAAGACGGGGCCCCTTATGGCTTGGGGCCCTAGGCAGCCACCTGCATCACCTACCCCATAAGCCGCCACTGTCTTCTGCCACCTGTATACCTCCTCGCTTTTTCAGTGACTAGGGGGTACACTGAGACTGTACGCTCAGTTCAGGAGGAAGCAAACAAAAAGACATACTTACTCCCCATTCTTCTCTCTTGTTCCTGGGTGAACAGTGATTAATTTAGCAAAAAATAACAAGGAGTCACGTGGCACTTAAAGACTAAGGGTATGTCCACATGTCTCTTTCATTTCATAATAACCCTGGCTATTTCAAAATAAAAAAGATTAGGTCCACAAGACGTTGTCTTATTTCGAAATGACAGGCTCTGTCATTTCGAAATAAGAACCATCATTTCGAAACAGCTTAAACCCCATTGATTTTGAAACGGCTGTTACTTCGAAATAGTTATTTCAAAATAACGCTGTTTGGACATGTTGTTTTGCAACAACACCATTGTTTCGAAACAACTATTTCAAAACAACATGTCCAAACGGTGTTATTTCAAAATAACCGTTTCAAAATAACAGCCATTTCAAAAGCAGGCTTTCCCTTAATTCGAATTAACTTATTTCGAATAAAGATTTTATTTCAAAATAAAAAACTTATTTTGAAAAAATGATGTATGTATGGACATAGCCTAACAGATTTATTTTTCACATGAGCTTTCGTGGGAGAAAATCCTACTTCGTCAGATGCTTCGAAGATGGGTGAATTTACAGAATGGAATGAAAATAAATGCAAGGGAGTGTAAAAGATAGGATCGGGTCATACAGTAACAGCAAATCAGAGCAGTTGTTAGGTTCAAACGCTGGGAAGGGTGAAGTCAAATTACCTTTTGTAATGGGAAAAGAAACCATAGTCTCAATTTAATCCTGGTTTCACTCAATTTAATTTGCATATTAGTTCCAGTTCAGCTGTTTCTCTTTGAAGTCTTGATGTCCCAGTCACGTCTCTGAGTACAGTTCTTAACAAATCATTTATTGAGTGATTAGAAAGATGGAAGTGCTCAGCAACTCGTTTTTTTGTTTTGTGATTTCAGATGTCAGTTCTGTGTTCATTTATTCTTTTGCTCAGGGATCGTCCTGTTTGTCCAATGTATAAGGTGTTGGGGCATTTCTGGCACATAGAATCATAGAATCATAGGGTTGGAAGGGACCTCATAGGTCATCTAGTCCAACCCCCTGCCAGAGGCAGGACCACTCCCACTAAACCATCCCAATCATGATTTTGTCCAGCCAGGCCTTAAACACCTCCAAAGATGAAGACTCCACCACCTCCCTAGGCAGCTCATTCCAATGCTTTACCACTCGCCTAGTAAAAAACTTCTTTCTAATATCCAGCCTCGACCTCCCTAACTGTAACTTGAGAACATTGCTCCTCGTTCTGTCCTCCGTTACTACTGAGAATATTCGAGCTCCGTCTTCCTTGGAGCATCCCTTCAAGTAGTTGAAGTTTGCTATCAACTCCCCCCTCAATCTTCTCTTCTGCAGACTAAATAAGCCTAATGCTTTCAGTCTTTCTTCATAGGGCTTGTGCTCCAGCCCTTTAATCATTTTGGTTGCCCTCCTCTGAACTCTCTCTAGCATGTCCCTGTCCTTTTTGTAGTGGGGAGCCCACAACTGAACACAGTATTCTAGATGTGGTCTCACCAGTGCAGAATAGAGAGGAATGATCACATCCCTTGATCTGCTGGTAACACTTCTTTCGATGCAGCACAGTATGCCATTGGCCTTTTTGGCCGCAAGAGCATACTGCTGACTCATATCTAGCTTCCCATCCACCATGACCCCCTGGTCTTTTCTATAGTGATGCAACTTAGCTGAATGTTCCCCAGCCTGTAGCAGTGCATGGGGTTTTTCCGTCCCACGTGCAGGATTTTACACTTGTCCTTATTGAAGCTCATAAGATTTCTATTGGCCCACTGTTCCAATTTATCTAGGTCTCCCTGAATCCTGTCCTTGCCCTCCAACATGTCTACTGTTCCCCCCAGCTTGGTGTCATCTGCGAACTTACTGAGACTGCAGTCTGTTCCATCATCCAAATCACTGATGAAAATATTGAACAGAACCGGCTCCAGGACTGACCCCTGGGGCACACCACTCGTGACTGGTTGCCAGCTAGACATGGATCCATTGATTCCTACATGCTGAAACCGTTGATCCAGCCAGTTTTCTATCCACCCTATAGTCCACCTATTCAACTCATTCTTCCTTAATTTGCCAATGAGAATGCTGTGGGAAACTGTATCAAAAGCCTTACTAAAATCAAGGTATATCACATCAATGGTTCTTCCTGCATCCAGAAAACCAGTCATCTGATCATAGAAGGAAATGAGATTGGTCAGGCATGATTTACCCTTGGTAAATCCATGCTGACTGTTCCTGATCACTTTATTTTCCTCTAAGTGTTTGAGGATGGATTCTTTGAGAACCTGCTCCATGATTTTTCCAGGGATTGAGGTGAGGCTGAAGGTCTGTAATTCCCCGGATCCTCCTTTTTCCCTTTCTTGAAAATAGGTACTATATTTGCTTTTTTCCAATCCTCTGGCACCTCCCCCATTCTCCATGAGTTTTGAAAGATAATGGACAGCAGTGCTCCTATCTCATCAGCCAATTCCCTTAGCACCCTTGGATGCAGTTCATCCGGCCCCATGGACTTGTGCACATCCAGCTTCTTTAAGCAGTCCCTAACCTGACCTTCCATCACCAAGCGCCTCTTTTCTTCTCTCCAGTCTGCCATACCCATGGTAGTGGGCTGAGAGCTGACCTTGCCTGAAATCTGAAGCAAAAAAAGCATTGAGCAGTTCAGCTTTTCCCTCATCCTCTGTCACGAGGATGCCTAACCCATTCAGCAAGGGACCTACACCATCCCTGATCCTCTTCTTGTTATGCCACATGATAGCATAGATCACATTAGTAGATGAGCAGGCAAATGAGCCTTTGATGGAGTAGCTGGCTAGATTAGGACCTGTGATGGTATCTATTGTGCAGACAGGTGGGCAGACTTGGCAGCGTGGTTTGTTGCAGGGGTGTGTGCCTGCTTTAATGTTTCTGTTGTTAGGTCTGTAGTTGTTGGTGAGCATCTGTTTAAGATTGGGTGGCTGACCAGGGATATTCTATCTACTACCTAAAATCCATAAAAAAGGAAACCCTGGATGCCCCATCATCTCAGGCATTGGCACACTTACCGCCGGCCTATTTGGCTATGTGGACTCCCTTCTCAGACCCTACGGCTGTGTTCTCACACAGCCAGTTATTTCGATATGGTTGTTTCGCAACAACCGTATATCGAAATAACCCTTATTTAGAAACAACTTATTTCGAATTAACAAAATGTTAATTCGAAATAAGGAAAAAACCGGGAATCGAAATAGCAAGTTCACACTGTGAACTTGCTATTTCGGTACCCGGTCCAGGGGGCTGCAGCCCCCTGGGGGTGAGCAGCTGCGGCAGCTCACCCTGCAACACCAGAAAGGGGG
>ML681979.1:44189210-44249181 GCA_007922195.1 Podocnemis expansa | reverse complement strand
TTTCGACCACGGACTAGGTTTAACTTGTTTCGAAACAACGTGGTTGTTTCGAAACAACCGTGTGTCGTGTGAACAGCCTAAATCTTATTTCGAAACAACCCCTGTTGTTTCGAAATAAGAGGGCTGTGTGAACACAGCCTATGTTATCAACATCCCTAGCTATCTTCGAGATACCACAGACTTCCTGAGGAAAATCCAGTTCAGTGGTGAGCTTCCAGAAAACACCATTCTAGACACTATGGATGTAGAAGCTGTTTACACCAACATCCCACACAAGGATGGATTACAAGGTATTACAAGAACCATCCTAGATGATGCCACAGCACGTGACTGAACTTTGTGACTTTGTGCTCACTCACAACCACTTCAGATCTGAGGATAATTTATACCTCCAAGTCAGTGGCATTGCTATGGGCACCCGCATGGCCCCACAATATGCCAAGATCTTTATGGATGACTTAGAACATCATTTCCTCAAGCCTCATCCCAAAACACCTCTTCTTTACCTATGCTACACTGATGACAACTTCATCATCTGGACCCATGGCAGGAATGTTCTTGAAGATTTTCACAGAGATTTCAACAATTTCCACTCCACAATCAAATTGAGCCTGGAACACTCCACAATGGAGATCCACTTTGTCGACACTACAGTACAAATTAAGGATAGACACATCAACACAACCCTGTACCAAAAAACCTACTGATCGCTATAGTTCCCTACATCCCTCAAGCTTCCATCCTAAACACACCACATGACCCATTATCTATGGCCAAGCCCTAAGATATAACCACATTTTCTCTGTTCCCTCAGAGATAGACAGGCATCTTGAGGATCTTTATCAAGTATTCTTAAAACTACAGTACCCACCTGGGGAAGTAAGAAAACAAATTGACAGAGCCAGAGCTAGATGGGTACCCCGAAGTCGTCTACTACAGGAGAGGTCCAAGAAAGAAAACAACAGAACACCACTGGTCACCACAAACAATCCGCAGTTCAGACCTCTACAGATCATGAAGGATGTACAGCCTATTCTAAAAGATGATCCCTCACTGGCTGTATTCACACACACATGGTTATTTTGAAACCAGTTGTGTCGAAACAACTGGTTTCGAAATAACGCCTTATTTCGAAATGACTTAATGCGAATTAGCAAAAAGTCATTTCGAAATAGGGAAAAAAGCGGGAAATGAAATAGCATGTTCACAGTGTGAACACGCATTGTTTCAAAACAAGAATTCTGAAACAAGGTTGTTTCGCCCCCAAGTGGGGTTTAACTTGTTTGGAAACAACTGTGCATCGTGTGAACATGGTTTTTTTTGTTTCAAAACAACGAGGTTGTTTCGAAACAAAAGTGCTGTGTGAATACAGCCACTCTCTGAAGCCTTGGGAGACAGACCTCTCCTTGCCTACAGACAGCCACCCAATTTTAAACAGATGCTCACCAGCAACTACAGACCTGACAACAGAAACATTAAAGCAGGCACACACCCCTGCAGCAAACCATGCTGCCAAGTCTGCCCACCTGTCTGCACAATAGATACCATCACAGGCCCCTATCAAGCCTGCTACTCCATCAAAGGCTCATTTATCTGCTCATTTACTAATGTGATCTATGCCATCATGTGCCAGAAATGCCCCAACACCTTATACATTGGACAAACAGGACGATCCCTGAGCAAAAGAATAAATGAACACAGAACTGACATCTGAAATCACAAAACAAAAAAACGAGTTGCTGAGCACTTCCATCTTTCTAATCACTCAATAAATGATTTGTTAAGAACTGTACTCAGAGACGTGACTGGGACATCAAGACTTCAAAGAGGAATAGCTGAACTGGAACTAATATGCAAATTAAATTGAGTGAAACCAGGATTAAATTGAGACTATGGTTTCTTTTCCCATTACAAAAGGTAATTTGACTTCACCCTTCCCAGTGTTTGAACCTAACAACTGCTCTGATTTGCTGTTACTGTATGACCCGATCCTATCTTTTACACTCCCTTGCATTTATTTTCATTCCATTCTGTAAGTTCACCCATCTTTGGAGCATCTGACGAAGTGGGATTTTCTCCCACAAAAGCTCATGCGAAAAATAAATGTTAGGCTGTGTTCACACACAGGGGGTTATTTCGATATAAGTCGTTTCGAAACAACTTATATCGAAATAACACCTTATTTCGAAATAACTTATGCCGAATTAACAAAAAGTTACTTCAAAATAAGGAAAAAGGCGGGAAACGAAATAGCAAGTTCACAGTGTGAACATGCTATTTCGCTTGGCGAGGGGGCTGCAGGCACTGGCGGGGTTCAGCGCAGCCCAGTGCGGAATTCGGTGGGTGCCTGCAGAGGGGGGTGCAGGCACCCACCAGGTTCAGCGCTGGGCTGCGCTGAACCCCGTGGGTGCCTGCAGGCCCCTCTGCCGGCCAGGGGACACCCCTCAGCACCCTGGCTAGGGTGCTGAGGGTTCCCTGGCCAGGGTGCTGAGGGGGCAGCCTTCGGAACACCTTGTTCTGAAAGAACATGTTCACACACATTGTTTCGAAACAACGGTTTTGAAACAAGATTGTTTCGCCCCCAAATGGGGTTTAACTTGTTTTGAAACAGCACCATTGTTTCGAAACAACGGGTTCCCGTTGTTCCAAAACAACTGTGCGTTGTGTGAACATAGTTTTTTTTGTTTCAAAACAACGAGGTTGTTTCGAAACAGAAGTGCTGTGTGAACACAGCCTTAGTCTCAGATCATCCTTAAGTAACAGAAAACAAGTCATGATGAGATGCTGCATGAAGGCTAGATTGTGGTTTTTATGCCACTGGCCTGTGTAGACAGCAGTGCAGATTTACAGTGCAATAGGAGTACCAAAGAGACTGTTCCTTTGTGAAACAGCACTTTTCCTGCACTACTGGGGTGAGTAATCTACTCTACCCATTACTATGTTGTGTAGTGCTCCACATGGTGCTTCATATCAGCACACCTCTCCCCTGTCTCCTTTCTGGAGTTCTGTTTGCAGTGGGAGGAGTGGGTAGATATAGCAGCCAGTCAGGGTGGGGTAGCTTGATCCTTGTCCTTCTGCCCCTTACCATAGCCCTACAATTTCAAGGAATTTGTTAAAATAAATTTATTTTTATTTTTATGTGTTTTATTTGCATAAAGAGCAGCAGAGGCACCCTAAATGTATGCATGGATTGTAGACACCTCCTTCCGCAAAGCAGTTTGGTTAAAAAAAAATATTTGCATGACTTTATGTATTTCTATGATGTTAAGATGCTGTTGCAAGACAATTTTTAAAAAGTTGACTACGAAAAGCCCACACTGGAATGTAAAAACCTTAGTCTTTAAAAAATATATTCAAAACAGTAGAAAGAGAATTTGAGAAACCTCCAGGCCTTTTAACCCAGTTTGAATATGCTCTGTACTTAACCTGTAAAATAAAGATTTAAATACAGCATTAAGATATGACAGAAGGTGTTTTAGAGATCTATTAATACAACATGTCTTTGGGTGCATTGTGAGGATGAAAAGTCATGTGAAAGTCTGCAGTTCATTTATAATAAAAATTACCTAGAGGAATACAGTAATTATCCATTTGATATACATTTTCATCCCCAGCCCTACAACCTCACTGTGGCCTGTGATGTGACATAAGTCTTCCCATTTCAGTGAAATCAGCTATTCCACACTCTCTACTATGAGCTGTGTATGACACAGTCTACTTACCTTATGCTCATCCCCTCCACTTACAGTACCAGAAAGGACCTTTCACTGGCAAAGAGCCCTGGAGGGAGCAGAAAGGAGGAACTGTGGTCTTCATGACATTATCTTCTCTTTTCCTACCCTATCTAAGGTCCTAATGTTTGAGCTCTGCTGTTCCTAGAAGATTAGAATTGGATGGGACCTCAGGAGGTCATCTACTCCAACCTCTTGCTCAAAGCAAGACCAAACCTAACTAAATCATCCCACCCAGGGTTTTGTCAAGTTGGACCTTAAACATCTCTAAAGATGGGGATTCCACCACCTAGGTAACACATTCCAGTTCTTAGTGAAAATATTTTTCCTAATATCCAACCTAGACCACCCACACTTCAACTTGAGACTGTTGCTCCTAATTCTGTCATCTGTAACCACTAAGAACAGCCTAGCTCCATCCTTCCTGGAGCCCCCCTTCAAATAGTTGAATACTGCTATCAAATTCCCCTCACTCTTCTCTTCTACAGACTAAATAACTCCAGTACCCTCAGTGTCTTCTCATAAATCATATGACCTAGTCACCTAATCATTTTCATTGCCCTCTGCTGGACTCTCTCCTATTTGTCTACATCAGGGGTCTCAAAAACATGGTTGGAGCCCATGAAGATCCCTTCTGTAGCCCATGACAAGAGCTGGAATTCAGGGGTACCATACACCTGGCTGGCTTTTCAAGCGGCCCATGCCCCTGCTGGCTGAGAGCTGGCAGCTGAGATGCAGCTGCCTGCCTCCCGCCCAGGGTCCTGCCACCAACCATGCAGACCTTGGAACCGTAGGCAGTGCTTCTAGGCTGTATCACCTTCCCCCACCCAGGGGCCTCAGCACTGGCAGCCACACTGCCGCATTGCTGGGGAGGAGGTGGAGTCTGCTGCTGCCTGGGAGTCACACCATAGGCAGAGCCCTGCAGGGCCATCCCTTGGTGGGGGGGTGAGGCCCAGGGCCAGTCGGCCTAGGCGGGGCCCCTGTGCACCCCCCATGCTGGAGGGAAGCGTGGCAGGTCAGCCCACTCTGTCCTACGGGGACTGGGAGCTGGCCCCGGCTGAGGCCATGCTGCAGGTAGGGGTGGGACCATTGCTCCGCCCTGGCCCTGCTTTCTTTCTTCTTTCTTTCTTCCTTCGCTTTCCTCCTTCCATCTCTCTTTCTTTTTCCTTTCTTTGCCTTCCTTCCATCACTTCCTTTCTTTCTTAAAAAATTCAATTAATTAAATCCAATTAATTATTTAATTTACAGTCACTTTGGATTCAATTAATTAATTAATTTTGATTTAATTTTAATTAAATAAACTGGTGGCCTTTCAGGGTTTTAAAAACTATTGTATGAAAAGGTTTCAGTGATGCAGCCTTCAGGCAAATATCCTAGTCCTCCAGTGGCTCTTGTGGTGATTTGAGTTTGAGATCCCTGGCCTACATCCTTTCTGTAGTGGGGAACCAAAAGTGGAGATAATACTCTAGATATGGTCTCACCAGTGCTGAACAGAAGGGAACAGTCACTTACCTCAATCTGCTAGCAATGCTTCTACTAAAACCGCAGAATATACCATTAACTTTCTCGACAACATGAATGCACTGTTGATTTACAACCAGCTTCTTGCCCACTCTAAGCCACAGGTCCTATTCTGCAGAACTGCTGCTTAGTCAGCCGGTCCTCAGTTTGTAGCAGTGAATGGGATTCTTCTGTCTTATGTGCAGGATTCTGCACTTGTCTTTGCTGAATCTCATTAAATATCCTTTGGCCCAATCTTCAAATGTGTCTAGCTCACTCTGTATCCTATCTAAACCCTCCAGTATATATACCACACTCCCCAGCTTAGTGTCATCCATGACCTTGCTGAGGGTGGAGTCCCACCCCATCATCCAGATTATTAATTAAGATGTTGAACAAAACTGGTCCCAGAATTGACTACTGGGGCTCTCCGTTTGATACTGGCTGCCAACTAGACATCTAGCCATTAATCACTACCCATTGCGCCCAATGATCTTGCCAGCTTTCTATTCACCTTATAGTCCACTCATATTTTTGTAATGTGCTGATAAGAATACGTTTGGAGACCCATATCAAAAGCTTTACTAAAGTTAAATTCCAAAGGGGCAGCTGGGTTAGTCTAGTTCAATAAAACAAACGAGGCCTGGGCACTTGAAGACTAATACATTTTTTTATTGCATGAGCTTTCGTGGGAGAAAATCCCACTTCGTCAGATGCTTTGAAGATGGGAGGAAATAAATGCAGGGGAGTGTAACAAGTCATACTGTAACAAAAATGACAACATTCTAAAATTAGTGGGTTAACATTTCAATCTTCATGATCACGCCCTTAATGGTTTGCTAATTGCTGTACTCAGACAGATGAATACTAGCTCAGTGGTTCCCAACCTTTTCTCTGCCGTGGGACACCTTGATACCTTCAAATTTTTTGAGGCACCCCACCATTAAAAAACTAATGAATATTCAAATTAACTTAAATTACTTATAAATATTCATGAACTGTGGCACAGTGTTTCAGACATGCTCCTATGTGGGGTAGTAGGGGTAGCAGAGCAGGGGTGGCAAAACACGGGAGGCCAGGAGTCATGTGCAGTGGCAGGAGTGAGCGTGGGGAGCAGACCAGGGCAGGGATGGCAAAGAGGACAAGGGGAGCCATGTGGCGAACAGCACAAGGGTGGCAAAAGAGTAGAGGGGAAGGGACAACAAGACTGGCTTTGTGGTGGGGCAGGGGGAACCTAGGGAGTGGGAAGGCAGGGCAGGGGAGCATGGTGCAGCACCCACTTCCCCCTTCTCCACAGTGGCTCCCTGCTACCCAGGACACCCACTGCTGCTCCCTCCACCCCAGTGTGTCCTGTCCTCCCCTTTCCCAGCCCCCTTCTGCCTGTGATGGAGCCTCCAGCCCACAGCTACACCCCCCCCCACTGCTACCCCAACCCCCCAGCTACACACCCCCCCAATCAACCAGCCACCCCACAACTCCAGCCACACACCCTCTGCTACACATCCTCTCCCACCTACCTCTGCTGCACATACGCACACACCCGCCCCACACAACCCCCACCAGCGCGCCCCCCCCCAAACCCTTACCTGGGCTGTTTGCAGGCTGCCTGACACAAGCTGCTCCGCCCTGCAGGGGGAGATTCACACACTCCCAGCCTCCTGCCCCTCTGTGCTGGCTGGGCCTAAGGTGGAGCCACTGGAACACAGCGTTCAGGCTGCTTCTGCGGTTTTTAGGGGGACCCCTGTAACACCCTGTTCTAGTGCCTTCCTCTATTGGGGGGGGGGCAGAAGGCTGCCTGCCTGCCTAAAAATAGGGGGCCCCAGAACTGTGTTCCGGTGCCTTCCCCCTTACTTTAACCCCTGCCTTTTCCGAGCCCTGCACAACCCCTGTGGCTGGGCCGAGCAGGTAGGGAACTTTAACTCCAGCTCTTGGGGATGCTCGCAGCACACTTTGGGTGTTGCCGTGGCACACCAGTGTGCCCCGGCACACTGGTTGGGAACCACTGTACTAGATCAAGGCTTCACAGAGAAGCTGCTGAGACTGATTTTTTTTGCAAATTTGGTTGCATTGCCTCTGGACTTAATAGGTATATTGATTTTTCTCTCATTATAACAGGTAATCTGACCTCATCTTCCTCTGTATGCTGTTCCTTAGTGTTTGAATCTTTACAACTGTTTTGATTTGCTTTTACAGTGTGACCTGTCTCCATGACTTACACTTCCCTGCATTTATTTCCTGCCATTCTGTAAGTTTCCCCATCTTCAAAATATCTGACAAAGTGGCATTTTCTCCCATGAAAGCTCATGCAATAAATACATTTGTTAGTCTTCAAGTGCCACAGGACTTCTTGTTTGTTTTATTTAAGTATATCATGTTCACCACTTTCCCCACATTCACCAAGAAGAGCCAGTCATCTCATCATAGGCTATGTCTGCACTGCCAATTTAGTTTGAATTAAGGAAGCTTACTTCGAACTCAGTTGGTCCCAGTGTACATTAGCCTTTCCTTAATTCAAACTAAGGAACGCTTAGTTTGCACTAGTAAGTACCAGGGCTTAGTTTGAACTAAGTGCTTAGTTCAAGCATTAGTTCAGACAAAGCATGATGTAGACTCAAACTAACCCTTAATTCAAACATAAGAAGTTTGAACTAAGGATAGTTAGTTAAAACTAATGAAGTGTGCTAGGGTGAACTAACATTAGTTTGAACCAGTCCACACTGTCAGTTTGAATTAATAAGTTTGAGGTTAGTTTGAACCAACCTCAAACTTATTTGTTCAAACTAACAGGTTCAAACTAACTTTTGCTAGCGGGGGGCATAGCCATAGAAGCCAATTAGTTTGGTCAGGCATGACTTAACGCCTGGTGAATCCATGCTAACTCTTCCTGATCGCCTTCTTTTCTTCCAAGTCCCTCAAAATGGATACCTTTAGGATATGCTCCAGGATTTTTTGGGGGACTGAGGTGAGGCTGACTGATCTGTTTAGGATTGTAAAAAAAGGCTGATACAGTTTGCTGGATTACTTCACCCTGTTAGCAGGTAGCATTTCTGTGGTGAAAGTATTAGGGGGCTTCTACTCACTCATTAAAGCAGAGGTTTCATACTAATTGGTGTAAAGGAAGCAGGAATGACTCTCAGGGGAGAGGTGATCCAGAGTGCAGGATAAGCAGTTCTGAGGGAGAAACCCTGGACAGGACTATGCCCAGAAAGTTTTGAGCTGATCTTCATGTTACTGTATTGTTGTTTTTCTTGCTAATAAATCCAAACCCCAGGAAATGGGCAACCACACTTTACATAGTATATAACTTGTGATTGAAAAGCAGATTGCAGAAGATGTCAACTCACAGGGGTTCCTCAGGTTCTGGGGAATGAGGCACAGCAGAGGAGCAGCCACGTTCTGTGAAACCATTCCCCTGAAATTCAGTAGCTTTCCAACTGAAACTTGAATTGGGAGTTAGTGCTACCTTTTCACATATAGAACTGCATAGCTTTGTATGAGTGTATCAAAGGCAGCATGACTCCTAAGGAAGCCCTGCAGAAGAGAAAAAAACATTGGGAGGTCTCCAAGAGGATCCCCTGAAATCTTCAAGACCCTAATCTCTGCATACTAGTGTCAGATGACGTCATGAGAGTTTTATTTTTTTTATGCAAAACAAACAAGGAGTCCTGTGGCACTTTTAAAGAATAACAGTTTTATTTATTGCATAAACTTCCATGGGAGAAAAATCACACTTTGTCAAATGCTTTGAAGAAGCAGGATTTTCTCCCATGAAAGCTCATGAGATAAATAAATTTGTTAGTTTTTGAAAGTCTCACAGGACTCCTTGCTTGTTTAGCAGAACTAGACTAACATGGCTATTTTTCATGTGAACCTAAAGGGCAGTTTTGCTCACCTGATTTGATGGCTCTCTCATATGAAGGTTCACAGGATTCCATTCTGTCTTCTTTCTTGTTTAAGGTGGGGCCATTACGAAGGTTTATGATAATACACAATATGCAATGTCTTTAGTACATGCATAATGCCTAATCTTCTATCTGCAGATCATCTGAGCTGGTCAGTTCAGCTGAAAAATGTACTCAGTGCAAACAGAGAATAGGGTGTGACTGAAGGCTACCTGACTCAGAATCAACCCAGACAAGATGAATATATATGTATATATATCTATTTGTTAGGAGAAACAATTTATTGGCTTTGGTTATTTTGGGTTCATTGATATGGGGAGTTTTCCTTCCATTTCTAACAGAAATTTTGTCACTTTGAGAGGCTAATTGAATTTGCTTCTGCATGTCTAGATAAGACAAGTGACTAACAATATCTATATCTATAGCTATCTCTATCTCTATATATCTGTGATTGATTATAAGGTTCTGACCTTTTCATGCAAATGTGGTCCACATGTAGGTTACTTCTGTACTGCACTAATCAGAAAATGAGTTGCCTATTTATTTAGCAGTGTTTCTTGAAGGAATGCATTACCTCTGTGGGTCTGTGATCTGTAGTACTGCCTGCCAGTTCATTTTGGGACTGATTCAATGTGCTGGTTTTGATGTATAAAGTGCTACATGGCGTAGGACCTAGCTACACTTCTTCCTCCTTATGATGAAGGCCATTGAAAGCTACTGATCAGCTTGAGTGAATAACAACATGATTTAAGAGCATGAGGGGTATATTTATTAATAGACTGATGAAAGGAGAAGAGTTCATAATTTACTGGTTTCTTTTGTAACGTTTGTTAATATTTTTAATGTACATGTCCTTTCCATACACCTTTCACAGCATGTAAGAAAAGACAGACGTTGTAAAAATCTACCTTTTTATTTATATATATATAAAATGAAAGTTCTTAAGCATGCTGAATAGAGAAACAGCTGGGAGTTACAGGGTTGAACTCAGGGTAGCTAGGCGACCTGAGTTCTTTCCTTTACTCTGCCACTGACTGGTTGTATGACCTTGGATATGTCACTTCATCACTCTGTCCTTCAGTTTTTCCTTCTGTAAATGGGAATAATTGTGATAAGGGAAAGTTTTGCATCTATTATTTATTACTATTTGCATCTATTATTTATTACTGTTTCTCAAATTCTATGTGATAAATTGTAATCTAAGAAAGTGACAGACAGTATGAAACACTATTAAATGCTAGGTCAGGGGCCAGCAACCCAAACGATAAGAAGAGGCATTTTTAAAAAATTCCTTCAAATAACCAAATACTTTGAGAGATTCAATGGGTGTAGACTCCTGAGAGGGGGAGAGAGATGGGCCAGGGTAGTTGCCACAGGGTCCCATGTCTGGGGAGAGGGTAGGAGCCTGGAACCAGGAACCCCGCAGGGTCCCCTCAATGTTGTGGGGAGCAGGGAGCCTAGAGCCAGGCTCAGGCTACCCACAAGGCCCCCGGTGGCAGGGATGCCGAGAGTCAAGAGCCACATGGGTGCAGCCAAAGAGGTGCATGTGGATCTGAAGCCACAGGTTCTTCTTTGAGTGCTGCTCGCATCATTCAGTATTAGGTGTCTTTGTGCTGCAGTGCACGATTGATCGGAAACCTTTTAGCCCTAGCCTGTCAAAGCAGGGTCGGTGGCCAATGGTCACTCTGTCAATATATATAGCCCCAACCCTGATCCTCCTCAGTTCCTTTTTCCACCCTCAGCAATGGTTTTGGAACAGCCTGCTCCTTGAGATTACACAAGCGCCTGTCTATTCTACTGTGTATGAGTTGCCCGTTCACTTTGGAAGCTATGTTCGTGGACATCGACCCACAGAGAACTGCTACTCTTACTGAGCGTACGGACCCAGAGCCAGAAGATTACTCCCAACTGCCACCTGCAATGCCACGCTTCAAACCCTGTGCTGCTTATGGCAAGGCCTTCCAGCGGCTGACCCCCACGGGTCATGCCTTCAGGGCCTGGGTGAATCTCACCAGGCTAACAATTGCTCCATCTGTCAGTCCTTTAAACTGAGGACATAAAAAGATAGGGAGCAGGGGTGCCATGCATTGGCCCTGGAGCAAGCACAGCAGCCTACCCCTGGAGAATCGAGGTCGCCATTGGAGCCACTGGCACCATGTGTCAGATTAGCACTGGAGCCCTCTCGGCGCAGCTCTCCCCATCTGGGTCACTTGTGGGACCGGGGCCAGGAGGCCATGGAGGTCCCCTCTACCCCAGCGGCCTTTGAGGTGGCAAAAGCTCTTTTACTTTTGCCCACACCTCCTCCTCCCAAGCTTCTAAAACAGAGAGGAAAACCCACTTTCCTCTTGGAGCCCTGGACTGCTTTGGGGCAGCACCGCTCCCTGTCCCCTATATTGGTACCGAGCTCCCCGGTACCGCTGCTTGAGGCAGTCTCTTCTTCCCCAAAAAGGCCCACCGGTACTGATCTGGGCTCCACAACAAAGCACCATAGACTGCACTCTTCCTCTCCTCAGCACCGTAGTGCCACCTTGGCACCGACCACCTTAGCCACTCCTTGCTCCGGTGCCAGAGCAAGCCCAACACTTCGGCACTGGGGAACATCATGGTCCCTGAGCCCCAAGGAGGTCACCCCCCCACACAGGGGCAGACAGGCCCATGAGGGTTTGCTGGTACCAGGCACCTACTGGTACCGATTTCGCAAGTGGTCCCCACCACAGGAAGCTTTCTTGCAGGAAGTTTCCCAACGTATTGAGGGGCCCAGGACTACCCGTGGGTTACTTACCAATAACCATCCTTCTTCGAGATGGGCTGATCGCATACATTCAGGACTCTCCCACTGTCTCTGCTACTCAGAGCTGGCAACTAGAATGGACTGAGGAAGACCAGGATCAAGGCCATATATTTAGCCATGGGAGTGGTCAGAGGGGGCATTGGACAGTGGCCATCGACCCTGCTCTGACAGGCAAGGGCTAAGAAGTTTCCGAATAATCAGGCACTGCGGCACGTAGACACCTAATACTGAATGTATGCGAGCAGCCCATCTCAAAGAAGGACAGTTTCTGGTAAGTAACTCACTGTTGCAAACCCCCATGCTAGGTCATTGCAACATGATGGAATCCAAACACAAGGGGAAAGCCTAAGAAACACCATCCTTTTTTCCCCCCAGTTGAGAACAGATACCTGTGTTTTCAAAGTGACTTCTGGGGTAGCAATGCAAAAAACATTGTTAAAACAAAGGTGTAGCTATCTGATAAGAAGGATTTGGAAGCAGGAATATAAAAGAAAAATGCCTTAACTTGGATTGGCCTGTTGGCAAACATGTGTTAAGTCATTTTATAAATGTTAGTCAAGTCTGATCAATTGCTAGAAGAAAGGAAAAACACAAAGAAACAATCAAAGTAGAATTCCTCACATGGATGAAGGCAAAGGAACAGAATAAACTGCATTCCATCATAACAGCTATTCACATTCTAAGAAAATTCAGAAAAGTTTATCATGGAAATTAGGTCCAATGATTTTACTAGAACATAAATGACTAAACAGATAAAAATATGACCTAAAAAAAAGATACGAACAGGAATGAAAACTAGAGCACTTTCAAATAAAAACAAGTATCCCTTAAATCTCTGCTATGTACTGTAAAACTAGGGGAAAAAAAAACAAGAGCAAAAAAGTAACCCACAAGGAGAAAAACTCTCAGTTGAGACCCTTAGGTGGATGATTTTGCAGTCTGCATGAGTATAACAAAAGGAAAAGTATAAAGAGCAGTGGTTTCCAGCATAACAGGTTTGGAAATATCAAAGCTTAACAAAAGATAAATCACAAAGCGGTGTAAATTTTATATAGGAAAAAAAGAAGCATTTCTGCAACAAGGAAGCAGTATACTCATCTACTGGTATGGATGAGGGTTGAAAGTAAATCTAAAATACTCAGGAAGAAATGCTACAATAGTTATAAGTACATACTCTTAAAAGCTAAAACAAAGTAGTGATTTTGCTTTATTTTCTTTTCTTTCTGATTTTCCTTTCCTTCTAAATACTTATTACCAACCTAATATATATACTGGTGCATCTAAGAACAAATCACAATCTCATTAAATGGAAGCTTTTCTGCATATACTGTGGTCAGTGCACTGAACACAGAAGATTAAAATAGTTAACAACACAGTCAAACACATACTTAGTTTCCATGAACATGAAATAATTCCAATGTAAAACAACACACTAAGGTTAAATATTTCCTAACTTAATTGATCTTTTATTTTTTTCGGATCTGTGAGATGACTAAGATATATTGACAAAGTGAGATTTTCTCCCATGAAAGCTCATGTGATAAATAAATTGGTTAGTTTTTAAAAGTGCCACAGGACTCCTTATTGTCAAGATATATTAATGACAGAAAGTTTGTTCTATTTTTATTTTGGCTGTAGGACATTTACTATTCCAGAAGTATGTTACTTTCAGTATAGCACAAAACCATAATTAATTCATATAGTTCTACTGTTTTCTTAATACATTTATATAAAATTACTTACAGTACCTTGTAACTGTAATTGGCTATGTAGTCTTTCCCCCATCTTCCGGAATATATTCCTCACTTGTTTCTAGTACAACTCCACTGTTTTTAGTAGGAGGAGCAGAAGTAAGGTATTTAAGAAGGTGGGGTAGGGTGGGGAGGGGGAATAGAAAAGCTCTTACTTGTTCCTACTGTAACAGCAGGCTTGGTAGAATCTGATTTTGAAAAATAGTTTCAGTAGATAACACCAATGTTTATTTTAAGCATTTTTATTGTTATCTATTTAAATATTCAGATACATAAATTTACTGGTTTAAAGAACTATTTACAATTTTATCTCTGACACTAGTGACTGAATTTCACAATAAAAAGTTCCACTTCATCAGCTGCTTTGAAGATTGGAGAAGTTACAGAATGGGATGGAAATAAATGCAAAGGAATGTAAGACATGGGAACAGGTCATACAGTAATGGCAAATCAGAGCATGTTACTTGCTGTTCCTGTATGCCCTGATCCCATGTCTTGCATTTATTTTCATCCCATTCTGTAAGTTCCCCTTTCTTCAAAGTGTCTAATGAAGTGGGATTTTCTCCCATGAAAGCTCATGCGATAAATAAATCTGTTAGTCTTTAAGTGCCACAGAACTCCTTGTTTATTTTTTGCTGAATGAGACTAACATGGCTCCCCTTTTGGAACTTAATAAAAAGTTGCATCTGAAGGCAGTGGTTCCCAACCTTTTTCAGGCTGGGGACCCCTTTCTAACAAAAAAAATCTTTGCGGCCCCCCTGGCTGATTATGTAATCTGGCCTGCACCACTATGGCAGCACCACTGGGACAGCCAGTGAGCAGTGCTGCCACCACCATTACCTGTGCCTTTGGAGAGCCATGCCATGGCAGCTATGGCCCCCTGCCCTTGGAGGAATTTTCTGTGTTTGGGTCTGATGGCGATGTGAACATAAGTGTCCTTCAGATCAAGGGCTGCAAACCAATCTCCCAGGCCTACGGAAGGAATGATATGGGCTAAAATAAAATTTGAAACTTTATTTTTCTGATAAATTTGTTTAAATATCTTAAGTCTAGGGTGGGCCTCAGGTGCCCATTCACCTCTGGGACCAGAAAGTACCTGAAGTAAAAACTTCTTCCCCTCTCTCAGCAAGGTACCTGTTCTATTGCTCCAAGCCTGAGGAGCTTGCTTCCTTCCTGTCCCAGCAGTATTTCGTGAGAGTGGTCCCAAACTGCATAGTGAGGTGGTGATTTTCTGTCGGGGGGGCTGGACCTGAACTGTAGGGTGTAGCCATGATAGGGTTGTATCTAGCATCCAGCAGTCCGAAGTGATCTGGGCCCACTGGTGGAGAAAGGGAAACTAGTGATCCCAGAAGGGTAGGATGAAATAGGGACTTGGGGAGCAGTTCCAGCCCTCGGGCAGTTGGTCAGAATTTCTGTCTCTGATTTGCAGGCCAGTTGTTGCCATCTTGGCAGGAGGGCTGGTTAGGACCCTGGCCTTGGCTGCCCTTGCTCCCTCTACTTCTGTCCCTGTTTCCACTCCCATAGGGGCTCAGAGATGGCTGAAAGGGTTGATGGTGCACGCCCTGCTGCTGTTGCTGGTGCTGTGACTGTAGTGGGCAAAAGGAGTGTCTAGCTGGCTGAGGGGTGTACATCCCCAGCGAGCGCAGCATTGCCCTGGAATGCTTCATGCCGTGAAGCTTGGTATCTGTGGACTCGGCAAACAGGGGTGGACCTTCAAAAGGCAAATCCTGAATCGCCTGCTGCACCTGGGCTGACACTAATGTTCCCTCTACGGCCCTGCGGCAGATGAGCAACTTATGTTGCTTGCTGCATGGGCCACCCCCTGGGGGCCCAATCCTGGCTCCCGATCTCCCATCCCCCCCAGCCAGCCCAATCCTGTCCCTGTTCTGCCAGTCAGCCCCCCCTGGAGCCAGCCCAATCTCCCTCCTCCCATCCTAACTACCCCTGGTAACCCCCTAGCCAGCCGGACCCCCAACCCTCCACACCCTTACCCAGCCACTGGAGCAGCACGTCATGGCACAGCCATCGCTCCTCCAGCTGGAGAGGCACTGATGGGGTTTGCTCAGAGCTTCTCTGGGCAGGAGTTTTAAAAACTCCCAGCTCCAGACGAGCTCTCAGCCAGCCGGAAGACAGCATCTTCCGGCTGGGAAGGGACTCTGCCTGCCAGCTGTGAGCGGCTGGCAGTGTTCCCTGCGGGAGGCAGCAGCAACGCAACTTACAGGGAACATTAGCTGACAGCCCTGAATCCTGCAACCACGCCACCTGCCTCAAGGTAATATCTGTAGCCACTCCCCTGCTGGCCATGTATGTAGCATCCAAGGCCTTCTTCCATGAGGGCTGCAAAGCTTGTGGAATGACTGGAGGGGATGAGGGCTCAGAACCTCTGCCTTGAGTTCCAGAGGCTGAGGTTGTACTGGCCCATTAGGGACTGCTGGTTTGCGATTCATAACTGTAAGGCTATTGTCAAATAAACCTTACACCCAAACAAGTCCAGTTTCTTAATGTCTTTGTTCTTTGGTGCAGACACAGGGTGGGGGAACAGACACTCAAATTTGTCCACAGGGACATTTTACTTTCTCTCAGTGCTCTTGGAAACTGCCGAGACTGAAGACAGGGTTTGCCACCATACCTGGGCAATCCTTAGTACTCCCTTGTGCATAGGCCAGGCCACTCTTGGTGGGGCACAGCCCCACCCACACCAAATAGGGGGTCAGAGTCCTCCCTTACTACCTCAACAGGAAGGTCCAGGTCGGTGGCCATATGCTTCAAAAGCTCGTCATGTGCCCTTGGGTCCTCGAGGAGCAAGAACCTTTGGTAGGCTGCCTCATCCAGGGAAGATGAGGAAAGGATTCTGAAGTTTTCCCTTTGCAAGCCAGCTTCTTGGTTGGTGCTGGAGAATGGGGATTCTCCCTGTGCTGGTCCCAGTGTAGGGGTCGACCTCTGTGGTGGGGGCAAAATTGTTGGGGAACATTGAGATGATGGAGGCGATGCTGAGTCTTAGGACCTGTGTCCTCTCAATCTGTGCTGGGGCGCCGACGTTGAGCGTTTTCTCTGATTCTTCCCAGATGGGCCAATGACAGCTGGTGCTGGGGAGGATGAAGATCTTTGACACCTGTGCTGGGCTTCGGAGTCCTCCAAGGATTTGGACCAGGAGTGGAACTGCAGTGAGAAAACCGGTGGCTGGTCACAAGAGATGTGTGGGGACAAACATGGAGCTGGATGGGGTTCTTCCCCTAACCTCATCTGCGAACCCAAAGAGGGTGATTTGGGCTGCATCAGAGATGGTGATTGCTGGTGTTGGGTTTCTTCTGTACAGGTCCCAGAAGAAGAGAGTGTAGGCACCTTGTCCCTTGACAAGCTCCTGTGCTGGTCAGAGACCTGTACCAGATATGGGTGTGCTGTGGGGCTAGACCTCCGCTGGTGTCTGGGCCAGGCCTTCGATGATAGGCAAGGCTTCTATTTAGATGCAACTGGTCTCAGTTGCAGAAGGGGTGTCAATGGTTGCAGCAGCGCTCTTACTGCTTTAAAGGCCTCCGGCATAGACAGAACCAGGATGGCCCTGAGGCTTCGGGTCCCTGGGTGGGGAAAGTCCTTGTGCATGTGCAGGGGATCCTGAGTGCTGCTGGGATTGAGGCTTTCCCTCTGACAGCTGGGGCTTTGCGGCCCCTCCTCTCCTCCAGCACCGGGCTTCTTCTTTTTCCCCAACGGAGACCTGTCCCGAGAAGGTTCTGGTGCTGAGTGAGCTCTCTGAACAGGGGGTGCCAGTGCAGATAGTGCAGTAGCCAGCACCGATGACAGATGGAGGTCCACTTCCATGGCCATGGTCCGCAGACGACTCTCTCACTCCTTCCAGGTCCTCAGCTCAGAGGACTGGCAAATATGGCACTTGTCCATCCTGTGGCTCTCACCCAGGCACTTCAAATACTTCTAATGCGGGTCGTTGATTTAGAAGGCCTTCTGCATAAAGCACATGGCTTGAATCCAGGCCTGATGGGTCTGGGATTGGGCTCCATTTTGGGTCTTGGAGAGGTGAAAGATGATGAAGAGCTCAATGCAAAAAAGTTCTTCAGAAGCTGGATCTCAAGGATAAGCATGACTAAGCTCGAAGCAAGGAAAAAAGGGCACGTGGAGAAGAAACAGGCGCTTGCAAAAAGCAAGGGCAAAAGTTTCAAAACCGTTATTCAGGTTGAAAGATGGAACTGAACGGGTGGTAGGGTCAGCACCACCTATATACTGCAGGGGGACCAAGGGGGAATTAGCGGCTGGTCCTACAAGGACTGACTAGGGCAAAAAGCTTTCTGAATAACCGGGCACTGTGGCGCGTACACACCTGAATGGGAATGGATGTGAACAGTGTTCAAAGAAGAACTGGAAGATGTAATCAAGATTCAGTCAATGCCTCCTTGATCTTGACAATGTAAAATAAATCCATTTCCTTTTCAGCGGCTGAAGTAGAAAAGCTCACAGGGAAATTGGACTTGCTGAGAAATAAAAAAAAACGACTGTGGTGAAATCCTGGCTTCATAGAAGTCAATTGCAAAACTCCAATTGACTTAGATACGATCAGAATTTTACCCCTGAAATTGAATGTAACCACATGGGATGAGACAGAGGAGGACCAAGTACACATTGCATTTGTGATTAAAGTTCCCTTAGAAACAAAAGTTGAAAGTAACCAAAGATCACGTGAGAGCAAAAAGTGAGAGCACTGGAAGTCTCAACACCAGAAGCAAGTACAAATTCTAAAAATATTCATAAAGAAGCTAAACTGCTGTATATGGAGAAGAATAGTGACTCTGATGAAAGATGCCACTGAGTCCCTGTGAAATGTACAGTGGAGGGACTATTATTGTCATAATGGCAGATGTGAGCAAGAGAAAGAGTACACACAATTCAGTGAGACAAAACAGTGGCTTGAGGTATGGGAAACAAAACTTTTTTACTTCCCCCATATCTCACCCCTTTAAACACAGAGCAGGATCAATAAAATTACCATCCTCAAACAATCATTAATGAGAATCAAATCCAGCAACACTGAAGATCACCTACAATATGTAAATATTGTACATATATTCTTGGATAACAAATCTGCCTTTAAACTTTTGGAAAAATGTCAGGAAGAAAGGGAAGGCAGTTACTCAAAAAGATATATGCAAATATTTTGCACTCAATGAGATTTTGGAAGGTAAAACAGGATTTCTTAAAAATCATGCATTATAAATAAGCAAATGTGTTTTCCAAATGTTCTTAATAACAGTCTGCATTATTAAAAACAAAAGCAATTCTTAAAAATTGAGATCTTTTAAACCATCTGTCTTTTTTATTTACTTTTGGCATTTCTTATCTTGGACAACAAAAATCTGTGGAGTCAGCTTTACTTCTGTTTATGGTTAGTTTTACATTCAGGTTTATGGTACTTCCAGATTTGGGACATGAACCTGATAAGGGGATGCTTAATTGTATAAAAACAACTGTTTTAAACAATTTTTGTTTTTAAAAAAATATACAAATGATGGAGAACAGGATAGATACTTTCTACATTCTAAAAGATTTTTTTTTAAATAAAGTGAACACATTACATTCTGTCTTATATTAGAATGGATGTTGTCTTTAGTTTATCAGAGATTAGGAGTTTTCCTCTTCACACCCCTTGGGGTATCTCCACACATCTCTTTTATTTCAAAATAACACTGGCTATTTTGAAATAAAAGAGATTAGGTCTACACGACGTTTTCTTATTTCAAAATGATGGGATCTGTCATTTCAAAATAAGAACCGTCATTTTGAAACAGCTTAAATCCAGATAGTTTCGAAACAGTGGTTATTTTGAAATGGTTGTTTCAAAATAACGCCATTTGGACACATTATTTCAAAATAACCAGCATTTCAAAATAACATGTTGGACCTTCCTCCCGAAGGGCCGCCCCTCCTTAGCACCCTGGCCAGAGAGCCATCAGCACCCTGGCCAGGGTACTGAGGAGAGATGCAGGGGTGGGGTGGCCACAGCTGCGGCAGCTCACCCTACACCCAGCTTGGGGGGCTGCAGCCCCCAGTGGGGTGGCCACAGCTGCAGAGGCTCACCCTGCACCCAGAGGCATTTTGGCTGCAGTGAGGGCAGAAGCACCACTGGCTTGGGAAAAGACCGGGGGCTTGATGCACTGGGACCTGGGGCTTGAGCCTGGTGCCAGCGACACCCCTAAGTGAGGAACTGCACAGGGCAATTCAACCTGGGCATCACCCACCCTTAAGGACAGCCGTGACTGGATGAGGAAATTGAACAGACACTCATTATTATGAGAACAATCTGTTCCACCTTGCATTTTGCTGTGACACTGGGAGTACCGTTCTAAAATTTCAGAAGAGCTCTGTGTAACTCAAAAGCTTGCTGCCTCACAAAGGAAAAAAATATTACCTCACCCACCTTACCTCTCTAGATAGATGACAGATACTGATTTTAATACACAGTTTCCATAGACACATCCATCCATTTTTAAGTGACTGAAAGAAATTGTAACTAGCTTCAAGTTACTAATGTTTCTTCTTCGAGCGCTGCTCGGATGCATTCAGTAATAGGTGTCTCCATGCCAGAGCGCTGGATTGGTCAGAGAAACTTTTGTCCTAGCCTGTCAGAAGAGGGGAGGCGGCCACCGCCCCTCGCACCACCCACGACTATATATATGGCTGCCTCCCTGCCTCCTCCTCAGTTTCATTTCTTCCACCTTGTGCGTCAGATCTGGAAAGTCTACTCCTTACTATTGCAAGCGGCCTGTCCCTTGAGATCAGCTTTCGCCGACTGGGAGAATCTACGGTGGAAATAGTTCCACTTCAAGAACCTTCCGTCATTGGACTGAAGCTTCCAACCATGCCAGGGTTTAAACCCTGTGCCGAATGCGGCAAGGCCTTCCCCAGGGACGACCCCCATGGGAAGTGTCTCAGGTGCTTGGGCAAAGACCACATGGTCTCGGCGTGTTCCATATGTCTCTCCTTTAAACCCTGGACCATCAAGGAGAGGGAACAGCGATGCCACACCCTAGCCTTGGAGGAGGCTCAGCACCCCTCACCCGAAGCCTCGGGTTTAAGTCCGGCACCGAGATCCAGCTCGGCGCCGGTGCCTGTGTGGCACCGTGCTAACGGTGTCTGCCACCACCACACCACCTCAGTGCCAACTCCGGCACCGTGGTGACAACCTGGCGCTCCAGCACCCTGGCACCAACTGGGGTAGCCATCAACAAGCCCGGCACCATTGGCCCTGGGCTCACCTCGGCACCAACCAAGGTCACCCCCAAGGAGCCCGGCACCATCGGCACAAGGCTCACATCGGCGCCGAGCTGCCTCACCTCTGGTGCCAACGACCCGGCATAGCCTGGTCTCACCGGTGCCGACTTCACCTCGGCACTGGTTAACCCCACCGACGGCACCGCAGAGCCTGGTGCTGACAGAGAGGGAGACCTCCCGCCCGAGCAGTCCTCCCTTCCCCAGTGAGGGCTTGCCCACGGCACATGAGGGGGACATCCTTGTCCCCTCCACACTGGAGGCAATGGAGGCAGCACGGGCTCTGCTGCTCCTCCTGACTCCCCCCACCCCACCCATGGTTAGAAGGGGCAAGCCGGCCTTCTCATCTAAGGCCTGGGCCCAAAAGGGACATTCACCCTCTCCCCCTGCTATGGAGGCCAGCAGTACACTACCACTGGCGCAGGGCCAGGAGCCCTGACCCCCATCCCCCAGCTCCAGCCCCAAAGAAGGGCTGTCCAGGGGCTCTAAATGGCCCCAGCGTCCCCTTTTTGCTTCCAGGTGCAAGAATGTTCCCCCAAGGGAACTCCATCCCTGCCCGGGTGGCTCCTTGGTGCCTTGCTGTCTCCGGCACTGGAGACCTTTACGGGAAACCTCTCGGTGCACTTTGACTTGCTGCACCGAGCTACAGACCACCTAGGCATGCAGGTGGAGCCCCTGAGTCTTTCCCCGGATACCCTGTTCGGGCCGGCGTTTGCCGCCACAGAGCCTTTAGCAATCCCACCTCACCCAAGCGTATGGGATCTTGCACACTCCCGGTGGCAGTACTCATGCTCCGTCCCACCAGTCTCGGATACAGCGGGCATGAAATACAGGGTACCGAAACCGGACTACCCCTCACTTGCTGGCCACCTGGCTTCCCTGTGGGACGTTGTCCAAATGGCAACGGGGCCAGAGAACCCCCTAGGAACCCCCTCCCCTCTTCCAGGGAGAATAGGGAAATAGATCTGCTGGGCTGCAAGGTGTATTCGTCATCGGCCCTTCAATTGCAGGTGGCCAACAACCACGCCATAACCAGGAGGTACCTGCTGGACATCTGGGAATCACTTGGGAGGTTCAGAGACATGCTCCCACCTGAGGCTAGGGACAACTATGATGCCTTCCTGGAGGAAGGCAGCACCATCTCACAGGACCTCCTCCTCTCCGCCCGCGATGTGGTGGACACTGCTGCCTGGACCATGGCGTTGGCAGTTACCCTCTGCAGGGCAGCCTGGCTTAGAGAGGCCAGAGTGGGCCCAAATGCACAGCAGGCGGTCTTGGACCTGCCTTTCGAAGAACAGGCCCTGTTCTCTCCTGAAACTCTCCCAGTGGTGGGCACAGCCTGAGATCCACGAGGGGAGGCCAAGTGCTTTGGCCTCCTCCTTCCAGGTGCTACCCCACCAACTTAAATCCTACTCCCCGGGAGGGTAAACCCCTTGCCTTTGTTACCAACTGAACAGACAGGTTTCTTAGCCACCCTCAGGGGCATGAGCCTCCAGGCTACCACTACCCCCTTGGCTTAAGGTGCCGCTAACCCTCCCCCCCATAGGGAGGACAGGTCTGCCAGGCCTCCTAGGCCTGCTTTCATACTCTCCTGGGCCTACCTGGCTAGCCACAGAGCACTAGGCCCTCAATCCGAAGGTCCAGAGTTTGAGCCCTACAGCATCGGGGGTTTAGCAACAGCGCTCCCCTTAAACACTGAACCCACCAACAAAAACCGCCCCTCCATTGCAGTTTTCCTCCCCGATTGTGCCCATCGCGTTTCCCACCCTAGCCCCACCAAGGGATGGAGACGCGTCTCGTTGTAGCCTAGCCTCGATGGGGCTCCGAGATGTGTACGTCCGAGGACTTCCCCCCAGTAGTACTACGTAGTGATCAACACACATTCCCCAAGTAGGACCCCGCGTACCCAGGTCGGGGGAAGAAAAGGGGGGGGACATCCCTGGCCACACAGCTGCCCGTGCTGAAACTGCAACCCCCGGCAGGATTTCCATCCACAGTCAATGGGTCACATCTACATGGGAATGCAGATGTCTGGGATGCCATTGTTGGGAACGTGTAGGTACAGAGAGGTACCCCTGTAGGGACCGTAGGTACGGTCCATCCCTTCCCTCTTCCCTTTCCGCCTTGCAAGATCGCCAGTCCTACCTCCGGATACCTACTGGGAACTGGAGACCCACCCAACATCTCCCCTTTGATTTATCACCTTCAGGGTCGCCCATGGTGCCCCGGGGCCAACCGAGTATGACTGGGAACACCTAATCCCAAAAGGGGAACACCTTGCCGTGTTCCCCACATCAGGAAACAGTGTGGGGCTTACCCCTTCGGGTGCCTTGCACACATAGCACACGATATCTGCTGCCTTGGGGATGGCCATCTATATTAGACGAAGGTTCCTCCCTTCTTGGGCACCTGCATAGCTATATCTTCGACCTTCTCCTGGCAGGGCGCAACACTCATCTTTCCCCTCTCTCTTTCCTTCCCGCCCTGCCCACCTGCGTAACTGCCCACTATACCCAGTACAGCCCTTAGGGTTACTGCTTCCTCCCCATATGCATCGGCGGCATTTGACATAATTGCAGTCCCTTCTCACTTCTCCCCAGGACCCCGGTGACACCACTGCTACTTTCCACAGTGTAATATGCAGAGAACCCCTTTTCCTAGGCAACATATGGCGACTTTGACGGTTCCCCCACCTTTTTTCTCTTCTCCACCTATGGGCCTCCCCTTCCCTCCCCATTCAGGTGGGGGCCCTGTCTGGTTCTCTGATAACAGGGCGTCCTTTGAACTGGCGACCACTTGACTTAGGCTCTCGTCTCAAGCCTAGAAGGGCCCTCATTGGTACCTTTCCTCATATCATGCCCTGGAGATGCCTCCTTGGCAACCCTGGCAGACAAGATGGTAGAGCTACCCTCCAGACAAGGACCATAGGTACTGAGTCTGAGAGTTCTCTCCTGGCTGCCCCTCGGTCGCCTAGGGACTCTAAACAATAGTGGAAGTTTCCTTCCCCTTTTTCCCCATGCTCTAGTAAGAGCCCGAAGGGAAAAACCCGATGGGTCTAAAATGGAGGGGGCCCCCTCCCTATATTCTAGCAGCCTATAAGCCTCCCCGTCAATTGCTAGGCCACATTGCAGCCGGTACTCTCCATACTTCTCCTACAAGAGCCAGTCATTGGGCCAATTCAGTTGAATTGTGCACTTCCGCGCTTTGAGGTCATTTATTCACACCGAAGGCCCTGTCCTCCTTTACCTGACCCCATAGGCCATGGGCTGTGTTTTGCGGCCTTCTCAGCCACCCTGAGCCACACCGTGGTTATGCCCTTACTTCCCTTTGCTCAGATGGCCTGTGTAGCCACACTCTTCAGGGCGGCCATTGCCCTCCTCCCTCTGCTTCATACACAATTAGCGGCCACCAACTAGCCTATGGCTAGGTGGCTCCTGGAAACCTGCGGTGCTCTGTGCCCTCTTGTGTCCTGCCAAGATGCGCCTACTCGACTAGCCCTCTTGCTAGCCTTTGATGTTCTTTGGTGAGTCCATAGAACATGCCCTGGGCCAACTTATGGGCCAATTACATTCCGAGTTCCTCTTAGGCAGGGCACCCAAGCAGTTTGATTCAAGATTGCCTTCCCTTTCCCAACCCAGGTGACCTGGCCTTACCCTTATTCTTCGACCTCGGTGGTTTCAGGCTTACTTTGTCCTGGTGGATCCTCAGCTCTTGCCCTCTGGGCCATCAGGCCTGCTCGTCGTTTTTTCCTGGCAAGTGTCTTGCTGGGGGGGTCTGCTTCGGGGCACTTGTCACTGTTCTGAAGGTGGAAGTACCAACTCCACCCGCCATCCGTCAGCATGGCTAGAAGTCACATAATACTGAATGCATCTGAGCAGCGCTCGAAGAAGAATGGTGGGTTACCTACAGTAACCGTCCTTCTTCAAGATGGGCTGCTCAGATCCATTCAGGTCCCTTCCCTCCGTCCCCGCTTCTGGAGTTGGTGACTCCAAGGAACTGAGGAGGGGGCAGGGAGGCAGCCGTATATATAGTTGCGGGTGGCGCAAGGGGCAGTGGCAGCCTCCCCTCTTCTGACAGGCTAGGACAAAAGTTTCTCCGACCAATCCGGCGCTCTGGCATGGAGACACCTAATACTGAATGGATCCAAGCAGCCCATCTTGAAGAAGGACGGTTACTGTAGGTAACCCACCATTTGTAATCCAGCCTCCGGACATAGATGATTAAAAGTCATACCATTTGGTGGCTGCTTGAGATACTCTGTGAAGTGAGTTGATGTTGTCAGTTAAATTCCTAAAGATATATTTTCATATCACCAAACCACACAAATAATTAACTGCACTAGAGTCCCGTTTAGAGGCTAAGTGGGAATGCCAGGGATTGGTATAGGCATCATGGAGACAAAAATAGCCTGTGAAACCTACATCACAGAACAGGGTTCAGGCCACTGAGAGTGCCTGCGGAAGCTTGCATTGTTGCTACCTATGTTGTTTCTATTCTGTTGACACACAAAGATCTCTGTGATATTCAGTGGGTGCCAATGTAATACCCCTGTATCAACTATGAGATTTGATTAAAAGGAAGAAAAATGTTTACAAATCAGATAATGAGCATTTCTAAAAACGGAGGTACTTTGGATTGTCACTGGTGAAACTGAATGCAGAAATTGTCTTCTACATTCCAAAGAATCTAGCAGTGACTGGAAAATCCAGTTTTTCTGGAACCCTGTAGTTCATTTTGAAAAGGCTTCATAGTTTACATGCAAGGTTCCAGTGGTACAGGGCTTTGTTTGAATATAGCGAGTGGTCATTTTATTTACTGTTCATAAACATTTAATCAGAAAGTTGAAGATTGGTTAGAATTCTCAGTGTAATCTGTGAGCAATAAATATTGGTGCTTAACTGGAATTCTACCTAAAACCCAAAATGAATGAAATGTGTGTATCTGACAAATACATTTTTAGATGGATGACCCTTATTTGCTGATTAATGTAAAATGAAATAAATTACATTTCAGCATCTCTTGAACCAACCTATTATACTGAACTGTACAGTAAGCATTTGACCAGGAAAGCTGAAATAGGATCTCAGAGAATTCAGAAACAGAGTAAAATATGGTAATCTCCTATGAGACTTATGGAAAGATATTTTGAAATATGTAATTTTTTATGAGTGAATTAAGACACAGTTTTGTACGGCTGATATGTTGATATTCTTCTATTTGAGAGACAAAGTGGTTAAGGTAATATGTTTTACAGGACCAACTTCTCTGTTAGTGAGAGAAACAAGCTTTTTGAGCCACCCAGGGCTCTTTTTCAGGTCTGCTAAATGCAAGATGCATCAGATTGTTCGGCACAAGTTGTTAGCACATATTCTAATCTAAGAGACCATTTTAGTACTGGAATTTTACATTGCCACTCCCAGGGAAGGGAAAGTGCATAAAAATGATGTTCCCAGAGCAACTTTGGTAAACAATTTAGGTTTTGAAATAATGAGATTTATAAAACCAGAACAACAGAAATGTTTCTGTTACGATCATCTTTAAAATTTGGTGGAACATAGTTTTGATTTAAAAAAGTAACAATCCCTGAGATTTACTAGATATAGGAGTGCCAAAGCTCAGCCCCTGAGACTCTTCTCCCCACTGGTCACAGTCCTCTAACCCAGGGGTTCTCAAATCATGACTATGGATTCTTCTTCCATTACAAAAAGTGATTTGATCTCACCTTCCTGTTCCCCAGTGTTTGAATCTTAACAACTGCTTTGATTTGCTGATATAGTATGACTTGATCCCATGACTTACATGCCTCTGCATTTATTTTTCTCCCATTCTGTAAGTTTCCCCATCTTCAAAGTCCCTGACAAAATGGGTTTTCTCTCATGAAAGCTCATGCAAAAATACATTTTAGTCTTTTAGTGCCACAGGACTCCTTTCTTATATTTTTTTGCTAAGGATCCCTTTGAAAATATGTCACACTGTGATGTCCCCTCCTCCCCAAAGTGCTGATTCCCCCTCATGCCATGATATTCTTACTAGCATGCACTGGGGCTGTCAGCTTGTGACTCCCCTGAGAGATCAAGAACCCCTGCTCTAGCCCCACCACTCTGCTGCAAGACAGAAGTGCTGAGCTTCACACCCCAGGCTGGTAGACAGAAAATGGAGGTGGAGGGGGAGGGATGAGGCATCATGGCTCTGCGAGCTGCACTGTAAAAGAACCAGATGAAGCTCACAAACCATGGTTTACCCTCCTTATACCAGCCAGTCATTATAAACTGAGATGAAGTTGAGATTCCTCTTTACATTGCCTAAGAGGAAAGAAATGCAAAAACAAGACAGATGATTTTTAAAATCAATTCAGTTTTAAAGTTCTGATGCATTGGTCATTGAAGTGTGGGTCGTGGCTCCAGATAGGTCTCTAGTACCTTTGAAGGCTCCAGGCTGCTTCTGTTTCAGCTGCCATTTGGTCCACTAGAGGAAAGGGGAATGGAGAGCACTCTGTAGCAGCTGCCTGCCAGGGTGAGGAGCAGGGCCTGCTAGCCACCTCAGGCCTGACTGGAGGACAGTAGTTTGGGGGCATCAAACACAAGAAGCTTTCACTCCCAACCAGCTACATGCGCATAGTTACTGGGATTGTTTATAAAAGCTCCCCCCAACCCCCAATGCTGCATCAGCCATCCCTACCAGCAACAGGACCAGTGAGGAAGCCTTCACCTTGCAGCCAACTCCTCCATTGTGAAATAGATCTTTTCAGTCATTTTCCTTGGTCTCTTCACCTATCCTACTGCCTTTCTCACAACACTTGCATATAATCCACCTTAATCCATCTTCTCTTCTCTTCTCTTCTCTTCTCTTCTCTTCTCTTCTCACTTTGGAAGACTCTCTCCTTCTATACCAGGAGTCTCAAACTCAAATCACCCTAAGGGCTGCATGATAACTAGTACCAGGCCAAATAAGGATTAGTATGATAGCCTGAGGACCACACCACTGAAACCTTTTCATGCAATGATACTGCAAACATCAGTAACAACAGTGACGTTGCAGGCCACAGGAAATAGCTTTGGGGGCCACACACAGCCCATAGGCTGTGTGTTAGAGACCCCTGTTCTATACCTTCCCTCTTTTCCTGCAGTCTCTTCTTATTCTGTGACCTCTTTTTCTTCTATTCCTCCTTCCCCTTTCCTCTTATTCACAGTGGTATATAGATTGTCCAGCTGGCCCTGCACCAGTGCCGGATTAGAGGGGTCCCAGCTATCCAGTTTTGGGGCATCAGCACTGCCCCAACCCTCTCACTGCAGAGGCCACAGGCGGTGGGGTGGCTGTGCTGCAGCCCTTGGCACTTGCAGGGGAGGGGGAAGGCAAGAGGTTGAACCAGCCTTGCTCTATTACAGATGTGGAGCAGCGTTCCACGGGGCGGCCAGCGGCCAGTGTGGGCTGCTGCTTTCAAGGATGGGGCCCTGGAGCAGGCCTGTTCTGCAGAGTTCATGCCACTTTGCCCCTGGCCCCTCCAGTGCAGAACAGAGGCTGCCTTGCTCCCAGACCCTGGAAAATAATATGATAATCTAGTTTGAGCCCCTGCATAATCCAGGCCACAGAACCTCACTCACCCACTCCTGCAATAAACCTCTAACCTATAACTAAGTTATTAATGCCCTCAAATCATGATTTACAGACTTTAAGGTACTGAGAACTGACCAGCAATTGTGTCACGTCCAGTGCTACAGAGGAAGACAAAACCCACCCAGAGCCTTTGCTGATCCACTATGGGTAAGAATTCCTTCCCAATCCCAAGGGAGAACTCCCTTAGGCTTTGTCATTAGATTTTGATCTCTGTAAGTTGAGAACACATGCTTTTTTCATACTTGATCAGACACCTTGCTCATTTTTGGACATTAATACCCACAATAATTAATAAGGAGAGGAATATCTGAATGTGAGTATGGCTGCTGGAGGAAAGATATGATGAACAAACAACTAAGACAAGGGTCTCAACTTTATTTATTTATATATTTTTGCTGGGACACCCTCTGAAAATATTTAAACTTGTGATGATCCCCTCAAAGTGGTGTTCGCCTCCATGCTACGTTATTCTCTGCATGTTGTGCCACTCTTATTTCTGCATAGCTGTTGCAGATGGCACTGTCTTCATAGCACCTGACCAACAACTCCTTTTCTGCAGCTGTCCAGTGAATTCAAGAAGTCATTAGCAATGGCGGTGGCAGTGGGGGGTCATAGATGTCAACAACTGAATTTGTAAATAAATTCAATCTTAGCAGGTTCTCTTTGAAGCCTTTATCTAGTACTCATCTGTCTGAGCACAGCAATTAGCAAATCATTAACAGAGTGATCATGAAGATTGAAATGCTGACCACTGGTTTTAGAAAGTTGTGATTTCTGATGTCAGATTTGTGCCTATTTATTCTTTTGCACAGAAACTGTCCTGTTTGTCCAAAATATAAGACAGAGGGCATTTCTGCTGAGATTGAAATTATTTGCAAATTCAGGTGCATTGCCTGAGGACTTAATAAGGACATTGGATTTTTCTCTCATTACAACAGTTGATTTAACCTCATCTTCCACCATATGCTGTTCCCCAGTGCTTGAACCTTTACAACTGTTTTGATTTGCTGTTTCAGTGTGACCTGTTCCCATGACTTACACTCCCCTGCATTTACTTCCTGCCATTCTGTAAGTTCCCCCATCTTCAAAGCATCTGACAAAGTGAGATTTTCTCTCACAAAAGGTAATGCAATAAATAAATTTGTTAGTCCTTAAGGCTATGTCCACACCTAGCTCGTTAAATCGATTTAAGTTAAATTGATATGTTAAATTGATATAAAATCATTAAATCAATTTAAGCTAAATCGATTTAACAGGTTCATACCAAAAAAATCCCAAATCAAACTAGCATGTGCAGACACAGGACTTGCTAGTTTGATTCTGGGGAGAGGCACCCTGGGAGGAGGAAGGGAACTAGTGCTGGAATCGATTTAAACAGTTATTTCGAAATAACATGTCTGAATGGTGTTATTTCGAAATGACTGTTTCGATTTAAGCAATGTTTTGATTTAAAACCAGGTTTTAAGGAATCGGTCTAACTTTCCCTGAATTGAAATAAAGGAGCTCCTTATTTCGATTCAAGGAAAACGTTGTGTGGACATAAACTTTTTTAGATTGAAATAACCAGTGTTATTTCAATCTAAAAGCTGTGTATGGACATACCCTAAGTGCACAGGACTCCTTGTTTGTTTTACTGAACTAGACTGACACAGCCACCCCTTTGGAACTTGACTTTTGACAGGTTAGCATGGTGGGAGCAGAGCATATGGAACCAGTATACATTTTTCTCTGGAGTGGAGTGAGGAGAAGAGCAGATTCAGGTCCATTGCTCCTTTCCCAGAAGAGAAAGAGGACCATACATAGAGGACTGAAACAGAGAAGAAGAGAATGAGCTGGAGGGTTTCCTGCATACCTAAGAAATCAGCAGTGGTGAAAGCAGCAGCTTTCACATTCCACATAGACTATGATCATGTCCACATGGAGATACTCTGGGACTCTGGATGAGGAGAAAGTTACAGGCCCATTAATTCCTGAATGAATGAGTGCATCCATATGAGGATTTAATGTGCTTTAATTTATAGGCTTTGACTTTTTAACTATCCTGAGTGTTGACATGGCCTAAGAAGAGTCTTGCAAAAGGCAAGGGTTGTGGTACAGAACTATTAGTTGCACGTACATATTTTATTAATTAATGTGTTAACAAATGTACATATTACCTGACCAGCCTGCGGTAAATTTTGTTATTAAAAGTTTGTTATCGATCTGTAGTCCAATGACGTTTAAAGACCACTGATCTAGTATGCTTTTTGTCATGTAGAATTTATATTCATACATAACATTTATATCCAGGGGTTAAAGTATAATTTGGGGCCACCCCGGAACCCTCCTAAATTGGCAGCCCCCCTTACACCGGTGTGGGCCCCCCCTTGCACCAGTGTGGGCCCCCTTCACCCACCCCAGCTACTGCCCCCAATATCCATCCCCCTGGCCCTAAAATCCACCTCCTGCCCCCAATACCCACCCCCAAAATCCACCCCCTCCACCTAATACCCGCCACCAGCTCAGGTGCCTGCAATGCCCACCACCAGTGTGAGCTGGGCCACCCCAGTACTCATGGGCAGCTGCATGCTGGTCTGGGACAATATGCAGCCTGCGGACTGTTCTTGGAGGCTTCTGCTGCCAAGCACAGCCTGTGCATGTGCACGCTGGCCAGGCAAGCCCCCCCGCTCTCCCCTTGCCTGCTGGAACATGGGCAGAATGCTGTTCCAGGGCCTACTATTTTTAGGGGCCCAGTGTTCATGCCCCTAAAAATAGAAAAATGGAACTGGAACACTGCATTCCAGAGCCTGCTATTTTTAAATGGCAGGCCCTGGAACACCACTTTCTGGCACCATTTGCTATTTTTAGGGGGCCTGTAACGCTGAGTCCCTAAAAATAGTGGGTCCCAGAATATTGTTCTGGGCCATTCCAGCCCACCTTAACCCCTGTTTATATCCATACATATAAATGTTTAAAGACAGTATAGGATGTGGTGGTGGTGTAGTCATCTTGATCTCCAGATATTAGAGACACAAGGTGGTTGAGGGCATATTTTTTATCGGATCAACTTCTGTTGGTCCCAGGATGTTAGAGTGAAAAGCTTTCAAGCTACATAAAGCTCTGCTTCAGGTGTAAGGCTTTTCTCTCTCACCAACAGAAGTTGGTCCAATAAAATATATGACCTCACCCATCTCATCTCTCTTAAGACACTATAGGTGAGTTTGAGTAATTTTGTTTTGAAAGTCACACATCTGTTTCCTCATAAAGGATCTTAAAACCTTTATGTTATTTACATGGTCAGTTTCATTATCGTGCACATTGCAGAGACAGATACAGTATGTATCACATACACACACTGACTTGCAGTCTTGGAATGATTTGATTTTTACTGGTAAATGTCGGTAAACATCAGTTTCACCATACACACAGAAACTGAAGAAAAATATTTCCACTGATAATAATGGAAATGTTTAGGTAGGCAAAAAGTAAAATATTACTTGACAACTTCTTGGAGTTTGATTGAATGAGGTTTACTTAACATATTTTGTGATGTGATGTTGATTTGTGTTTTAATAACTATAAAGATTGTTAACTTTTTGAAATCAACATCTACTGTCATTAAATACTAGTTGTCTGATCTACAGAGTTCTCCGATCTCCCTTTTCAGTTCCCACAGCTGTGCAAATTTAAATAGCTATGAATTGAAAAAAAAAGCTTAAAAAGCTTAAAAATAATTTTGCATGACTGTGAAAATTTAAATAGATAAAAATAAAAATTCTTAAAAATAACCATTGTGATCATATTTTGAAATTATATATATTAAAAAAATTGAATTCTGCCAAGACTACCAGTAGTTCTAGAATCCAGCTTAGTGACTGCACACAGAAAAGTCTTTAGTGTTAGCCTGTCAGGTCAGGGCGCACAGTCAGTGCCCCCTCCATGCCGTGACCGTGGCTATATAGGTGACCATGATCCTGACCCTCCCAGTCCCACATGCCTTTGCCAGCTCCATTAGCGGGGACGGTGGGAGAGACCTGAATGCATGTGAGCAGCCCAACTCGAAGAAGGATGGTTACTGGTAAGTAACCAACTGTTCTCCTTCGAGCGCTGCTCACATCATTCAGTTACAGGTGACTGCTAGCCGTACCCAAGGATGGTAGGAGGAGTTACAGTCTACCCACACCGAGTACAGCTCTGCCCACAGTGGCATCATCTCTAGCTTGTTGGGCAATGGTGTAGTGCATCGTGAAGGTATGTATCGACGACCAAATAATGGCCCTGCAGATCTCTTGGATCAGGACCTTAGCGAGGAAGGCCGTGGAAGACGCCTGAGCTCTGGTAGAGTGCGCTCTCACAGTCTCTGGGAGAGGCATGTTTGACCTTCCATAGCAGTCTTTAATGCAATTCACAATCCATTTGGAGATGCAGTGAGAGGATACTGGGGAGCCTCTCATACATTCAGCAACCGCCACAAACAATTGGGAGGTCTTACAGAAAGATTGTGTATGCCCGATATAGATTAAGAGTGCTCTTCTCACATCCACGGTGTGCCACCGTCACTGGTTTTCTGTCACCTGAAGGTCGGGATAGAAGACTGGCAGGTAGATTTCTTGATTCATGTCGAAGGGGGTGGCCACCTTGGGCAAGAATGAGGGGTGATGACAAAGGACCACTTTGTCTGGGAAGAAAACCATATATGGAGGTTCAGAGGACAGGGCTCGTAACTCTGAGACCCTTCTGGCCAAGGTAATCACTACCAGGAAAGCCACCTTCCAGGACAGTACGAGCAAAGTGGCTGAGTCTAAGGGCTCATAAGGCGGCTTGGTCAGAGCCCGCAGCACAACGTTCAAGTACCACTGGGGGGTGGGATTGTGAGAGTGGGGAAAAAGTTTTTCCACCCCTTTCAGGAATCTATGACAGATGGGATGTGAAAAGAGTGGGCCCCATCTATTCTTTGGTGAAAGGCCGAAATTGCCACCAAGTGGTCTTTCAATGAGGACAGGGATAGGCCTTTCTTTCTTAAATCGAGGAGGTAGTCTAGAGTTGCCTGAATTGGTGCGCAGGTAGGGTCTATGTCTTTGTCACAGCACCAAGTGGAAAAGTGGTTCCATTTTGCCACGTAGGTGGACCTGGTGGAGGGTTTCCTGCTGCCAACCAGGACCTTCTTAACCCTATCTGAGCAGCACCTCTCTTGCTCACTGAGCCAGAGAGCATCCAGGCCATCAGGTGCAGGGGCTACGGGTTTGGGTGCCGAAGGCTGTCCGAGTCCTGCATCAGGAGGTCCACCCATCATGGGAGATGGAGCAGGACCCTCACGGACATGTCCTCTAAGAGGGGAAACCAGTGTTGTCTGGGCCAGTATAGGGCTATCAGAATAATGCGTGCCTCGTCCGTGAGGACCCTCAGCAGCACTCTGTGGATTAGGGGGATTGGAGGGAAGGCATACCTTAGGGCTCCTGACCAATTGAGGAGGAAGGCATCGCTGAGAGAATCCTCCTCCTGACCCTGAAGGGAGCAGAACCGGGGGCATTTGCAGTTCTGCCTCACGGGGAACAGGTCAATATGAGGGGTTCCCCATCTGTTTGTCAGCAGGGAAAAAACCTCGTTGTGGAGGGACCACTTGTGATTCGCAAGGGGTTTCCTGCTGAGTGAGTCTGCTATGCCGTTGTCTACCCCGGGCAGGTGGGAGGCAGTTGGCGTGAAGCAGTGATCTATCACCAATTGCCAGAGCTTGGTCGCTTCCTCGCATAGAGCCGAGGAGTGGACCCCCCCCTCGGTGGTTCATGTAGAACATGGCGGTTGTATTGTCTGAGAGGACTTGTGCCACCCTGCCTCGGATCTGGTCGAGGAAGGTCATGCAGGCCAGCCTGATAGCCCAGAGCTCCTTCACGTTTATGTGGAGAAGTCTGTTCTCAGGGTTCCAAACACCTTGCATGGAGAGGCCCCCAGACAGGTGGGATCCCCAGCTGGAGTCGGATGCATCCGTGATTAGGGTCACTGAGGGCTTGGGTTCCCTGAATGGAATTCCTCCCATTGTGAAGTTGGGGTCCTTCCAGATTTGGAGGGACTCCAGGGCGTATTGAGGGACTGAGAGTACCTTGTCCAGTCAGTCTCTTCTTGGCTGAAAGCTCATGGCAAACCATGGCTGGAACAGTTTCATCCGCAGGTGGGCTGTTCGAATTACCAAAGTGGCCGCTACCATGTGACCCAAGAGCTGCATGCACCAGCAACCTGTGGTCAGCCGGGGCGCCTGGAGCTCCTTGATGATGGTACAAATGGACCGAAATCTTGACAGGGGCAAGGACGCAGAGCCCTGTCGGGCATTTAAATGTGCCCTGATGAATTCTATGTCCTTAGTGGGGCAAAGCTTGGACTTCTCTGAGTTTATGTGGAAGCCGAGGAATTTGCATAGATTCACCACCAGGTCAACATGGTTTTGCATCTGTCGACTTGACTTCCCATTATGAGCCAATTGTCTAGGTAGGGGCAGATTCTTATACCCCTCCTGCGTAGGAATGCTGTGACCGGTGCGACACACTTTGTGAACACCCTGGGAGCTAGTGATAACCCGAAGGGGAGGGCGGTGAACTGGTAGTGGTGTTGTGCCACCACGAACCTAAGAAAATGTCTGTGGTGGGGTAGAATGGCTATGTGTAAGTAAGTGTCTTTTAGATCGCAGGCTGTGAACCAGTCTCCTGGGGACAGGGAGGGGATAATCTGGGGCAGGGAAACCATGCAGAACTTTATTTTCTTTATGTGTTTGTTGAGTGCTCTGAGGTCTAGAATAAGTCGTAGATCCCCATTGGGCTTGGTGACTAGGAAGTAGCGGGAATAGAATCCTTTGCTGCGCTCTCTTTTGGGACCCTTTTCTATGGCTCTGAGGGAGAGTAGCTTCTGGCATTTGACCTCGAGCCTGCCCAGCCTGTCTGGATTTTTTGGTATTGTATGAGGGGGTGGTTTCCTGCCCTGAGGGATTGAAAGGAACTGGATGCAGTATCCTCACGCTACTGTGTTGAGGACCCACTGGTCTGACATGACACAAGTCCACCATGGGGTGAAGTGGCAGAGGCGGCGGGGGGAGAACAGGGGTTTTGGAGCGCTGCCCTCTGAGGGACAGTCAAAAGCCCTGCTTGCGGCCCGAAGAGCCGTCCAATCCCTGTCTGCGCCATCCAGACTGTGAGGTGCTCAGCTTACCCCCTTTAGCTGATCGGCTCTTGTCTTTGTCCAGGTCCCCAAGATGGCACTGGGAAAACTGGAAGGACCTCGGGAACTGGGTCTGCAGTTGCAGCTGCTGTTTCAGTTGCTGCAACTGTTGCTGTAGCTGCTGATGCAACCTCAAGGAACACCTAACGGGTTGGGGAGTATAAATTCCGAGGGATTGGAGTGTAGCCCTTGAGTCCTTCATACCATGCACTTTCGCATCCGTGGAAGATGCGAAGAAGTCGGGGCCTTTGAAGGGAAGGTCCTGGATGATTTGCTGCATCTGTGTGGAAAGGCCAGAGTTTTGGAGCCAGGTCAATCGGCGCATAATGACTGTGGATGCCATTATGCGTGCCACTGCATCCACTGTGTCCCAAGTTGCCGCGAGCGCAACCCTGGATGCTCTCTCTCCTCCGTCTAGCATGGCTTCAAAGTCTCTCAGGTGCTCCTTGGAGACAGATGAGTGGAGATTTTGGAGAGCCTCCCACAAGTTGAAGATGTAGTGGGTCATCAGGGCTGAATGGTTTGAAATACGCAGCTGCAGGGCGGCAAAGGAGTAAACATTTCTGCCTAATAGGTCAAGCTTCCTCGCCTCTCTGTTTTTGGGCGTGGTGCTCGGCTGGCCCTGTCTCTCCCTTTGGTTGACTGCATCAACCACTAGGGATCCTGGAGTAGGATGATGGAATAGGAAGGGGAATCCTTCCGGGGAGACAGAATATTTCTTGTCTGCCACTTTGGACATTGGCGGGAGCAAAGAAGGCATTTGCCAACAGTCTTGGATGATACGAAACACTCCAGAGTGTGGAGGAATTGTGACCTTAGCTGGAGGGGCTTGATGGCATGCGTCGAAGAGGATGTCATCTTCCACTTGGAACCCCCCCAGCTTCAGCTTCAGGTTTGCTGCCATGCGGCGGAGGAGGTCCTGCTCGATGTGGGGATCTCCCTTGCGGTTGGCGGACACGTCAATTAAGCGTTCATTGGGAGATGAGGATGATTGAGCCCTTGATCTGCTACATTGAGTAGAATCAGGGTCTAGCTTGTCGTCAGAGAAATCCGAGGACGCTGGCACCGGCGATCAAGCATAACGGAAGGAGGCATCATCTGCCATCGCATTCAGCCAGTCGAGGGTCCACTCGTTGTGCTGTAACCTCGTTGGTGGCATGGGAGCCATGGAAGGAGCAGAGCCTCGAGCTTGGTGATATGGAGCTCTTGTGAAGTCGCTTTCTCGGGCGCTCCTCCTGGGGGGGAAGAAAGGGGTCCTCAGAGGATGATCTGGAGGATCTCCCCCCCCCCCCCCGACATCCGGTATTCCAGTATTGAGAGCTCATTGGAGGAGCGATGCGGTGGAGCTGCAGTACTTGGGCCCAGTGTTGGGCTTGACGGTACTGGGTTCGAGGAGGGCGAAGAGCCACGTGACGGTACTGGTTTTGGCATGGGTGTTGTAAATGCTGGGTCCGACGGTACTGGAAGTGACGGCACCGGAAGCGGCAATATCAGTGACAGTGCCAGGTCCAGCAGTACCGGGCTTGGTGGCAGTACCAGGCTTAGCGATGTACCATGTCCCGTAGTGCCGCAGTGGGCAGTGCTGCTGTGAAGCACGTCTTCATCTTCTGCACCAGAGGTGGGTTTAAATGCCCTTGGCAGGTCAGTGCCTGAGCCAGAGCCCTACTCGGGGCGGCTGAGCGGCTACCAGGTGACTGGCGAAGTTGGTGCTGAGGCAGTACCGTAGTGGGCCGAGATTTCAAGCCTGGTACTGGTGATCGGCGGGGATCCTGAGCCCAGGCCAATTGAGGGTCCGGCGGAGCACTGGTGGCTCAGCTGCTTTTGGGCGGAGCGGTTCCGTTCCCCGAAACCAAGAGGAGACAGCGCTCCAGCTGCATCCTTCGCTTGAAGGATCAGCAAATGGGGCACTCTACCGTGAGGTGGGACTCACCCAGGCAAGCGAGACATCTCTCATGCGGGTCATTCATTGGGAAAACCTTGCAGCATCCTAAGCATGGCTTGAAACCCAGCATTTCGAGTTTCGCGAGAAAGACAGGCGCTTGTGTTTCGCAAGATAAAGCTGATCCGAACAGATGCTGATGGCGGAAAAGGAACTGGGAGTGTCAGGGTCATGGTCATCTATATAGCCGCGGTCGTGGCGTGGAGGGGGAGTTGGCCTTGTGTCCTGAGCTGACAGGCTAACGCTAAAGACTTTCTGAGCTACCGTGCGCTGCGGCATGTAGACACCTGTAACTGAATGATGTGAGCAGCACTTGAAGGAGAATGACAGTTAAGATATTAATATCAATATTCTTCATACCATTTAGAGTCTAATCCCAGAAATCTGCTAACAGAGTAATGGAATAAACACAACCTCAGTATAGTGCAGAATAAATGTGAAATCTAACTGACTACAACACAATTTTTACAAGTTACACAATGGAAATTCACTTATCTATGGCCAAACTTGGAAGGCGTGGTAAATAAATGATGTGATGAAAGCATTTGATGCTGGTTTGTTATGGGGGGGCTGCCCAAGGGGAGCAAACTCAAAGAGAGGAGTAAGGGGAGATCTTGAAGCAGTTTCTTCTAGTAAAGAGATAAGTCACAGGTGTGATGATAGCTCCTTCTTACAGGCTATCAACTCTCTTTAGTTCTTGCAGCATTGAAAACTATTGTTTAATTCCCACTTGATGTATCTCCCTGGAGTGACAATGCTAAATGTTTGTCACCTTGGATCATCCATCAAAAGTTATATTTCCATTGTAAAAGCAGAGTAACAAACCATTTGAATGTTATTTCACACCTCAAATAACTCTGTCACTGTCATTCCTGCATTTATATCAAAGTTGTCCTTAGTGACTCATATATTACAGATTGGCAATCAAAATGTCTCTGAGAAGGGAAGTAGCACTATGACAAAGCAAGAAACATCACAACATAGTTTGCTAACACTGTGCTGTATAAAACAGTATAGGCAGAATCTGCAGCTGCACCAGAGAAGAACTCTGCCCAGCTGAGGGTTGCAGAGAGGCGAAGATCACCTAGCTCCCCAGGCTAATTCGAACACCCTGGGGGTTGCTCTAATTTCCATTGGCTTGTAATAGTCACCAAAGGGCCTCCTTGCATAAGGTGGGCAAAGGACAAGGAAAGACTGCTGTATGTCCTAGTCTTTTTACCTGCTCCATATACTTATTATACAATTTTTCCAGTTTCCATGATTTATAATTTTATTGGAATTCCCATGATCACTTTTTCAAGTGCCAGCTGCTAGAGCTGTGTGAATATGAGAATCTCTACTTTCATCTGCAAAACGCATTTCTAAGCAGGGCCATCCTTACAGAGGGGTGTGGGGCATGGGGCAAATCATAGTGTGTGGGCTAGCCAGAGGCTATCATTAAAAAAAGACAATGGGACAGGAAAGCTCCTGCACACTGCCAGGAAGGACACAGCTGGCTGCTGCCTGCCTGCCGCTCCATGCTCATGGAAAGGACAAAACTGAGAATACCTTCTTCACCCAGCAGGGGTGCAGACCAGTGCTCTGCAGCTTAGGGAGCCATAACTTCGGCCCCTTGTATTTATTTTCATTCCATTCTGTAAGTACACCCATCTTTGAAGCATCTGACAAAGTGGGATTTTCTCCCACGAAAGCTCATGTGAAAAATAAATCTGTTAGTCTTTAAGTGCCACATGACTCCTTGTTTTTTTTGCTGGACTAGACTAACATGGCTATCTCTTTGGACACTGAGCTGAAGTTTGCCCCTGCAGGGAGGCTTGGGATCTTTCTGTCTGTGACTGTCATCAGTGACTGCTTTCAGTCTCTGAATGGAGCTCAGGAGCAGAGACACTGCATGTTCTGGGCTGCTGCAGAGGTGAGACACATACGCAGCCTCCAAGGGGAAGCATTCAAAATGCTACATTGAAAATGTGGCTAGTCCTCACATTCTTTGGGTTCCTCAACTACAGTCCCAAAACTGCAGCTTCTCTTTGACACATACATGCTCCTAGAACACTCACCCCTACATATAGAAACATATAAACCCATCTCAATGCCTTTTCATAGACATAGACACACATATCCTCAGAGTTTCTCCACAGAAACACCCCACCCACAAACACAGGCATGCATCCTTCACACACAGTTGCACCCATCCCTCACAACATTCCCTCCTCACTAACACACCTATATACAGACACCCACCCATCACAAACATCTCCTTGATGCTCCTACAACCACCTTTAACCTCCCACGCCATGCCTCTTGATTGCAGATATTAGACACAGGGAAGCCTTTCTAAAGGCTAAGAAAACAGAAATAAAATAAAAGCAAATAAAAACACAGAATAACATATTATCCAAATAAAATCACATAATTTTTTAAAGCCAGTTGCACTGTTTCTGGGGGCTGACTCATGATCTTTTTTTTTCTATTAGGTATTGACAATACTGCATATAAGGTTATGCTGAACTCTGCTTAATACAGAATCCAAGGGGCGGAGAGGTTTTAGATAGGGTTACCAGATACCAAAACATGGAAAGGAGGACAGGGAGGTCTGAAAAGGTGTCTACATGTGGCAGTGCATGATTGGTCAGAACCATTTTGCCCTAACCTGTCAGAGCAGGGTCCGCTGCCGATGCCTCCTCTGGCCACTCCTGTGGCTATATATATGGCCCCGACCCTGACCCTCCCCAGTTCCTTTTTCCACCCTCAGCAATGGTTTCGGAACAGCCCAGTCCTTGTGATCGCCTGTTGTTAATTCCTTGTAGGAATTAATCCCATTCAAGGATGCGGACCTGTTTGTGGATATCATTCCACTAAGAACTGGAGCTTCTACATGACATGTGAGTCCAGAGCCTGAACACCGCTCCCACTGACTGCTAGAGATGCCAGGCTTTAAACCCTGTGCTTCTTGTGGCAAGGCCTCTGCCCTATATGTCTATTCCGAGGTTCCTTTTCCCAGCAAACTCTGCCATCTTCTTGGCATTTATGAGCAAATTACCCCCTCCACCATCTGCTTTCCTCTTCCCTATAGGTGCTTGGGGCTGGCCCTCCAAGACTCCACTCCCACTCCTAGCCCTTTCTAGCTATTCACCCTGTTCCTAAGTAACTTCTCCACTCAAATCCGGATTGTTGGTGGCCAGGCCAGTGAGCTTAGTGAGGGCATGGTGGTGAAGATCCAGCCAAGCCATGGGTCCGCCCTGTAGAGCGCAATTACAAGGGAAACTGAGTCTCTGGTGGAGTCCTACAGAAGACCAGGGTAGGACTCACATAATACTCCTTCGTTACTCCCAGCTATGGGTTGAAACTGCTTGTGAGCCAGTGTGCTTTGAATTCCCCCATCTCTCACTCATAGCTGTCCAATGTACACTGGACTATGGGTGACTGTGATACAGTACCTCGGGGGGTGGCACAGGTCCATTCCCCCCATTTGTTTTTCTCCTCCCCCTGCATTTCTTCTCTCTTTGGGCTAGAGAGGACTGGGGCCTGAGCTGCCCTAAGGTCATTGAGCGACAAAGGCCATACCTTGCCATACATGGTGAGCCTATACGCCCTCTGTTTATAATGGGTCTACATTTGGTGTCGGTTTCTCTTTCTTAACTTCGGGCTGCTTTCCCCTCCCTTTTTTCTCTATGGGTCAAGAAGGACTGTCACCTAGCACTGTCTGTCTTTATAAGACCACATGTGACGATCTACTATCGTCCAAGCCCCCTAAGAGTTTTCTTCCCTGGGGCTTCCAAGCTTGAGGGAAGCACTGGTGACCCTCTTGACTTCCAACCCTATAGGGCCCTCCACATAAGGCACCAGTGAGGAGAATTGCCCCTTGACCAGTACGGTCACACGTCTTTAACTATTTAGTTTTCCTGGGGCGAGACATCTCCAGTTTTCTTGTCCGCCATTTTCCAAGCCTTCCAGTGTGCATCTTCTCAGACAAGGGAGGTAAATCTCCTCCCCTCCACCCTCCTCCTTTGGGTTGAGGGCCAGTTTCAGGGGGCGCTGTGCACGTCTTGTCCCCCCCCCCCCTTTTTCTTTCCTTCATCTCCTTGGGGTGCTGGGTGGGCTCAGCGAGTGGAGAGAGTGCGCTCTGTATTTAAGACTAGAAGTTTGAATCCCAGATGGATTATTCACTCCGTTAGGCCTTTTGTGGCCTTCCAGCTTTACATTACCATTATGTCCTAAAGGGATGTTATAGTACAATAGACAACAGTAAAGGGAGTTTGAACCCGCCCCCTTTTTCCTGACCTTGCTCTAGCCCCCCCCCGGTGGGTGGATCTTGGGAAATTACCAGTCATGTAAGAAGGCTCCCTGGGACACCTGTATATCCAGGTGCATGGAGTATAGCACTATGGCTGCCATTTCACAGTCTTGATCCCTTTTACACTACCTACTCGCTCTTCTCTTTGATTGGGGTTTCTGTGGCCCTTGGCCTCTTGGGCCAGGGACCTAGGCTGCAAGGTTGTGTATCTTGCGGCAGGTTCCTTTTTCTTAGGAGGCAGGCAGGTTGATTGTGAGTTGGATTTATCCTTAAACTCCTCACCGTATTTGCCCTTCCACTCCGAGCCCCTAGGCTTGGAGAGTGAGTCTGGATCTTTGTTCCCGGGGTCATGTGAGCACTGCCTTTACTTGGGGCAACCACGCAGATAGTCCCCTCCTCCATTCCGTGTTTCCACTTCCACATTATCAGGGCCCCTCCTTTTCCCCTTTGAGTGGCCCCTTCGATCCTGCTTCTGCGGGCCTCTGTATATGCCAGGTGACATTTACTATTGCCTGCCATAGGGATCTGTATGGGAGATTCCCTCTGAGATGGATATCTCCCATCCGTTCCTTGCCTTAACCCAAGAGGGGTTCAGGCTACATTATTTCTATCTTGCAGGGAGTAGTTAGGGTGGTGCTCCCTAAAATCCTTTCAGGCCACTGTCTGCTGCCCCTAGACTCAGAGGTGACTCGCTTATAACCTGAAGATAGACCTTCGGCAATTATTTCTTCCTGCACTGGGTTCCCTAGCAGAAACACTTAACTTTCTGCTTAGGATTATGGGGCTGTTTTGGGGCTGACCCTTAGGGCCCTTCGTTGAGCTCTTCTTCGTTTCTCCTAGGGTCAGTGAAGTAGTTTTTCTACACACCTTCAATACTAAGCATATAGTATGAAGCTGCCGTTACCTAGGGAGGACCCATCTTTGCCATCCCATACTACCTACTAGTGGGTCACTGAGACATGATATTGAAGTCCTAGGCTCCAATAGGAGTAGGGATCTGTACAACCTGTTCTTCCTGAGGAGCACAAACTTCCCCTTTCCTTTATAGGCCTTAGCAACAGGCATCCAGAATATTATTTCATTCGCCATATATGATCCTAACTCAAACCCCCAAGGGTGATGGTTGGTCTTGGTTGCATGGGGACCAGTAAGGACCATAACATGCCAGGAATTTCCAGGGCATTTCTCCTACCAAGTCTGTACCTTGAGTGGCCCTCTTCTTTAGCCAGTTATCCCTTTCTAGTGTTGTTAGGGCATGAAGAAGAGTGAGTCTATTCGCTTGGGAGCAAGGAGTCCCTAACTTCTGACTGGTTCACTGGGTTCTGGGTTTGGCTGGACCTCCCTTCCGGACTTTGGATCCAACCCATCTCATGGTGACTTACAGTTCTCGCAAGGGCACCTGCAAGTCTTCTCACGCTGGCGCCTCATAGAATACTCTTTTCCCTCTTATGTAGGCAATATGCCTACCTCAGGAGGCCTCAGGTTGCCGCTTCACCTAAGGGGATCACCATGCTGAAGGTGGAACTACTGCAGAATTCTTTTCCACCCAGCTAATATGGCTCTGTGACTGCTTTTGGCTTGCAGATGAGTACAAATCAGCCACAGTGGGATGGGGTGGGCCAAGCAGGATCTTTCCCATCAACTTTATATTGAAAAGACCACAGAGCACCTACGTAGATGGTGGTTTGGAACTGAACCTCTGCAGTGAGAGCTCTGAGGAGCATTGTTATTCAGTGAGCCGATGCCTCCAGGAGTTTCTGTAGCACTTCTTTGAAAGATTGATTAACCTTTATTGTGGCCATAAGGCCTAGACATCAACAAAACTGGGGCTTCAGCCTATCACAGGGGTTCTTGAAGTGGGGGCTGCAACCCTTCAGGGGGTTGCCAGGTTATTATGCAGGATTGTGAGCTGTTAGCCCCCCCACATGCTAGGGCTCTGGCTAGCTATGTCTACACTACAGGGCTTTATTAAGCCGGCTTAATAAGGTTTAATTTAAGATGGCTTAAAGTAGACCTTATTAAGTCAATTTAGAGCATCCACACTCAAAATGGTAGGAAACTGCCCACGTCCACAATGGCACCTGCTAGGTCACCCTAGGAATGGTACATTGTGGGTACCTGGCCAACAGTGCACCACAGCAGAAGTGGCCCTCTCTCCCGGCCACCCATTTACTACAGGAAGTGAGTGACCACACCACCCTCCATACTGTGTGTGGCAACTAGGAGCCCAGAGAGGTCAGGGAGTCTGACATGGCTCAGCAATGTGCCAGCACAGCACTCCACACTTTCCCTGTATTGCCCGGACCCCTGCAGCTCTAGACCAGGTGCCACAGGGCAACTGCCAGTGCAGGGGTGTGGCACAGCAGTTGTCACAACACAAACACTAGGAAACAGCACATAGAGAAAGGTGATGTCAAATCATCTGTTGTAATGTGAAAGAAATCCATCATCATGATTTAATCTTGCTTTCACACAATCTAATCTTAAAGAACTAGCAGCTTTCTTTCTTTCTTTCTTTCTTTCTTTGTGCTATTTCCTGGTGTTTGAAACTTAAGAACTGCTTTTATTTGCTGTTACAGTGTGACCTGATCCTATTTCTTACACTCCCCAGCATTTATTTTCTACCATTCTGTAAGTTTCCCCATCTTCAAACCATCTGACAAAGTGGGATTTTCTCCCATGAAAGCTCATGCAATAAATAAGTTTGTTAGTCTTAAACAGTGCCTCAGGACTCCTTGTTTGTTTTACAACAATAGCAGGGGGGTCAGACCAAGAAGGGGAGACACAGGCTGAGAGGGGGAGACACACGGGGTCCGGCTGGATAATGGGAAAGACACAGGATTGGGCTAAGAAGGGCAAGAGGAGAGACAGGCAGCGTCAGTCTGAGAAGGGGAGACACATAGGGTTTGGCCAAGAAGGGGAGACACATGGGGTAGGCTGAAGAAGACAAGGGGAGAGATAAAGGTGGTTGGGCTGGAGAATGGGAGAGATGAGGGGTCGGGCTGAGAAGGAGGAAAGATGCCAGATCAGGCCGGGGGAAGCAGACAGATGCAGGGTCATGCGGGAGAAGGAAGGAGATGCCAGGTTGGGCTGAGAAGAGGGGGAGATGCTGGGTCTGGCTGAGAATGGGAGAGATGTTGGGTTGCGCTGAGGAGTGGAGGAGATGTTGGGTCGGGCTGAGGAGTGGAGGAGCTGTCGGGTTGGGCTGAGAATGGGGGGAGATGTTCAGTTCGGCTGGGAATGGGGGGAGGTGCAGGGTCAGGCTGAGAAGTGGGGAGATGCTGGGTTGGGCTGAGAAGGTTGGGCTAGGAATGGGGGAAGTTGTCGTCTTGGGCAGAGAAGCACGGGAGATGCCAGGTCTGGCTGAGAATGGATGGGGAGTTTGGATGTGGTGTACACAGCAGTCAATGCTCTCACCTGTGTTGTGCCTTCTCTCCAGCCCACAGCCCCATATTTTCTACAGTTAGGAGTCCAATTAATCGATCTAAGGCACCTCCCGGGCCACATTGCCTTAAGTTGACTTTATAAGTGGAAGTTATACAGTCAACTTTAGCAACCAGGAAAGTAGACTTTTCTGGCTTGCGGTGTGGCCTGGGCTTTATTTAAGTCAACTTAAGGACCTTTAAGTCGACTTAAAGCCACAGTGGAGACATAGCCACTGTCAGCTATGACCTTCAGAGTGGCTGGCCAAAGAGCTGCTGAATGGGTGTCCAACTCTGAAAGCTGTGCAGCTGCCAGCAGAATCAGAGAAGTAAGAGTGGGATGGCATGAGGGGGTCCTCACTTTTCTTAGCAATTCTTCACAGCCTGAAATATTTTCAGAGGGGCTCCCAGCAAAAAAAATTTGAGAAACCCTAAACAAAGAGCAAATGGCAATCCCTGGCCTTGTACACACTAGAAAGTTTTGCCAACAAAAGGTGACTTTTGCTGGCAAAACAATCCTAGTGTGCACCACAGTGACCCTTTTGCTGACTAAATTACCATTTTGCCAACAAAATAAAACCACCTAGATGAGAGGCACAGAACCTTGTTTAGGCACAGTGTTTGTTTAAAAGCAGGTGTGTACATATTGCTGTTAGGTTATATCGCTAAAAGTAGATAACTTATTATCCCAGCATGCATCTCAAGTGCCTCTCTGGTCACCTCTTTGATCTTGGCTGCCTGGTGCTCCTCAGATGTAGTGTAGGTGTTCCATATGGGAAGGGAAAGAAGCAATTTAATGTCCCAGCTGCGACGAAGTTTCCAGGCACAAGGCAGCAGATGTTGACACACACCTGGAAGCACTGCAGGGAAGTGGGGCATTTTAAATCTCCTATCACAATTACCAGCTGTGGCTCAGCGGAGTGAGAAGGCCTGAGGCCCCCTACCTGGACACTGCATCCTTTACGGATAGCCCTATCTCCCTATTATCTCTGTGGCCATTAGGCCGTATTGCCCTGATCCAAGGGGTGTGTACTTGCGTCTGTTGTCATTAGGCTATGCTGCCCTGACCCAAGGGCAATATAGTGACTATATAATTGATTCTGTGGCTGTTAGACCGTGCTGCCCTGATGCAGGGCATTAAGGAGGATCACGGAGGTACCCTCCCTGCTCACGTCCCTGGCCCTTTCCCTAACAAGGGGCACTAGGGAGGGCTTGCCCTGTGACACTGGCTTTTTTGAGAATGTTTTTATCACATATTCTGCATAAAGTAATTAATACCTTCAGGTGTTCCCTGGCCACTAAAGTTTGAGAAACACTGCCCTAAACTACAGTGCAGATCCAGGGAGGGAGGCAGGGATCCTTTCCCTGCTCCTCCCAACAGATGCACAGAACCATCTGTGCTGAGGGGGTGGAGGAACTAGGGACCACAGCTATTAAACTGTCTGTGTGGCAGCTTCATGCTTGGGATAGGTAGCTGCTAGCTCCTGCTGTCTGAATTTACATGAGGAGGGGAGACATACTGTCCCCAGCCCAGGCTCTCTGTCTCTCTCCTTGAGCACATATGCATGTGTATGTCACACACACTCACCCATTCACTCACTCTCTCCCTCTTCTACTCCCTCCCCACTTCTTGTGTCTGTTGTTTAGCATGTCAGTTTTGCTGACAGGTCACTTTAAAAGCAGCTGTCAAACTAGTAGGAAACCTTCATCACCTGATGCCATATCTGTCTCATGAGGCATTGCAAACCCTTTCCAAAGCACTCTGTGTGCAGTTGCATGATGGGATAGATACCCATAGTGCACTGCTCACTTTGTCGACAAAAGAGCTGACAGTGTGAATGCAACCCACTGACAGAAGACAGTGAAGAGCCACAACAGCACTTTAATTATAGTGTTTGTCAGCAAAACTTTCTAGTGTAGAAAGAGCCTAAGACTGGTTTTCCACCTTTTTTCCTTAGAACCCAGTTTAAAAAAAAAATTGTTTATGCCAACAACTGAACAATTACATCTTTGAGCAATGCATTCCAGTTTTTTGGCAGTGGCAGCAGGGGGCACTGTGATCCGGTACCTGAGCGTCTGTGACTCAGTACTGGGTCCTGACTCATAGTTTGAACACCACTGGTCTAAGAGATTGGCCCTTGCTTCCCTCCCTGGCTAGGTTGGCTTGTTTGTTTGGGGTAGACGAGCTCCCAGTCTGGTTTGAAGTGGATTATGCCATGCCAGGTACTTTCAAGAAGCAGTTTCTGAACTCTGGACGGTGTGTCAGGAATGTAACTTGCCTTTGTGAGGAGGCCTAAGTGGGGAAGGATGAAGGCCCAAACAGACCCAAACTCACCAAGAGTACAGTGTAGAAATACATGTTACTCTGACAGGTACTCATAGTGATTATTTCTGCTATGTCTGTTTTTCTAATACAGGGGTCTCAAACATGCAGCCCGTGGGCCGCATGCAGCCCCTAAAGCTATTTCCTGCAGCCCGCAAAAACACTATTGTTACCAGTATGTGCAATATTGTTTATGAAAAGGTTTCAGTGGTGCGGCCCTCGGGGAATGTACGAGTCCTCATGCTTCCCTCGTGGTGATTTGAGTTTGAGACCCCTGTTCTAATACAAGCGGGATGTAGTTAGACTCCTGGTGACAATGCAATGATTATTTAAAACAAAACAAAGGAGAGCTAATGGTGGGTTACTTACCAGTAACCGTCCTTCTTCAAGATGGGCTGCTCAGATTCATTCAGAAATAGGTGTCTCCATGCCAGAGAGCTGGATTGGTTGGAACTTTTTGCCCTAGCCTGTCAGAAGAGGGCAGGCAGCCACCGCCCCTGCACCACCCTGTGGCTATATATGTGGCCACCGCCCGGCCCCTCCTCAGATCATAGGAGTTGCCAACTCTAAAAGTGGGGACGGGGGGAGGGCTCTGAATAAATCTGAGCAGCCCATCTCAAAGAAGGACGGTTACTGGTAAGTAACCCACCATTCTTATTCGAGCGCTGCTAGGATATATTCAGAAATAGGTGACTGCTAGCCATGCTGATGGCGGGTGGAGTTGGCTCTTCCACCTTTAGCACAGAATAACTCCGATATGGGTAATTGTCCAGTGAGCAGGTCCTCGAGGGTCTAAGAAATTGACTTAAGGACCTTCATCCCAGCAAGGGTAGCTTGGAGATGTAGGACGTAACCCAGTGGAGAGAAGTAGGCCCGGATTGCCCGAGCACCGATTGATGTGCGTGGGCATGATGGTCTAACATCATCTTATGCGTAAGAGGTACCAACTCATCGTAGCTATGGCCGAGGAATGCGTTTCTAATCACTCTTCCTAAGGGAGTATTGGCAGACGCCACGTGGAGGCCAGAAGATTTAATGTTCTGGCAGTGACATATGTTAGCGTAATTCCTACAGGAGAGTTCCCAAGGCCTGAAATTTGCTGGGCTGGCAATGGTGGTTACCAGCACAGCAGAAAACCAGAGGAGGAGAATTAGACTGTCTTTCCCTCAGTCCGATATTGTAAGGCACATGCAGGTCATGGAGGTGGGCCGGGGATTTGAGAGGGCTGCGGCCCCCTGGGCCCTGTGGCAGTGACACCCCCGCCACAGAACATCGGATACATGAATCTGGGCACTCGGTATCCCGCAGGAGAGGTGGGTTACCAGGAGCGGGAGGGAGGAATCTAGAGAAGTTACTTCGATCTAGTTCAAAGAAATGGTCGGGACATCGATGGCAACAGCTGATGACCCCCTAGGGCACACTCATAAGTGAGGCAGTGGGACTGGAGTGGAGGGACCAGATGCCTGACCCATCCTATGGTACTAGATAAGAGAAACACAGGTGGGACATTCTATGGGCCTGAAAGGTATGATCAGGCCTCTGTGAGCTTACTGATGCCACCATGACAGACCCCTTGGGTGGGATGTCAGAGTCCATATCCTTGCATGAGACAAGGAAATGGCATTACTGCTACCTATGCCCTTCCCTTTTTTCTTTTTAAATTCAGCAGCTGGAAGGCAGCCACTGGAATGCTAAGGCAAGGGGTTGGACATGGTAAGGCTACGGCTTGGTGATGGGCTCATGAGCACGATAGGCCTGGATGCTAGTACCCGCGGCCTACGAAACCACTCACTTTGGCCTAATGGCCCTGCATCATCAGGGAGGACCATCCCAGAATGTGACCGAGCTTAGCTAATGCTGCACAGGGGAGCGCATCAGGATGGAGGCTTCCTTCAGGAAGGGCCCCGGGGGAGAGTCAGGATGTACGGAGGAGAAGATAGGCTCCTCCAGAAGGGTCAGAGCAAGGGTATGCCACCCCGATGGGGTACATCCAGCTGTCTCCTCTTTAAGATACTTACTGTATATCTGAAGTGTCCTCTAGGAGTATGCTAATGATGGTATTAGATCTTACTGGGAAGGTGAACTCTATCAAGGGTCAGCCAGATTCCAAATTCCGGTCACTGAGAGGAATTTCAGGGTGGATGCAGAGTGGGCTTAGTCGAGTGCGAAACTCAGTCACAAACACTTAGGACAGGAGTATGTTATTCTAAGATGTGCCTACTAAGACTAGGAGAGCCTTGGGTCATAATGGGAAGGAAGGAATTGTAGGTGTGAGACTCCTGAGTGAGAGTGTCCAGTAGCTAAGCCAGGATAATCACAGTGCTACAGCCGTGCCCCGGGGGGTGAGCTATGTGAGAGACACCAGTGGACACAAGCCTGGGAGGCAAAGATTGGCTCCAGGGAGGTATCTGTCTGTGGGGGTGGTTTTCAAACCGTTGCAGAGGGAGTGAGCGGTGACTATGAATGTAGCAAGGGGCGGAGGGAGAGAGCTGGATGATTTCATCACTATTATCAAGTTATCTCCTCTGGATCTCCAAGACCTGAGGGTTTTCCGATTGGGATATAACAGAATGGCCACCTTCGGGATAGAGAGAAGAAAGTGGCCTGGGTCCCCTCTCTGAGGGGCAAGACCTGTATACAGGAGTTCTGGCATGAGGGCACATCTGCATAGTGGTGATCGATGGCCCAGCTTGGGAGATTCCTGGGGGAAAGGTTCACCATTCATGTGGTTATCCTTCCCTTCATCTATATTTTTTTTTGAAAAGATAGTAGAAGAATGGGGTGGGGCCCCATTTTTACAACCTCTCTCAAGAGCTTTCACCTAAGCTGAGAACCAGCCAGAAGTAGTGAGTACTGGAGGGTTCATATCTCACAAATACCAAGAGTGAGTTGGCCAACACTTAAGTTTAATGGCCAGGTCCTGACGTTAACGTCTGGCACTCAGCAGGTGGGAATGAATTACCTCCTCCATGGGGTCAAGGAGCGTTTGGGTGCTTCAAGTTGGAAGTGTATGCCCACAACCCTAATGAGGGTCGATTGGGCAGGGGTGATGATTAAACACCAGCTAGTCTTGCTGGTGGTAAGGGGAGGATGGGCAAGGCAGCCAGCTCATTCATACTGTGGGCAGAGGGGTGGGACCTGATAGAGGGTTCTTTGACCGTCAGCGTGGGGAGGCAGAATGATAGGGCCTCATCCATGCGGAAGCGTGCGGGAGCATAGCTCCTGGTATGAAAATGACCTTGCAAGGGGAGGCTCTGCTTGGTTCAGGTGCGCAAGGGTGGGCAATACACTCTCCGATATTGGGAGTGTGTTCCATGAATGCCGTATGTGTCCCACCGGGAGTAATAGAGTCGCTGCCCAAGGAAGTGGAAAGGGGGGCTTTTCCCCTTGGCAGTGTGTCGTATACAGAGGTGTGATAACCTCTTGGGGGCCAGGACTGCTGCTTATTGGTTGCCTGCAGGGGTTCAGAAAGTAGGCTTCCATTCTGCACTCCACGGTGGGCAAGGAGGTTTGGGTAGTGAGAGGGTCAAGTCTTCTCAAGACATTAAGGTCAGATGAAGGGGTGTGAATATGGGTTACGCCCTAGTCCTACCTAAAGAGCAGGAGGCTGCCTCACCTGTGAACCACCCATTCTCACCAGGAAGGAGAGAGGGAGAAGGGCTATCTGTCATTTCTGAGAGGGAGAGTCCAACAATGGTGGGCACTCCGCCACAGTTTGGAGAAGGTGATTGACGATGATATTGGTGATTGTAACCAATACTGCTGACTAACGGGTTGAGAGCGCTCTCGGAGTTGCCCAGGAGAGGGGCCTTGCCAGGATGATCCCCCAAGTGGGATTTGAACTGAAGTTGTGGTGGTGAGGACCGAGTCCTCACCAGTAACTGTTGGGGGAGGGGGGCTTACTATCAGGCCTTATGGGGCTGGAGGGTGTGGAAGAGGCCCCGCCTGGAGGAGGCCAAAATATTTCAATTCTCCCCTGGGGTTGCAGGCAGTACCCAGAATGGCCGAGGTCTCCTCTGGGAAGAGGGCATTGCCTCCAAAATGCAGGTCGAGGGCCACCTGTTGTGAGGCCAGGGGCACTCTGGCTTCCCATAGCCAGGCTGCGCGGCGCAGGTTTATGGCCGAGGCCACAGTGTGGGCCACCATATCCATCGCATCCCAGGCTGACAGGAGGAGGTCCTGGGAAGTTATTTTACCTTCCTCTAGGAAGGCATCATACTCTTCCCTTGCCTCTAGTGGGAGTAGATGTCTAAATTTGTGTGTTGACTCCCACATGTCCAACATGTATCTACTAGTCAGGGCCTGACTATTTGCGACCCGTAACTGGAAGGCTAAGGAGGAGTAAACTTTGTGGCCCAGTAACTCGAGCTCCTTGGCATCCCTCGATGTCGGGAGGTGATAGTGGGGGGCCTGTCCCAGCCCTATAGCTGCCTCCACCACTGCACAAGGTGGGACTGGGTGGTAAATGAGGGGAACTCTAGCCCTGGGACTCTGTACTTGAGTCCTGCCATATCCGAAACTGGGGAGATGGAACCCGGGTTTTGCCAGCAGGAGGAGGCCAAGTCCCAAACGCTAGGGTGAAGAGGAACTGTAACTGGTTCGGCTGACGAGAACACTGGCCTGAATAAGGTGTCGGAGGGTGTTTTAGAGGATTGAATCTCCATGCCCATGTGGGCTGAGACACAACACAGAAGATCAAAGTGTGCCAATAAGTCACCCATATAAGAGCACGGCACCAGGTTCAGTGCTCTCGCTGGTGCCGAGTGACCCAGTGCCAGACAAGTTAGAGGGGCCTCTTGAGGGAACCATTCCTGGGAGTGGTACTGAAAGGGCGATGGCACCGAAGCTGTTTGGAGCCCCTTAAAGCCCCTTCCCCTGCGCTGGAACAGGGGGAAGCCTCTCGGGACTCTCGGCACGGCACCAGGGACGGCAGAGTGATATGATGCCGCAGGGACAGCTCCATGGTACCAGGACTCACAGCGGGCTCTGGTGTTCGGGGGCCTGGGGCCGGTGACAGGGAAGGCAAACATTGCCGTATGCACAGCATCCAGGCCTTCGAAAGGAAGGCCGGCTTCCCCCTTCTAGGTGGTGCCGGAGAAGGTGGGGTGTAGGCAACAGGAGGAGCGCCCTCACTGCCTCCACTGCCTCTGGGGTCATCAGGATCAGTACTGAGGCTCACTGGTCCTGGGGGACGCCCCATGTTGAAGAGGCGGGGCTATGTTGGCACTGCAGTACTGAAGTTGGTACCGAGCTGGTCCTGCGTTGCCTTTCGGCACAGTGCCGGGTGGCAGGCTCCGGTGCCGAACTGGTATGTGGTGCCGCAGGAGACCCCAAAGCCTCAGGGGAGGAGTGCCAGGCCTGCTCCCTGTCCTTGATTGTCCTCGGTTTAAAGGACAGGCAGATGGAGCACATGGTGACCATGTGGCTTTTCCCCAGGCACGGAGGCACTTCTTATGGGGATCATCCCATGGGAAGGCCTTTCCACACTTGGCACAGGGCTTAAAGCCTGGCATGGCAGACAGCATTGGAGCGCGGTGTTCCAGCCCAGAAAGGGACACTTTCTTCAGCGGGACTAATTCTACAAATAGATTCTCCCAATTGGGCGAGAGGCTCATACAGCAATGATGGACAGGCTGCTTGCGAAACAAGGAGCGGGCAGTTCCACAACTGACACTAAGGCGGAAGAAATGGAACTGGGGAGGGGCCGGGAAGTGGCCACATATATAGCTATGAGGTGGTGGCCCCCTGCCCTCTTCTGACAGGGTAGGGCAAAAAGTTCCAACCAATCTGGCACTCCGCCACGGAGGCACCTATTTCTGAATGTATCCAAGGAGCGCGCAAAGAAGAATAGGATATTTTCTGAGTTGGGGGCGGGGGGGCGGGCACTGAACTAGAGCAGGTTTGGCATGAAACTGTGAAAATGCTGATTCATTGAACCTGAAATGCTTCATGGAATTTTTTCAGTGTCAATGAACTTTCGTCAGACCACAGGCAGGATTCTCATGGAAACTTGTATGGTTTCCTGACAGGCTTCTTGGAAGCCCTGTTCTTCTAGGCTCCATGGCTGGGCCAGCCCTGCTGCATTAGGTCCATGGAGGTGGAAGACAAGGGAACTCTGACCAGGGCTGGTCTGTCCATAGAGCTAGGGGGCACCACAGAGCTGGGATGGAGCCAGCCAGCCCATCCCTCACTGCTCCACAATAGCCGGAGCTAGGTCCTAGGGCACAGCAAAGCCCCGGCCATAGAGGGGCTCTGCTGACATTGAGCCCCAGCTTGGGGAGTGGCACTGCTGGTGGCATCGGGCCACAGGTGGGGAGCCAGTCCTGGCTGAGGAACAGGTCTGCCACCACCACTTGGCCTGGAAGGCCACATGACATCTGCCAGCCACTTGGCCAGGCTTGGGAGGGAGCACCATCCAGCCCAGCCCGGCCCAAGGGGGGTGGGGATGGTGACAAAATCTCAGGTGCCTAGGGCACCAAAATATCTTGCATTGGCCCTGACTTTGACTCTAACTAGGGCTTGGCTCTGACTCTGTGGCAGGGAGCCCTGAAACACTGAGTTTTGAGAACTTAAATATCCCTCTGCCATGGAGGGAGCCCTGCCATGGAACTGGGAGCTTGGAAATCATCAGATGGGAGTCCAGAGTCTGTGGCTCTGGCATAGCCACACTACGTAAAGCACTCCAGACTAGGGACCCGGGGACTCTCAGACTCCTAGGCCAGTTGGCTCCCCAGGCTGCGCTATTCTGTGGTGGATAGTAATTGAACTGCCAAGAATCATTCTTGGTTCAGGAGCATATTTTATTTCAGAGAAGCTGTTTGTTGGTCTTTCCAATAGTATTTTTTAAATCAGAATTTCTGGTCTGTGGCAACTGCTGTTAATCAGTTACCCCACTAGACCCCTTTCTACTTCTCTTGAAATGTAGAGATAGATGTTAACAATAGCATTTCTCTCTCCTTTTCTTAAATCAGAGTTTACCCCACACCATCTTTCTCACAATAGAAATATGACATTTTGAAATCCATGCTGTTCTAGTAAGGTATTATATGTACTGCATCAGTAATCACAGGTGGTCCATTACCACTGTACATTATTTTCCTTGATAGTCATTTAGAAATTTTCCATTGTAAATCTAAGGGAACATAGTCTCAGTGAGTTCATCATATTGTTTTATGTGTTTTTTCATAATGACAGTATGGAGGAGTGAAGTGTCTCTGAATTTCAATAAAAGGGTAATTTCCATTTCCTCCAGAATTCCTTCTATGCTAGTGCTAAAACAGGAAAATACTTAGAAAAAACTGATGCTGTGTCAACCACCAGATTAAATATTTAAGGTCAGCAAGTGTTTGCCTTCTACTTTTTCAGAAAATTAAATTTTTAAAAGCTGCTTATCTGGTATTTTAGAACTGCATTTTGTAAGGTGTTTTAGCAAACTACTGAATTTTAGTCTGGAATTTAAATAAATATAATGAATGTTAAAGTTCTCCATATCAGTGAATTGTAAATAACAAACAAACCAACAAACAAACAAAATCCCTACCAATTTGCATCTTGGGACCTTTAATAATTTGGGGTTGCCCTGGAGTGTCAGCCTCAGCAGAGACCACAGTACTTTGCTATACTGGAAGGCCCACAGACAGGGTTCCTGGCCCTTTTGACAGGTTAGGGTAGACCAGGTCACACAGTCAATATGGCCAGGCCCTTCGTCAAGGCAGGCAGGGGAATGAAGCAATTGTGGCCTTGGCCCTTCAAGCAGGGCATGGCAGGGTACAGCAGGGTACAGCAGGAAACCAATTTAAGGTCCAGGCTTTCTGGCTAGGTGGGATAACCAAACCAAGCAGCTGAGAGCCAAGTCCTCATGCTGGGCAGGGGAAGTGAAGCAGTTTGTACCCCAAGTCCTTCAAGCAGGGCAGGGCAAATAAAGGAATCTACGACAGCAAAATAAGAGTAACCAGCGACAGCCTGTTGAGTAGGCTGGCCAAGTTTGTTGAACGATTTCCAGGGACATCTGATTTCCCAGTCCTGGGGCACTTGGTGGCAACTGCACTTGTCACACGCCATCTCAGGTCCCACTGAAGAGGCAAGTGACGGTTTGCAGCCACCTGAGTCCCTGGAAGCTGGGCAGCAGTCTCTTGCACCCTGGCTGGGAGCCTGGCAGCAGCTTCATGTGTTTCACAAGCCGGGATCACAGCTGTGTGGTTGCTGTCTGTGCCCTTGCTTACTGTTAGGAGCTAGGAGCCAGCCTCCCATATCTCAGACTTAAGATGGGTAGCAGCTTGTCTGTATCCTGGGGTCCCAGCCACGTGCAGCAGCCTCCTCTTGGAGTGGGTGGCAGCCTCCCACATCACTGGCAGAAAGCCAGGTGGCAGTCACCTGCATATTGCCCCAGTGGCAGCCCCCCTCATGGACTCACAGTTCAGTGTTCAGAAATCCAGGTAGAGACCCCAGCAGCTTCCCTGGTCAAAAAGCAGGGAGCTAGGCTCTGCTCACAGGCTTACCTGTCAATTTCTAGCAGTGAAATTGAAATTTATAACTGTCCCAGATTTCACCTGTATAAATACATTAAGGGTAGAAGGGCTCACACAGTATGATTTGCCCTGGGCCACGCACCGCTCTAGGGATGGCCCTGAGTACAAGTAAAATCTGAAGTGTAGTGCACAGGTTACAATTTATTATTTGTGTCACGTTTATTTGCTACGATTTTACCTCATTTTTAAACTACTGTTTGGTGACAAAGCCAACTGGGGGCATTCCATGGACAGGTTGTTGCCGGGGGCAGAGTATCAAAATTGGGAACATATGGTCAGCCTACTGTAGAGGATTAGGAGGCCATGGGGGGCAAGGACCCCTGAGTTAGGGTGGCTTTTGGCAAGGAGGACACAGGCCCACCCAATTCCATTGCATTGCAGCCCAGGGCCCTAACAGCAGGGGATGGGGTGATGTCCCGACATCAGTCAGTGAGTCTCCCTCCAAAACAGCCTGACAAGGGTCCTGACATGAGCAGAGCTGGGCCTTAGGTTGCCTATCCATGAGACACTTCCTTTACTCCTTTATCTGGGTACCTGCAGCTCAACTCACAGTCGAGTTTCTCAGGGTAGATGGTGAAGAACAGATCCATCAAGACCTCAAGATTGCAACATCTGGCAGCTTCTTTACAAGGCACTCCAGCAAGTCTCAGGAGGCACCAGGTGGCTCATCCCCATGACTGGTGACAGGTAGTCCTTCCCAGACAGGTTTTTGTATTTCTCTTTCCCAACTCTGTGCTTTCAGGTTGCAAGTGGGAACTTGTCCCAGCCAGCTTAGCAGGTAACATCTGTCAGCCCTTCAGTGTTGGCCTTGGCAGAAGGCCACACAGCTTTGCTTATTAAAACTGGTTGTTTAATATAGTATAATGTTATAGAAATGAGGTTTAATTTAAACTGTAGCTCCAAAAATGGTCTCTCATGTGAGTCTGATTGGAAGAACTGAAGTGTGGCGTCTGAGTTATCATTAAACATTAAGTCCAAGTCTGAAAGGTTTCAATTTGAAGAGTTAGTCCAAAAGAAACATATTAGGCCCTGGGTAACATTTTCAAAAGTAACTTCAGCACTTGGGGCTAGATTCATAAAGGAATTTAGAAAGCACCATTGACATCACAAAGTCACTTCTCAGTGGATACCTCCCCCTGTAGGTGCCTAAATCTCCAATGCTACTTGTGTGCATCAGTAGGAATGTACAGAGCCATGTAAATCCTGACACACCACAGTTAACATGCCCTTACTTGCACCAATGGGCCAGAAGGAAGAGGCATTCTCCTGCTGAACCTAACCTATATGAATGACAGCCAGGAGCAGGTGAACACCTCCAGGATACTGAGTGGTCAGAGCACTGACAGGGTATGTGGGAGATTCTGGTTCAAATCATTACTCTGCCTTATATGGAGAAGGAACTTGAACCCAGATCTACAACATTCCAGGGAAGGGAGTGCCTTAACACCAAGCTAGTGGGAGTTTTGGGGCAAGTGCTTTCTCAGAACTTCCTGTTGGAGCGGTTTCACTTTTTATAAATAATTAAATAGTCATTAGGCCAGAGAGAAAGGTAGCCTTGTCCTTAGGGCACTCACTTGAGTTATGGGAGCCTCCGGTTCAAGTTTCAAGTGTAATTACTAGTTAGCTCTTTATACAAAGTGGAACAGTATCAATAAGAGAGGTTGAGAAACCACCACCTCAGCTCTCAAATCCAATTTGTACCCAGATTATTCTCATATGCAGTAGAGGACAATAAAGTACAAGCACTTTTACATGTAGCCTGACAATGACATGAAAAGATAAGCAAAGGGTTATTTTCTGCTAACACAAGTTTAGCACAACCTAATGTAACAGAAAATTGCCGTGTTCCAAAGGGAGCTGTGTCAGTCTAGTTCAGTGGTTCTCAACCACTGTGTTGGGACACATTATTAAGTCACCACACAGCAGTGTGTCGTGAAGAGCTAGGAAGATGGATGGATTTGGGCTGGAGTTGGGGGGGGGGGGGGGGGGGGGGGGGGGGGGGGGCGGCCTGCTGTGTCCTGCAGGGTCATGACATGCTGCCAAGTGTGTCGCAATCTGCAAAAGGTTGAGAACCACTTGTCTAGCTCAGCAAAACAAACAAGGAGTCTTGCGGCACTTTTATTTTCCTGCCATTCTGTAAGTTCTTAATCATCAAGCCTCTGATGAAGCGAGATTTTCTCCCATGAAAGCTCATGCAATAAATAAATTTGTTAGTCTTTAAGGTTATGGCTAGACTAGCAAATTAGTCTGGATTAAGGAGGCTTAATCCAGAATAATTTGGTTCCTGTTTACACTAGGCTTTGCCTAGTTCAAACTAAGAAATCTTTTAGTTCGAACTAAGCAAAGCTTAGTTCAAACTAGTTAGTTTGAACAGTAAGTTCTAGTTTGCATAGTGCAATGTTGCCGTGCTAGTTTGAACTAAGTAAGTTTGAACTAAGTGGTGAGTCCAAACTAGTTGCATTTTTTAGTTCAAACTAACTTTTAAACTAAAAAATGTAACTAGTTTGAACTAAAAAGCTGCGGTTAGTTCAAACTAAACTTCCTGGTGTAGACATAGCCTAAAAGTGCCACAAGACTCCTTGTTTGTTTTGCAGAAAAACTGCCTTTTTCATTTTGTGTTGTATGCAGTGTTGTTGTAGCTGTTTTAGTCCCAGGATTTTAAAGAGACAAAAGTGTTGAAGTAATATGTTAGATGGACCAACTTGTATTGGAGGAATGGACAAGCTTGCGTCTCTCACTGACAGGAGTTGATCCAAAAAGAAAGAAAAAAAAAAAGATATTACCTCACCCACCTTGTCTCTCCAATGTTCATCTAGGATTTGGATTTATTCATGCTCACTTTAGTCTTCAGTCTGAAGATACAGCAAAAATAAAAGTTTAGACTACAAAATAGCAAGGTTTCACTGCCTCAGGAAGATAGAGAAAACCCTGAATAGTAGATTGGGATACTACCCCAGCCACCCATCTATCAGTTATCTGAAAGTATAGTAATAAAAAAACAAAAAACAAACAAAAAAAAACCATGTTCACAGCTCTCGAAGGTACAAGTACCAAAAGCACTGTAGTAGGTTGTTGACAAATTGCTCAAGAAAATTACTGAGTAATATTTCATGTATTTTCACTGTAATTCTGAATAATTTATTTATACACAGCTTATTTATTTATTTATTTATTTATTAAACCTGCTGATTAAATCCTTCAGAGGTACATTTAAGTGGTTTACTTATATCAACGCTTCTCCTGATTTGGCTACTTGAACAATTAACATAAATAATCCATTCTAAATTGGGACCCCTCAAAGACATTTATCTTCTTCAAATCTAAGACAGTTCAACCACTCACACACCCCCTCCCAATGCAGTGTAGTAGGGACTGGTAGCATTAGCTCTGTTCTGCCAATCAGTGAAAGGAGAGGCCAAGTAGTTTCCTATGAAGCTGAGTGAGGGCTATCTCCCACATACCAATGATTCCAGAAACAGGTTATTCCTAGTAACTCATAGAATACATGCCATAGCCCCAGGCGTGTTCCCATTACTAAGGACAATGAGCTATCTATGGACTTTTCCTTCTTGTATGCAAAGAAGAACAATTGTAGCCATAGGGCTGAAGCAGACTTGTGGGTCCTAGAGAGCTTGTGTAGATTCTTTGCGGGGGGGGGGGGGGGGGAGTGGACGGGAAATCTTTGCTTTTAATATTGTGGCGCCCAAAAAATGTAGAGACAT
>ML681979.1:44148129-44189110 GCA_007922195.1 Podocnemis expansa | reverse complement strand
TTTCTCCTTTTCTAGAGAGGCACCAAAGTAAGTAAAATAGAATATAGAGGAAACTGAGGATTTTCTCCCAAAGTTTTCAATCCTGCTACCTTATTTAATGGTTGAAGGGGATGCTAAAAAGGGCTATCAACCTCATAGTTTATCATAAGATTTCCTTAAATATATTTTATTTACATTTTCAATGAACAAGAGATACCTTATGAAAAGTTCACCCATCTTCGAAGCATCTGATGAAGTGGGATATTCTCCCACAAAAGCTCATGCAAAAAATAAATGTTAGTCTTAAAGTGCCACACAACTCCTTGTTGTGTTTTTTTTTTTTTTTTTTTGCTGGACTAGACTAAAACGGCTATCCCTTTGGAAAATAATTACATTATCCCTGGAAAAGATCCTCTGACCATGAGCTAAATCTTCCTATTTACCCTATAATACTACCATGCCACAAGTGCATCAAAGAAGCAGTCCCAGAAATATGGCTGAAGGTGGATTCTAGACAAAATTTTGGTAGAATAAATTATTTAAGCCAAACTGTGGGAAAACATTAACTGACATGCCCATTTTTTCTAATTAAGAGACTATTAAACAAGTCTTAAAATCACCTGTGTCTTATCTATGGATCTATGTCTGGGGGTGGGATCCTCTCTGGGTATCTCTACACTGCAGTAAAACACATCTAGCTGGCCCATGTCAACAGCCTCTGGCTCATGGGGCATGATCTATGGGAGTATAAAACTGCAGTGTAGACATTCAGGTTTGGGTTACAGCCTCAGTCCTGGGACCTTACGGGATGGGGCTGGGCGGGTTTGAACATCTACACTACCATTTCAATGGATAACACACTTTATCACTTTCAATAATAAACACAATCAGATTATTTTAAACACTGCAATTTGTTCCTCTTTAAGTTCATATACGGGCAAAAAACAGCTCTCTGATGTAACAGAACAATGTTTTTCACTGGTTACATGTTGCCTTCCAACCCTCTAATAAACCCCTCTCCTCAAAACTCTCCAAATGAATAAAAAAATAGTGGCACTATTTCTATTATCAGTTTGCCACTGATTTAAAAATCCTATTATTTACTTCCTTTCCCACAAATCTCTTCCCTACACTCATATGCCACCCCCCCATCACACCATGCACTTCCCAAACAGGGCCAGTCCTTCCACAGAGGCACCCTGGGCGGTTGCCTAGGGCGCCAACCATTACTGGGCACCAAGGGCTGGGCTGGGGCCAACAAGGCTTTCAGGCCCTGCTCTGCTCCCCGCCTGTGCCCAGATGCCCACTTGTGGCATCACTCTCTGGCGGGGGCCATACCCCTGCCTGTAGTCAAACCCCGGTAGCGGTGCCGCTGCTCTTTGTCCACGGCCAGATCCTGGTGGCAGCACCTCTGCCCCGCCAGGGTCGGAGTCCTGCCAGTGGCCTGGGGGTGCGTGAAAATCACTGTTGGCCTAGGGTGCCAAAAAACCTTGGGCTGGCCCTGGTCCCAATTTCCCATTGTCAAACACTTCATTTCTTTTCTGTCTCCCAACTCCTTGAATGAATCCAATTTTCTGTATCTATTGATTTAATAACATTAATGAGATTCAGAAGGGGGAAGAGGAGGACAAAATTTGTTGCTTTTCAAGAGAAAATGAAACACATGCACACACACAAAACAAATGCTAAAGAGTATTTAATGGAATTCAGGGTATTTATAAGCCAAAAATGATCAGCTTGTGACAGAATTGGATAAGATAGCAAACTAGCAAGCGGTTATCCATGCATATTCATACTTACATGATGGGGTTCATTTTGCAGACCACCCCATCAAAGTGGGGATTTGCAGCCCACAGAGCTAGCTTGCTTGCTTGCACATACATCCTTTCCTCATAGATATAAGTATTTGTTTTATGATAATAAAATTATAGATTCAAGTGAGTAATGCTGGAATGAAAGGGCCCACAGGCCACATCGTGCATGAAAGCTAAGCATACATGTATTTGGGATTATGACTCCATCACCTTAGATAGCCAGGGACTATCAAAGCTGGGGAGAGGGCTGCCAAGTTTGTGCTCTTAACACACTTTGCAAGTGCAACACAAAACCCACCGAAAGGGCTACAAATAACAATAGGTGTGAGGAGAATATTGTCTGGAACCGTCTGCAAAGGATGCAGATATCATTAATATGTATGAGCCTACGGCTGTATTCACACACAGATGGTTATTTTGAAACAAGTTGTGTTGAAACAACTTGTTTCAAAATAACACCTTATTTCAAAATATCTTATTTCGAATTAACAAAATGTTAATTTGAAATAAGGAAAAACGCGGGAAGCGAAATAGCAGGTTTGCACTGTGAACTTGCTATTTCGTTTCCCGCTGCAGGGGGCTGCAGCCCCCTTGGGGTGATCCGCTGCTGTGGCTCACCCTGCAGCCCAGAAAGGGGGCTGCAACCCCAGAAAGGGGGCTGCAGCCACTGGCGGGGGGGTGAGCCACTGCGGGGTGGCTCAGCCCCCCGCCAGAGCTGCCCCTGACACCGCCCGCAGGTCGGGGGCGCCGGGCTCAGCCCACAGCCTGGGCTGCCCCGCCGGGGGTGTCAGGGGGGCAGCCCGGGCTGTCGGCTGAGCCGCCTGGCAGGGCTTCACCCCTCCGCACCCCGCCGGAGGCTGCAACCCCCTTTCTGGGGCTGAGGGACAGCCCTCAGCACCCTGGCCAAGGTCCTGAGGGTTCCCTGGCCAGGGTGCTGAGGATCCAATGTTGTTTCGGAACACTTTGTTCCAAAACAACATGTTCACACGCTTTGTTTTGAAACAAGGGTTTCGAAACAAGTTTGTTTTGACCCCAAATGGGGTTTAACTTGTTTCGAAACAACACAGTTGTTTTGAAACAACTGTGCGTCATGTGAACATGTTTTTTTTTGTTTCGAAACAATGGGGTTGTTTTGAAACAAAAGTGCTGTGTGAATACAGCCTACCAGCCTATAGAATAAGTGTACCCCAACATTTTGTGGGTGATGAAGCCAAGTATGGACTGAGAAGGAAGGAGAAGGTTGTTTCATGCCCAAACCCCCAGCTGGAGCCACTCTCGTGTGTGAATCAGCTGGGGCCTGATATAAGGTGTTTTCCTGTTTTTGCTGTTCCACAAGGCTTAGTTGTGATATACTTCTTTTACCTGTTCCTTCAAGCTACCTCAGCCTTGGGCCTGAGTGCATAAAAGAAAAGTGGGCTTGATCGCCCTGCCTTCTCCTGAGATGCTACATGTTAGCTTACCCCCTAGGAATCTGTGGACTTCACCAGAGGACCAAAGACCAGACTGCTTCAGTAACATGGAACCAAGGTGCTTCAGAAACCTCCTTTGGAAACCTTTAAGGCCCGGTTAGACAAAATCCTGTCTGGGTTGATTTACTGGGAGTGGTCTATGATGCTGTAATTGGTGGCAGTGAGAGAGGTAGATGACTAGCTGGGAAAATTTCATCCCAAATGGTTAGTGTTTGGCAAAGTTATAATGCAACTGGAAAGAGGTTTTTATAATGGTTAGAGTCAAGCAACCTTAATAACAGACAGTGCCATCAGCTCTACTTAATATACATTTTTTCCATCAGTACAATTTTTGTTCTTGCCCTAACAATGATGGATAGATCTGATGCAGAGATAGAATTTTATATGAGCATAAGGAGCCCAAATTTCTCCAACTTCACAGCAGTTTCTTCTTGAAGAGATGTTCCTAAGTGGTAGCCGTGTTAGTTTAGTTAAGTAAAACAAACAAGGAATCCTGTGGCACTTTAAGAGTAACAAACATTTACTTCATGAGCTTTTGTGGGAGAAAATCATCTAACAAAGTGGGATTTTCTCCCACAAAAGCTCATCTAATAATAAATTTGATAGTCTTTAAGTGCCACAGGACTCCTTGTTTGTTTTTCTTGAAGAGAGAAATTTTCCTTTCTGTGAGGGCCACCAGAAGGCCCTTGCACAATAAACCCTTCTTATGCACTCAAAATAGGGTGAAAGTCTACTGTATAAGTTGAATTTCAGTATCATACCATTCTTGAAAACAGGTATGCATCGTTGTGGCAGAGTAGAGGACCTCTGCTATCCCCACCCCAGCCACCTGAGATGGGGGAAAAAACAAGTGAATCAGTAGTGCCTCACCGGTGGGAGCTGATGAGGGCCAGGGACAGCAAGCCCTTATGAAGTAATGGGGAACAGTTGACAACTTGGAGACAGGCAATATAAGAGGAGTATAGCCAGACAGAGAGTCTGGGGTCCTGTGTTCATGCTGCTTTTGGGTTAGCAAAAGCAAGCAGACATGGATTCATCACTACAAAGAAACTGAGCAGGGGTGTTGAACAAGAAGGAGGTATGTGAATTATCTGTTACAACAGGGGCCCAGAGGAATGAGTTACATGTAGGGGTTTGTCTAGAACTCCCTTGAGACCCAGGGACAAGAAGGCCAGTCAAATGGAGGAGACCTTGAAGTGGCTCATCAGCACTGTACAGGAGATGCAGCAGGCTCATTAGGTGGAACAACATGCTCTGGTGGCCTGGTAAATTGACCAGCATTGATGTCTGCAGGATTTTATTAAAGAACAGGTAACTTTTCAACGCAGATTCTGGCAAAGGTGGTGAATCCATTGAGCAGGGATAGGGCCAAGTAGAAGAAAAGCATAATGAGCAGTTGGGGACCATGGACTGTATGGGGCCAGACCCCTCAGATGGGGCTCCCCTGAAGAGAAGATAAAGGAGTTCCCCAAGGGTGTTACATGTTAGCTCTGTATTCTTGAGGAATCAGAGCATAGCATCCAGCCTGTGCCCTAACCCGCCCCCTTCCCCCAACCTCTACTTGAACTGAAAACCAAAAATAGTAGGAAAAGGGAGACATCCTTGTCTCCCCATATCCAAAAGCCATCAGCACAGTAAATGGAGCTTCATTTGCATTGACTATGGAAAGCCAAGCTCCAAAGCAAGAACCGCACTGAACTCTGGGATTGAAGAAGCAGGAACCACACTGAACTCTGGGATTGAAAAAGCAGGGAAGTATTGCTTGATGGGGAATCTCATGCCAACATGAACAAACTTAGCAATTATCAGACCATTCTAGTAACAGACATGATGATTGATACCCAAAATACTGAGTCTGCTTGATTGTATTGTGAGCTCCTCTGAACCATTACAGTCAGGAATGTGTATGGGCCACTTAAACAAGTCCTTATAAAAAACCTTTACCAATATCCAACAGTACGGTAGTGTGTGTCCTGTGCAAGTCCTGACACAGTACTGTGTGTCCTGTCTAAGTCCTGATTGGATCCTGTCTTAATCCTGTGTGACAGTGGATTGCGTGCTGAGTCCTGATGCTTGGATCTAAAGCTGTATCATTTCCACTGGGATTTGGCTTTTCTTCTTTGCTGATTGCTGTGGCAGCTTTGATTCCATCCAGTCTCTGACCCTGCTCTGCACAACCTGGAAACCTTTCTGCTACACAGAGTGGTGAGACCTCCCTGCCCCAACCTCTCTCTCTCTCCCAACCTCTCTCCCTCTTTATTAATTATGACTCTCTCTTTAGGCCTAATACTGTAGAATCTAGGTAATGTTGTAGCTGGGTGTTTTTCTTTCCTTGTATGTTTATCAATGCTGTAACTGGGTATTTTGGGGTATTCTTCTCTCCTTTTGTACTTATTATTAGTGCAAGTTTTAGATATCTAGCAATAAAACGCCTTTTGTTATCAAGCCGGTTTCCAGACTCTTCTAATACATCATTCCCTCTCCTTTGTGGTCTTGGTTTCTTTATATCGCTTTGCAGCAACGCTTCTATTACCTAGCCAAAGATCTCTGTGACACCCACAACCCTATAAGGTTTGCTCATTGATGGGGATAGTATAGTAGCCTGATTGACTCCAGGGGCCTATAAGGGTGGCAGCTGAGAAGTGCCGTGTGACCCAGCCTGCTCAAGATCCATAATCAAGCCTAGTTGGCGTGGTACAGGGGCACATAAGGGTAGCAGCAGAGAAGTGCTGTGTGACCCAGCCTACTGAGTTCAGGGCCACATACGGGGTCAGCTGAGAGTGCTGATAGACCTGGTCCGCTCAGATGCACCTATATAGTAACACAAGTGACACAAGCAAAACACTAATAGAATTACCATCTTCCCTAAAGAGAAAGTAACCCTAATAAATGAGCACATCCCGAGTTGGTGGGCAAAGTTGGTAACAAAGGGTTCATGATGTGAGAGTGGCTGACCATTCTGGATTCCTTGAAGAGAGGCTTGGAGTGCAGGGAAAAGGACCCACTGACCTGGCAGTTAGGTGCTGTCTCTACAGGGATCAAGACCCCAGCAAGGATGATTGTTCCGACTGGGGAAGAGGGCCAGAACTTCACCCTGGAGTGGAGAATCATGGGAATGCTGTTGGTCTGACAGGAGAAAAAGGGACACCCCTACCCTTGGCCAACACCTATTAAGGACCAGCAAGGGCTGGAAGTAGATGAAGCTGAGTAGCAGGTTAAAGGTGAAGGTGTCTGGGATAACAGGAGGGACTCTGACACCCTCATGCCAGCCACCTGCACTGTGAAAAGAAAAATGGAATCAGTGCCTCACAGCTGGGGGCTGATGAGGGACAGGCTGAGAGAGGCCTAATGAAGTAACAGGGTACACTTGACTACCTCGAGGCAGGCAATATAAGAGGAGCATTGCCAGTCAGAAGGGGCTTGGAGTTCTGCCTCAGGGCTAGTAAGAGCAAGCAGATTATATCCTCAGGGCCAAAAGACCCAGACCCAGATGTGGACTGTGGGACTAACTACAGTACTACAGACAAACAGAGAAGGGATGTTGAATAAGAAGGATGTGAGTTGTCTGTTAAATGCATATAGAAGTGTTTGCACAGTCTGGGGAATAAAACCAGCTTCTCAGGGGGATTCCAATGAGACTCCAGCTGCAGCAGCAACAGGTCTGTTAAGAGGGGAGTCTGAGAGGGAGTTAGGGACTGTAGTGGAGTTCTGTGGAGTTGGGAGTGCTGGGTGTGTTTGCTTTTCTATGTTGTATTTGTTTTCTGGTTTGGCTTTCTTTTTTTTTCCTTTTTTCCTTCTCAGTTTGCAGGGGCTGAGTGGCAGTTGGGATCAGGTGACTCCAATTATGGGTGGAGCCTTCCTAATGGGGGAGCTATAAAGGCAGCCACTCAAGCAAACTGCAGCACCAGGAGCAGGCAACAAGGCTGTGTGAGAGTGAGTTAGTTGGGGGAGTTTGGAGGGAGAAAGATAGACTTATGACAGACATGGAGGTAGCAGCAGAAGTCACTCCAACAAGGGAAGAGACAATGAAGATGAGAGGATGTGGAAGTGCAATGTACATTATCTTGGAGGGTGGAACAACAAAGAATTTTGTTTGCATGAAGTGCTGCCTCAGAGTTGTTGAAGGAGAAAATCGAAGGTTGGAGATGCAGGTGGCAACTATGGTTGAGTTTAGAAGGGGGTTTGAACGGTTGATGGAGAAGAGGACTGGGGAGGCTGGAGACAAAAACTCAGACCTGCAGATGGAAACAGGAGCAACCAATTCTGAGGGGAGACTGCTAGGTGAGGAAAGTGAGCAGTGGAAACACAAGACTGTGAGAAGGCGGCACAGAAAAAGACCAGCTAGTGAAGGTGACATAGAACTCAGTAACAGGTTTGCTGACTTAGCAAATGAAGGAGTCCAGCAGGTGAACACTGAAGGTGGGAGTGTGAGGCAGAAGAGGAGAGCAGCTAGTCCCATTCAAAGTGAAGTTAAGCCACTGGAGATAAATAAGAGCCCAGGGAGCATTCAGGAGCAGATGCAGAGGATTGTGAACAGCAGCTGTAGACATCACTACTCCTGGTCAGAGAGACTGGGGATAGACTGGAGAAGCACACTGTTTACAGGAAAAGGAAAGTGTATGTGATTGGGGATTCTCTGCTGAGGAGGACAGACAGGCCTATAACTAGAAATGACCCTGAGAACAGACGGGTGTGCTGCTTGCCTGGAGCTAAGGTACATGACATGGATCTGAGGCTGAAGAGGATACTAATGGGAATAGGAAAGAATCCTCTGATTGTCCTTCATGTGGGTATGAATGATATAGCTAAATTCTCATTGGCATGTATCAAAGGAGACTATGCCTGGCTGGGGAGGACTCCCAAGGAGCTGGAGGCTCAAGTGATCTTCATTGGGATTCTGCCTGTCCCTAGAGGAAGACAACACAGCTGTGAGAAGATTCTGGCAGTTAACAGCTGGCTCAGGCAGTGGTGTTACAAGGAGGGCTTTGGAATGTATGGGCACTGGGAGGTGTTCATGGACAGACTGTTTGCTTGAGATAGACTTCACCTGAGTAGGGAGGGAAACAGACTTCAGGGAGGGAGGCTAACTCAACTGATTAAGAGAGCTTTAAACTACACCTGATACTAGCAGTGAGAGGCAGGAAACTGAATTCAGAAAAGATAAAGATGTGGGAGGCAATATGGATGTTAGAAAGGAGGGAAGCACAAATACTGGTCTGATGGGCGATGTTGGCAGTAATGGGAAAAAAAAAAGGCCACAGTGGGTAAAGAATGTTAGCAAAGCCGAGCAGCAAAAGCTAAAATGTTTACATACCAATGTGAGAAGCCTAGGTAATAAAATAGAGAAACTGGAACTACTGGTAGAGGAATTGAAACTGGATATTATAGGGATAACAGAAACATGGTGGAATAGTAGTCGTGACTGGTGTACGGGCATTGAAGGCTATGTGCTCTTTAGGAAAGACAGATGTAATGGCAAAGGTGGCAATGTGGCATTGTAGACCAATGATGCAATAGAATGCAAGGAAATTCAGAGTGATGGAATTAGCAGTACAGTCTATCTGGCTCAATCACATTGGAGAAGAAAGCTACTAGAGTTTCTCCTGGATTAGTGCTTGTGGTGTGTTACAGACCGCTGGGATCTGATTTGGACATGGATAGAGAACTCTTTAAAGAAATAAACACTATTGGGAACTGTGTGATTATGGGAGATTTTAACTTTCCAGATATAGACTGGAGGATATGCACTAGCAGCAATACAAGGGCCCAGATTTTCTTGGAGGTGATAGCAGGCAAATTTCTCCATCAAGCAGTTTCCAAACCAACAAGAGGAAATGGGATCTTAGAATTGGTGTTAGTCAGTAGTGAGGACCTCACAGAGGAATTAGTTGTAGGGGACAACCTAGGTTCTAGTGACCATGAGCTAATCCAATTTAAACTGAATGGAAGGGTAAACAAAAATAAATCTGTGACCTTGACTTCAAAAGGGCTAACTTCAAAAAATTAAGGGAATTGGCTGGGGAAGTGGACTGGACCAAAGAATTCATGGATATGAACATTGAGGATGCTTGAAACTGCTTCAAGACAAAGCTGCAGGAACTGTCTGAAGCCTGCATTCCAAAGAAGAGGAAAAAGTTTTCAGGCATGGGTTCTAAACCAAGCTGGATGAATGTACATCTTAGACAGGTGCTTAGGAGGAAACGCAAGGCCTACAAGGAGTGGAAGATGGGAGGGATAGGAAAGGAGGGCTACCTTTTAGAGGTCAGAGCATGTAGGGATCAAGTGAGGAGGGCCAAAAGCCAAGCAGAGTTAGACCTTGCAAAGGGAATCAAAACCAATAGTAAAAGGTTCTTCAGCCATATAAATAAAAAGAAAACACAGAAGGATGAAGTTGGACCACTGTACACTGAGGATGGGGTAGAGACCAAGGATAATCTAGGCATGGTTGAATATCTAAATAAGTACTTTGCCTCTGTCTTTAATGAGGGTGATGGTGAGATTGGGGACAGAAGTAGGGCAGCGAATGAGAATGTAAAAGTGGAAATTACCATATCTGAGGTGGAAGCCAAGTTTCAGCTACTTAATGGAACTAAATCAGGGGGTCTGGATAATCTCCATCCAAGAATATTGAAGGAATTTGCACATGAAATTGCCAGCCCTTTAGCAAGGACTTTTCATGTATCGGTGAACACAGGGGTTGTACCTTATGAGTGGAGAATTCCTAATGTAGTCCCTATTTTCAAGAAAGAGAATAAAAGTGATCCAGGTAACGAAAGACCTGTTAGTTTGACCTCAGCAGTATACAAGGTCTCAGAGGAAATTTTGTAGAAGGTACTTAAGGATATTGAGAAGAATGGTAACTGTGATAAAATACAACACGTCTTTACAAAAGGTAGATCATGCCAGACCAAACTGATCTCCTTTTTTGAGAAGATAACAGATTTTTTTGGACAAAGGGAATGCGGTGGACCTAATTTACATAGATTTCATCAGGCATTTGATACACTTCCACACAGGGAATTATTAGTTAAATTGGGAAACATGAGGATTAATATGAAAATAGAAAGGTGGATAATGAACTGGTTACAGGGGAGACTACAGAGGGTCATAGTGAAAGGTGAACTGTCTAGCTGGAAGGAGGTTACTAGTGGAGTTCCCCAAGGATCGGTCCTGGGACCCATCTTATTCAACCTTTTTGTTACTGACCTTCGCACAAAAAGTGGGAATGTGCTAATTAAGTTGACACCAAGCTGGGAGGTATTGGCAATACAGAGGAGGATCGGGATAGCATACAGAATGATTTGGATGACCTTGTAAAGTGGAGCATTAGAAATAGGATGAAATTCAACAATGGGAAGTGCAAGGTCATGCACTCAGGGACAAATAACAGGAATTTTTCTTATATTGGGAATGCATCAGCTGGAGGAGAAGGACCTGGGTGTAGTGGTTGATCACAAAATGATAATCAGTAGCCAATGCGATGTAGCAGTGAAAAAAGGTAATGCAGTCCTCTGTTGCATTAGAAGGCATATCTCCAGGAGAGATAGGTAGGTGTTAGTACTGTTATACAAGATGCTGGTGCAACCTCATTTGGAATATTGTGTACAGTTCTGGTCACCCATGTTTAAGAAAGATGAAGTCAAACTGGAACTGATGCAAAGAAGGGCTACAAGGATGATTTGTGGCATGGAAATCTTCCTTATGAGAGACAACTTAAAGAGCTTGATTTGTTTAGTCTTCTCAAAAGAAGGCTGAGAGGAGATATGATTGCTCTTTATAAATACATTAGAGGGATCAATACAAGAGAGGGAGAGGAATTATTTGAATACAGCGCCAATGTGGACACAAGAACAAGTGGATACAAACTGTCCTTCAGAAAATTTAGGCTTGAAATTAGACATAGATTCCTAACCATCAGAGGAGTAAAGTTCTGGAATAGTCTACCAAGGGAAGTGGTGGGGGCAAAAACCTTAAGTGCCTTCAAAACTAAGCTTGGTAAGTTTATGGAGGGAATGATATGATGGACAGTGTAGCTTGGCCATTGCCTGTCTGTCTTTACTGCTGGTCATGGGTATGATAGCAACCTGGAAAGGGGCATTAGATGGGGTGAGTTCTGACTTATTACAGAGAAGTTCCTCTTGACTGGCTGTTGTGGACTTGCCCTCATGCTCAGGGTTTAACTGATCGCCATATTTGGGATTGGGAAGGAATTTTCCCCTAGAGCAGATTGGCTTGGGCCCTGGGGTTTTTTGCCTTCCCCTGTAGCATTGGGCATGGCTCACTTGCTGGTTGATTCTCTGTATTAAAGTCTTTAAATCATGATTTGAGGACTTTAATAGCTCAGTTATGGGTTTGAGGTCCATTGTAGTAGTGGGTTAGTGAGGTTTTATGGCCTGCACTGTGCAGGTGGTCAGACTCAAGGGTCTCAAACTCAAATCACCTTGAAGGCCGCATGAGGACTAGGACACTAGCCCGAGGGCCGCACCACTGAAACCTTTTCATACAATGATGCGGAAGTACAGTAAAAAATGAAGAGTAATATAGTATGCTAATAAAAGTCAATTTATTAACTTTTTTGAAATTGTAACATAAAGTCTGTGCTAATTTTGAGTCTTTCCAAACCCAAAACACATGTTTCCTTTTAGAATTGTTTCCATTCAAGATGGCAAAATCATCAAAAAGACAGAGTAAACAAACAGACTTAAAATTATAAATCAGTGGTTCCCAATCTTTTTTGGTTTGAGGGCAAAAAATATACTTTTTCAAACCCTGAGGGACCACTGGTTAATTTAATTAAAAATAAATTAAAATTTAATTTATTGAATTCAAATTGATGTTAATTGAAATAAATTAATTGCAGTTTAATTTATTAAAATTGAATTAAATTTAATTGAAATTAAATTTTTATAAAGGCTTTAGTTTTTTAAATAAAATTAAATTGTTTTAGAAGATTTTTTTGGTTGTTTTAAACAGAGGGGGCTGCATCTATCCCCAAGCCAGGAGGGGAGGAGAGAGGCCACATCTCAGGACGGGCTGTAAACAGGTTGGTCAGAGCCATCCACAGGACTATAAATCAGCAGCCCCCTGCCTGGCCCTGGGGGCAGCGCTGGGACCGGTGGTGGGGGAAACACCCTCCCCACCACCTGCTCAAATTTGGCCACACTGGGGTTGGCAGAGGGGGAAACACCGGCCCCCCATCTGCCCACTCAAATTTGGCTGCAGTGGGTCTGGCGTAGGGGAAGACACTCCCTGCCCACCTGAATTTAGCTGCTCTGGGGTTGGCAGAAGAGGAAACAACCCCCACCCATCTTCCTGCTTGAATTTGGCTGAGTGGGGTCAGCAGAGGAGAAAACATCCCCTGCCTGGCAGAATTTAGCAGCACTAGGGTGGGCAGAAGAAAAGGCACTACCCCACCCTCCTGGGGGGAAACACCGCCTGCCTGTGCTGGGACTGGCAGCGGGGAAAGCCCTGGGGTCTGTGCTGTGCCTAGTGGTGGAGCTTTCTGGTGCTCTGCCAGAATGGAGCCACCTGTGAAACCTCCCCACAGGCTCAGGCTACCCTCCTTTAAGCACCCCCCCAACCTGAGCAGTCTGTAAACTGCTCAGCCTGCTTCAGCTGCTTGATCAACTGCTGCATGTGAATAGGGCAGCTCCCAGGCAGCAGTTCAGCTCCTTCCTGTCAGTGGCTGATAACGCAGGGGGGATGTGAAGCTGCTTGTTCTCTGTCTGCAGAGAGGCTCAGCAATTGAAAACTCCAAGGTTGGAAAGGTGGGAGCCCCAGGATTCTGGGGGTTATTAGGGGCTGCAGGAGGCAGCTCTGTGGGCCACAGAACCCTAGACTAGATGATCATATTGGTCCATTCTGACCTTAGAGTCTGAGTCTATGAGATGCCCAGCTGGCTCAGGCACATTTGGAAGTCACACTAGGCACTTATTTGCATCTTTAAACATCTAAATACATTAGAAAATCTGGTCCATAGTTATTACCTTTTTATTAAAAATAGTTGCACTGCATCTTATGCTCATCTTAAATATGGATAACAGCTATTTGAAATATATGTAGCATTTTACTGTAACATCACTGCATTTTAATTTAATTTTTAAACAAATATATATATAAAATACAAAAAAGGGCATGCCCTGTCCTTTTATGACTGGTTCCATTATGCCTACCTTAACTAGATTACTCCTAGCATCCCTGAAAAACTAATCCACAACTTGAATAGATCTCCATATTCCTGGTTTCATAAAGCCAGTAAGAAATTAGAAACTTGTTTAGGAGGGAAACAAATTTTATTACTTCTAAAAGAACAAATTGCTTCCTTCATGCCTTGTGTATGCATGAAAATATCCTAACAGTTAACTAAAATGTTCATTTTAATGAACCCACTATTTCTTGTAGGTTTTTTTACATTTTTCCTAATTTATCCTAATTCCCATTTTTTTATTGTCCAGAACTGATCTCTCAATTTTTCTTTCACTGAATCTGTTTTTTGTGATAACAGATGACCCTGCGACAGATAAATTTCCCTACACAAATATAGAAACTACAACCATTATGCCAACATTGAATTGTACTACTGAACTGCAAATCACGTGACTATGTTTAGCATGTTTGTAAATTTTTGCATGATTAAATCTGAAATCAACAATGTCCTCTATTTGGATAGTCACAATTTGGATAGTCTAATTATAAATGGTTTATGATTTCATTGTGTATGTCCCTGCTGGCAGTTTTGCCTGAGTAAAGTGTACAAATAATGGCTTAGGGCAATACTATATGTGGTGATATTTCCTGCTGTTTGACTCCTTTGAAGACTATGCAGGCATATATATGGTTAAGTACAATGGGTAGCTAGAAGTCTTGAAAAAAGCCAGTAACAGTCCTTCTGAGTAAGGAGAACTTCTCCTTCAAGCACCGCTCACATCATTCAGTTACAGGTGTCTACATGCCGCACTGCACGGTAGCTTGGAAAGTCTTCAGCATTAGCTTGTCAGATCAGGGCACACAGCCAACTCCCCCTCCATGCCATGACCATAGCTATATAGGTGACCGTGACCCTGACTCTCCTTTTTCTGCCATCAGCGTCTGTTTCGGATCAGCACGAACTTGTGAAATGCAAGTGCCTGTGCCTGTCTTCATGCAAAATTCAAGATGCCTGGTTTCAAACCGTGCTTAGGGTGCTGCAAGGCTTTCCCGATGGATGACCTGCACGAGAAATGTCTCGCTTGCCTGGGTGAGTCCCACCTCACGGCGGAGTGCCCCATTTGCCAGTCCTTCAAGTGGAGGACTTGGTTGGAAAGGGAGTGCCGCCTCCTCTTGTTCTCGGGGAGTGGAGCCACCACCCCTGAAACCAATCGAGCCACGAGCGCTCCGCCGGAATCCTGATCAGTCCAGGCTCAGGACACCCGCCAACGAGTGCCGGTACCAGGCTTGAAATCTCGACCCTCAATGGTACTGCCCCGACACTGAGTTCGTTGGTCACCGGGTAGCCTCTCAGCTGCCCCGAGAAGGGTACTGGCACAGGCAACCCCGACGGCCCACCATGGGCACCCAAACCCAACCCTGGTGCAGAAGATGAAGAAAAGGCCTAGAACGGTGCTGTCCTCATCAGCACCCGCAGGGTCTGGTACCACCTCCCATGGTACTGACGTCCAGCCCCAGCACTGCTGGCCCTGTTACTGGATCTGGTATAGCCAACTGAGGAGTCAGTGCCAATACTGGTACCGGCTTGCAGCTCTACGCCATCTTCCGACCCAGTACCAGCAACCAGCCCAATGCCGGGCCCAAGCACGGCACCTCCCAGCCCTCCTCTGGTACCACAGTCCAGTACAGAGGGGCAAGAAACTCCTCTCCATTGCTTCTCAGAAGAACTCTTGGTACTGGGCTCCCGGACATCAGGAGGAGGGTCTTCCAGATCGTCCTCTGAGGACCGCTTCCTCCCTCCACACGAGGAGCACCCCAGGAAAAGACTCCGTAAGAGCTCCGTACCTCTGAGTTCAAGGAGGTCAAACAGACCATGGCTATAGGGAGAGATCTCCATTCCCCCTGTGGTAATGCCTCTAACGAGGTCACCACATAACGAGTGGACTCTCGACTGGCTGAACACAGCAACCGATGACGCCTCCTCTCATTATGCCTGGTCACCACTGCTGGAGTCCTTGGATTTTTCCGACAATGAACCTGATGCTGACTCTACACAATATAGTAGATCATGGGCTCAATCCTCCTCAATCCTTTGGCAACTAGCAATAGATCACCACTTTATGCTGATTGCCTCCCACCCCTCTAGGGTGGACAACAGCCTAGCGGACTCACTCAGGAGAAAACCCCTAGCAAATCACGAGTGGCCCTCCACCACAAGGTGTTCTCCCTACTGATAAACAGATGGGGACCACCCAAGTGGACCTGTTTGCCACAGAACAAAACCAGATATGCCCTCAATTTTGTTCCCTCTGGGGCCGGGAGGAGGGCTCTCTCAGCGATGCCTTCCTCCTCAGTTAGTCGGGGGCCCTGATGTACACCTTCCTGCCATTTCCCCTGATCCACAGAGTGCTACTGAAGGCCCTGACGGACGGAGCACTCATCATTCTGATAGCTCCAGACTGGCCCAGACAACACTGGTTCCTGCTCTTGCAGGACATGTCCATAAGGACCCCGCTCCGCCTACCCCAGTGGACGGATTTCCTAACACAGGACTCGGGGTGCCTCCAGCACCCAAACCCAGGTATCCTACATCTGTCAGCCTGGATGATCTCTGATTCAGTGGGCAAGAGAGGTGCTGCTCAGATAGGGGTTAAAAAGGTCCTGGTTGGTAGCAGAAAGCCCTCCACCAGGTCCACCTATGTCACGAAGTGGAAAAGCTTCTCCACTTGGTGTCGTGGCAAAGAAATAGACCCTATCTCTGCTCCAAGCCATACAACTCTGGACTATCTCTTAGACCTAAGAGAAAAGGGCCTGTCCCTGTCCTCAGTAAGAGTCCATTTAGCAGCAATTTCGGCCTTTCACCAAAGGGTTGATGGTGTTCCAGTTTTTTCATACCCCATATCTCACAGGTTCCTGACAGGGGTGGAAAAGCTTTTTGGTCACCCTTGTAAGGCCACCCCTCAGTGGGATCTGAACATTGTGCTACGGGCTTTGACAGAGCCACCCTATGAACCGCTGGGTTCAGCTACTCTGCTACTGTTATCCTGGAAGGTGGCTTTCCTGGTAGCAATCACCTCAGCCAGAAGGGTTTCAGAGTTGCAAGCCCTTTCCTCCAAGCCCCCATATACGACATTTTTTCCAGATAAGGTGGTCCTCGACACCATCCTTCCTTCCTGCCCAAGGTGGCCACCCCCTTCCACATGAATCAAGAAATCTGCCTGCCGGTCTTCTATCCCGACCCTCAGGTTACAGAAAACCAGAGACGGTAGCACACCTTGGATATGAGGAGAGTGCTCCTAATTTATACTGAGTGCACACGTTCTTTCTGCAAGGCCTCCAAACTGTTTGTGGCAGTCGCCAAATGCATGAGAGGCTCCCCAGTGTCCTCTCAATGTATCTCCAAATGAATTGTGAACTGCATCAAAGACGGCTATGGAAGGTCAAATACATCTCTCCCAGGGACTGTGAGAGCCCACTCTACCAGAGCTCAGGCGTCTTCCACGGCCTTCCTCGCCAAGGTCCCGATCCAAGAGATCTGCAGGGCTGCTATGTGGTTGTTGATACATGCCTTCAAGATGCACTATGCCATAGCCCAAAAGGCTAGAGATGTTGCTGCTTTGGGCAGAGCTGTACTCAGTGTGGGTAGACTGTAACTCCTCCCACCATCCTCAGGTATGGCTAGCAGTCACCTGTAACTGAATGATGTGAGAAGGAGAACAGTTGGCTACTCACCAATAACCGTCCTTCTTCGAGATGGGCTGCTCACATACATTCAGGTCCCTCCCACCATCCCCACTAACGGAGTTGGCAAAGGTGTATGGGACTGGGAGGGTCAGGGTCACGGTCACCTATATAGCTGCGGTTGCAGTGTGGAGGGGGCATTGGCCGTGCGCCTTGACCTGACAAGCTAATGCTGAAGACTTTCCGAGCTAGCGTGTGCTGCAGCACGTAGACACCTGTAACTGAATGTATGTGAGCAGCCCATCTCGAAGGACGGTTACTGGTGAGTAACCAACCAATGATCAGGCTTATTCACTGGCAGCCTGGAAAGTACTCAAAGCTACAATGCTTTCTGTTTACCTCTCAAATAGAAGAGGAACTACAGAATAATTTGTGTGAAAGGATGGAATTGCCAGTACTGGAGACTTATTAAAATTATTATTTAGAACTTGAACTTTAAAAGCATCTGATCCACTGTTGTCAGAATCATAGAAACTGGAAGGGACCATGAGAGGTCATCAGGTCCAGTCCCCTGTACTCATGGCAGCACGAAATACCCTCTTAAACAATCCTTGACGGCTGTTTGTCTAACCTGCTCTTAAAAAAACTTCCAGTGATAGAGGTTCCACAACCTGTCTAGGCAACTTATTTCAGTGGCTAATCACCCTGACAGTTAAGAATTTTTTCCTAATGTCCAACCTAAACTTCTCTTCCTGTAATTTAAGCCCATTGCTTCTTGTCGTATTATTGGCAGTTAAGGAGAATAATTTTTCTTCCTCCTCCTCATGACAATCTGTTAGGCTATGTCTACACTTAGAATGTTAGATCAAATTAACTTAAATTGAACTAATTAAATTTAACTAATAATGACTAATTCAAGGTCCACAAGGAAAACCAATTCGAACTACCATGTCCATGGACAGGACTTGCTAGTTTGAATTAGAAGAGGGGCAAAATGGGAGGTGTGGCAGCCTGGCACCTAAGAAGGGCCATGTCCCCACCCAATCTCTTGCCCTGCTCAAGCCTGCTGAGCCAGCAGGGGGAAAAGCATCCCCTGCTGGGCTGTAGCCTGTGCTCCTGTGCCTGGCAAGCATGCCCGGCCAGCCAGGTTGGAGCCAGGTGTGAGGTTCCTCCCTGAACCCAGGGAGCAGGGCTGGAGCTGCACACATAGCTGTGTTATTCATGGCCAGGTAGTGGAGCTGGAGCTGGGTGCAGAGCTGTGTTCCCTACAACTGGCAAGCCAGCCAGGACCTGGGGACTGGGGTCCCTCCACCTGTCCCATCCTGCACTGTTCAAGCCAGGTGTGGGGCTTTGTTCATCCAGAGCCGGGTGCAGGGGTCCCTCTCCTGGCCCCGGCAGCAGTGCTCAAGCCAGGTGCAAAGCTGTGTTTCTTGCACCTAGGCAGCAGGGCTGGAGCTTGGTGTGGGGTCCCTCCCCACGCCCAGGCAGTGTGGCTGCAGCCGGGCATGGGGTCTCTCCCCCTGCCCTGGCAGCGGGGCTGGAGATGAATGAGGTGGCCTCTCCTCTGCCTGGCCAGCGCAGCAGAGCTGTGTGCGGGGGATCTCCACCCCTCCCGCCTGGCCAGGGGACTGGGGTGCGATCACCCAGGCAGATCGGCAGGGTGGGGGGCATGCCTTTGGGGCTGCTTGCCCCAGGTGCTGGCTTGTAGGCACTTCCAGGGTGCCATGCACCGAGAGGAAGGTCAAAGCACCTTAATTTGAAATAACAGTTAGTTTGAATTAATGTGGCTTCACTGGTTTTGAACTTAAAGGAAGTTTTATACATTTGAACTAGGCTTTCCTTAGTTCGAACTAATGAAAGCTAGTGTGGACATGCACTAATTTAGTTCAAATTAAGCCTCCTTAATTCAAACTAAATTGTAAATGTAGACATACCCTCAGTTATTTGGAAACTATCATATCCCCTCTTGTTTTCCTTTTTTCCAGACTAACCAAACCCAGCTCTTTCAATCTTTCCTCGTAAGTCAAGTGTTCAGACCACTAATCATTGAAGGATGTGTGGAAAATGTGTATCTGCATTACAATCAAATTATGATATTGTACACATATGCACAACTGGCAATGGCATCAACTGAACCTTCATGTGCATAGCTGAGAACAAAATGCGTGCTTCAGTGTTTTCTCTAGTTCGTGTTACCACTTCCTCAGTTGTGGGGATATGCCACAACTTCATTGTCAATGCTAATATTAACAGATCAGTGACATGCTCTTGAGTGCTCCTCTCTCTTGCACCTAAGAAGATCAAAAGGTGTAGAACAGACTTTACATGCAAAAGATATTTCTTGTGGATAATTATAAAATACCTTAATCCACTGCATACAATTTTCCTGAAAGTTAAATATTCATAATATGGGAAATATGCAAAGTGCCAGTCAGTCTTGTCTGATGGGTTAGCTGACCTACTCTACCCTAGTGGATGCAGCTTATATGAGCAAAAATATTGTGTGTGGAAGTATAATTGCATCAGAATTAGAGATCTCACTCCCAACCAAAATTATTATAGGGGCAAAGGATTCTGGTGTAGATGTGCCCTGAGTATCAAAAGGATACCAGATAATTTAGGTGGATGTAAAGCATAGAGTAGTTTCCTTATCCTTTGATTCAAATGCCTCCTTGAAATCATATTCTTTAGGTGCATTTATCAAGATTATCTCTTAGCTTTACAGCCAAAAGCTGAGATGCTTAAATTTTAGTTCCATTGAAGTCATCCATCTATAAAGTCAATCCTCCAGGTCAGTGGCTGTCAAACTCTTTTCTTGGGACCCAAGTCTGGACCCTTTAGCCATGTGACAATCCCTCCACCAAAAAAATAAAGCCTGAAAATTTGGTCCCCAGGCACCAAGCCAATGGAAACATAGGGTTGCTTCCACACAGCCCAGGGGTAGCAGCTGCAGGAAGTTTAAAAGGATGCCAGCAGTCCTGCTGCTACCTGTAGCCCAGAGCAGCTGGTGTCCTTTGAAATTTCCCTTGGCTGCTTTCACCCAAGGGTAGCAACTGCGGGAGATTGACAAGGATGCTGGCTGCTCTGGGTAGTCAGGTTTTAGCAGAGCAGCTATTGTCCTTGTAAATTTCCCATGGCTGCTACCCCCTGGGTGGAAGCAGTGGCAGGAACTGACAAGGATGCCAGCTGCTCTGGTAAAACCTGACTACCCAGAGCAGCCAGTATCCTCTTAAATTTTCTGCAGCTGCTATGTCCTGGTTGGAGCAGCCAAGGGGAATTTCAAAGGACACTGACCACCCTGGGCTGCAGGTAGCAGCGGAACTGCTGGCACCCTTTTAAACTCCCCCCCCCCCAAAGCAGTGGTAACAATTCTGCAACCCAGTACTGGGTCTTGAACTGTGTGGTTTGATGATCACTGCTCTAGGTTCTAGCTTTCTTTTATATAAGTAATAAATATGCCATTTTAAAAAGTTCCTGACAACAAGCCAGATTGCACATAAGATCAACTAGTTTTAAACAAGGGAGAAAAGCAAGGGCAGGGAAGCTATGGACTGTGCGAACTGGCGGTGTTCCAGCCTGTGCTCCTTCTCTCTGTCCCTCTCAGTTCCACAAGCTGCCATGCAGGAGACAGAAGGACACAGGAGGCTCTGAAAGACACAGAACCTCCTGTACCCCTCACCTGTTGTGGAGGGTCAGTCCAGTGCCGCCACCCCCCCCTCCACCCCTAAGCAGAGGGAAGCAACTACTCCCCATCAGAGCCAGGGCCTGGGTAAGTGCTGGGGAGAGGACACTGGCCAGGCTGGGTTGGCCCTTCACAAGGAAGCAGAGAGCCAGTTGAGAGCTACCTATTGGGTCCTAGTGCTGGAAGGCATCCATTTCTGTGTTTGCTCTGCCGCCCAGCATACACTGAAACAACACCCAACTGCGTCACAACACTCAAGCCCCATGGAGGAAAGGAAGCTAACGGGTCTAATGATAATATCCTTCTGGGCAGCTGGGCTAGTGACTGGCCACTAGAATCAGAGCCCTTCCCCTCCGAGTGCCTGTCTCTTTCTTCCTCAGAGATCCCTCTGCTTCAACTTCCTGGAGCAGAGCACTTGAAAAGGCAGGAGATGGGATGATGGATTGCCTCTGCAGTGATATGGTAAATAAGGGATGGGGAGATTTCTGGGGTCAGGCAAAGGTGTGGGTTAATGGCTAGCTTGGATTCCTTGACCTAGGCTGCATAGGAGCGTGTATGAGGGGGTCTGCCCCAGCCCTCCTGCTGTGGCTGCACTGAGGCTGAAAGCTACCTCCAGTCCTGAAGGAGTGAGGGAGGGTCAATGCTGGGGAGGGGGCTGTGATCCCATCCTCCAGCCCCCTACTAGAGCTGAAAATAGCGGACCACAGCCAGGGCTTCCATGTTCCTTGATTTGCCTGGCTGGCTGAGTCACAACACAGCATTGCACTGCAAGTGAGGGAGGGAGGGCAGGAAGGGAGCCAGGAGAATTCCTGGAACTTGGGGAGTGCAGGCTAAAGGTTGGATGGAACCTGCTGTGGTGAAGGCTATTACCCCCAAGTCTCGTGCTGCAGCTGCAGAAGCTGTCAGTCAGGCTCAAATGCCTGTCTCCAGTGCTAAACAAGTCAGGGAAGAAGGGCAGGGCAGGGGGCTGCAACAAGACTCTCTCCCATCCTTAGCTCAGGTGCCCTGCTACTGCTTGTGGCATAGCATGCAATAGGAATGGCCATTGCTGCCACCAGTCTCTCCACTAGTCTGTTTCCCTGGACCACTTTCCCTGCAGCCTCCACTCTCTTGTCAATCCTCACCTCTGGGCCGTCCTCTGAAGTCTGCTCTCAGTGTATATTTTGGACATTTGAAACTGCCTGTTCCACACTATCCCTTCATCTCTGGACTACTTCACTGGAGCCTTCACCAATGTCCATGCTTTCAGGACCCTGGCTCCTGGTCAGCTCCCTGTGGCACACAGTTCTCCAGGGTGTTGGCTGTTTCAGGCAGCCAGCCCGGGAGCTCACTTTCTTCCTACTCCAGACTGAGCCCTTAGTCCCTGCAGTGCCCTATACTGGGCTGCTGGCTCCTGATTAGTCCTCAGCTCCTAACAGCCCATTGGCTGCTGCTCATTGGCTCTCTTTAACCGTTTATAGACCATAGCGGGACAACAAACATGCTACACACCCCCACCTTGAATACTCCATGTAGTTCTGGTTGCCCCATCTTGAAAAGACATGTTTGAAATGGAAAAGGTAAAGATAAGGGTAAAAATGATGATTAAAGGAATGAAATAGCTTCCATATTAGGAGAGAATAAAAAGACTGGGACTAGTGAGCTTAGAAAAAAGGCTACTAAGGGGGGGAGGGGTATAATAAAGGTCTGTAAAATCATGAATGGTGTGGAGAAGGTGAATAAGGAAACACTGTTGACCCCTTCACATAACACATGATCAAGCAGTCACACAATTACATTAATTAGGAAGTTGGAAAGGAAGTACTACCTCACACAATACAGTCAACTTGTGGAACATATTGCCAGGGGATGTTGTGAAGGTCAAAACTGTATGTGGATTCAAAAACAAATCAAATAAGTTCACAGATGACATGCCTAGCAATGGCTATTAATCAAAATAGTAAGGTATGCTACCTTATGCTTTGAGTGCCCTTGAGCCTTTGATAGCCATATGCTAGGACTGGACTACATGGGGATAGATCTTGATGATTACTTTGTTTTCTTTCCCTTTGATGGATTTGGCATCAGTCATTGTTGGAAGATAAGATATTGAATTGGATGAACCACTGGTCTGACCCAGCATACACATTTTTATGTTCTCATCTTAACTCACTATGTTTAATAATACCTTTCATTTAAGATATTACCAGTAACTACTTTTCTAAGCCTGAATCATCCTCCTGACAAGAAACACAAATTTTTATGCAACCACACAGTATCACAATGTAGCTTTGTTTTCTTATGAAAGAGGTATACACCTGGAAATCCCAATGAAATTAAGATGTCTTCAAGTTATTTAGAGAAGTGTTACCAGATAAATTTGCATTCTCTTGCTTCAGGACCCAAGGTGATGTGGTCATAGTGAACTATGATGTTAAGCAGCTGGGATGCTCATTTTGTACCCACTAGACCTCTTTCAAGGAATATGGCTTCACTTGAAGATATGAGTTGCAATAATGAAACCAGGCGGTCAGCTATGCATGAATCACTTTCAGCAGGTATTTGGAAGGATGGAGCATAATCTTCTGATCAGTCACAGATTGAAATGGGGTTTATTTATGCTATGACTTCCAGTAACTCAGGGGTCCTGGAAGGCTCCAATATTGTGAAGACACTTAACACCCTAAAGGCAGATGATCTTGGCAGGGGGTCCTATGACACTTAAAGATGAACAAACCCTACTTTGTCAGTGGGATTTTCTCCCACGAAAGCTCATGCAATAAATAACTTTGTTAGTCTTTAAGTGCCACAGGACTCCTTGTTTGTTTTAGTGAACTAGACTAACACAGGTGCCCCTTTGGAACTTGACAGAGGGGAATATCTGGCAGGCAAGAGCTTCCCTCTTTCAACTAGCATCACCTTAAATCAAGCCTAGGCTCAGATTCAATGAGTTGCTATGTATTCAGTTCATTTTGACTAGGCACTGAGATGCTTCCCTTCCTCCCATTTCCCTCACCCCACCAGCTTAGTCATTTTGCCCAGTTGGTCCCAAATCTCCCCTCTGTCATAGTTCCGAGTTACCTATAAACTTTATTATTGAATTAAATTACTAAAGGAATCTATAAACTTGATGGTAGCTAGTTACGGTTTTGGACTGAAACAGCAGTTCCTTTTAGTACTACTCATACTAATATGTATTCCAGAGTAGGTGGTAGATTCTGTACAACACAGAAAATGTTGACACATTCTGTTAGTAGGAAACCTGGGTGATTTTTTTCTTTATTTTATAATCTGGGGGCATAGAAAGAATCACTGGCAGTGGCACCAACTGCTGTCAGTGCTTCCAGGCTTTCATCTTGAATGAATGGGCCACATTCATCAGTGGATGGCATGCTTCTTCTGGACCTGCTATTGGCTTATTTTATTGTTGGCCTCTGGGGCCCCACAGATACACAGTGATCTCCTCTGTGAAATAAAATGACAAACCTTATATGGAGACATACTGCATTCTGAGGTTAAAGGGATGCAATCTAGTTTTCTGCTTTTAATGCATTCCATGCTCCATATACTCCAAAATATATGACCATCCACAATATATTTTCTTTCCCATAGCCATGGAATCCATATTTAAATGCTCTGTCTTCCTACCAGTGATGTTACCACCACTTCTTCTGCAGCTGCTCAGACGTCTAGTTCCTTAATGGCAATTATCTGTGTTTGTATTTAGGGTAAAAACAGCTGTTTCATTGTTTCTTTCAAACTGTGTGTGGTAATCTTCTACCACTAGACACAATATGGAGTAAATTTTCCTAGAAGAGCAATGGCATTTAATTGTGCAACTATTACTAACATTAACAGAAATGATGCAGCTAACTACTTGTAACACACTGAAAATTTACCCTTAAGATCTCAAGAACTCTTCAGGACAGCTAATTTGAGGCTAGTTTAACTTATAGCTAAACCCTTGTCAATCATTTTGGCACCTTCCTGCTACTCAAGAGGATGTCTCCTTAATTTATGTGATTTTTTTTTACCATCAGGTGACAATCACTTAATTTCCTTTATCGAATTTGCGATACTGGCCAAAAGAAACTGCCTTAGTTCAAGGCTTCAAAGAGAAACTGAAGAGCTTGAATTTGAGATTTGACTGTAGTGCTTCAAAGTTAAATAGGGACTTGGGATTTTCTTCTCATTACAACAGGTGATTTGACCTCATCTTCCTCTATATGCTGTTTCTCAGTGTTTGAATCTTAACAATTGCTTTGATTTGCTGTTAGAATGTGACCTGATCCTATGACTTACACTTCCCTGCATTTATTTCCTCCTATGCTGTAAGTTCCCCCATCTTCAAACCGTCTGAACTGGGATTTTTTCCCAGGAAAACTCATGCAATAAATAAATTTGTTAATCTTTAAGTGCCACAGGACTCCTTGTTAGTTTTGCCTTAGCTTTGTATCACTCTTTCTAAAAATCATTCTTTCTCTCTGTAGCCTCCTGTCTCATTCACTGCATACTTTCCAATTTTTGTACTGAAGGAGGTATGAGGCCCAGTAGAAAAAAAGTATATGATCATATAATTAAAGATTTAATGTGTACGTTAAGAAGACGGAAATATTAAGGCAGACAAAAATTTTAATTCTGGCATTTCCTGACTCACTATTTTCACTTTGGAAACAACATTTGGCTAAGAATTTATAGAAAGATGGGGTGGGGGGGAAAGTAGTTTCAAGTGGGATTTAAATGAGGAAAGAAATAATCCAGTTTAAATTTAAATCACAGTATCATAGGGTTAGAGAAGACCTCAGGAGATCATCTAGTCCAACCCCCTCCTAAAAGCAGGACCACCCCCAATAAATCATCCCAGACAGGCTTTTGTCTAACCAAGGCTTAAAGGTTTCAAAAGATGGACACTCTGCCACCTCCCTAAATAACCCCTTTGAATGTTTCACCACCCTCCTAGTGAGAAAGTTTTTCCTAATATCCAACCTCAATCACCCCATCTGCAGCTTGAAACAACTGCTTATTGTCCTGTCCTCTGTTACTACTGAGAACAGCCTAGCTCCCTCTTCTTTAGAGCACCCATTCAAGCAGTTGAAGTTGCTATCAAATCCCCACTCAGTCTTCTATTCTGCAAGCTAAATAAGCGTAATTCCCTCAGTCTCTCCTTATAAGTCATGTGCCCCAGCACCCTAATCATTTTCGTTGCTCTCTCCTGGACTCTTTCTAATTTGTCAACATCCTTTCTCTACTGTGGAGCCCAAAACTGGGCAGAATACTCCAGATGTGTCCTCATCAGAGACAAATAGATGGGAATGATCACATTCCTCAATCTGCTGGCAAATGCTCCTACTGATGCAACCCAATATGTCATTGATCTTTTTGGCAACAAGAGCACACTGTTGACTCATATCCAGCTTCCCATCCACCATGAGGCCCATGTCCTTTTCTACAGTGCTGCTACTTAGCTGATTGGTCCCCAGCCTGTAGTCGTATATGGGATTTTTCCATCTGAAGTGCAGGACTTTGCACTTTTCCTTCTTGAACCTCATGAGATTTTATTTGGACCTATGCTCCAATTTGTCTGGGTCTCCCTGAATCCTAACCCTGCCCTTCAGTGTGTTTACCTTTCCCCCCAGATGGGGCTGTCTGGGAATTTACTGAGTTTGCCATCTATCTCATCATCCAGATAATTTATGAAGATGTTGAACAGAACTAGCCCCAGGACTGACCCCGGGGGTGCTCCACTAGTTATTGGTTGCCAGCTAGACATTGAGCCATCAATCCCTACCCACTGAGCCCGATGGTCTGGCCAGCTTTCTATCTATCTTAAGGTCCATTCATCCAAACCATGCTTCCTTAACTTGCTGACAAGAATGCTGTGGGACACGATATCAAAAGCTTTACTGAAGTCAAGGTATATCACATCAACAGTTATTTCTGTATCCACATATCCTATCATCTCATCACAGAAGGCAATCAGGTTGGTCAAACATGATTTGTTCTTGGTGAATCCATGATGACTATTCCTGATCACTCTATTTTCCTCAAGTGTTTCAGAATGGATTCTTTGAGGACCTGCTCCATGATTTTCCCAGGGATTGAAGTGAGGCTGATTGGTCTGTAGGTCCCAAGGTCCTCCTTTTTCCCTTCCCTGAAAATACACACTATATTTGCCTTTCTCCAATTATCCAGAACTTCCTCCATTCACCATAAATTTTCAAAGATAATGGCTAGCAGCTCTTCGATCACATTGGCCAACTATCTCAGCACCCTCGGATGCAGTTCATCCAGCCCCATAGACCTGTGGACATGCAACTTTTCTAAGAAGTTCTTAACCTGACCTTCCATCACCTAGGGCCACTCTCCTCCTCATTCTGTGTTATCCAGTGTACTAGCCTGGGAGCTGACCATGCCTTTGCAGACTGAAGTAAAAAAAGCATTGAGTATTTCAGCCTCTTCCACTTCATCCACCATGAGGATACCTGCCCCATTCAGTAAGGTACCGATACCATGCCTGATCCTTTTCTTGTTGCTGACATACTTGTAGAACGCCTTTCTGTTATCCTTCATATCCCTTGCTAGCTGCAACTCCAATTGCCCTTTGGATTTTCAGATTTTATCCCTGCAGGCCGAGCAATATCTTTATACAACTCCTAGTCATCTGTCCGAACTTCTACTTCTTATAAACTTCCCTTTTGTGTTTCAGCTCACAGTAGAGTTCTCTGCTAAGTCACTCTGGATACCTTCCAGATTTGTTGTTCTTTCTGCACACTGGAATGGTATCTTCCTATGCCCTTAACAGGGTTTCTTTAAAATACAGACACCTCTCTTTGGCACCTTTTCCCTTCGGATTAGCCTCCCAAGGGAAACTACCCATCAGTTCCCTGAGGAAGCCAAAATCTGCTTTTCTGAAGTCCAGGGCCTATGTTCTGCTTCCTTTCTTTCTTCCTTTGATCAGGATCCTGAACTCTACCACTTCATGCTCACTGCTATCAAAGTTGCCATTCACTTCTACTTCCCTGATCAATTCTCTGTTTGTGAGCAGCAGGTCAAGAGGTGCAAGGCCCTGCATTGGTTCCTTCAGTATTTGCACCAGCACATTGTCCTCAACACGCTCCAAAAACTTCTGGATTGTCTGTATGCTGCTGCATTGCCTTCTCAGTATGCCAGGGTAGTTGATATCCCCCATGAAAACCTGGGCCTGTGATCTGAAAACTACTGCTAGTTGTCCATAGAAAGCCTCATCCACCTCCTCCTTTTGGTCTGGCAGTCTATAGCAGTCCCCCTCCACAATATCACCCTTGTTGCACTCTTGTCTAAACTTAATCCAGAGACTTTCATCAGGCTTGTTTCTATTTTCATAATGGAGTTCTGAGCAGTCATAAAGCTCCTTTACATACAGTGCTACTCCTCCACCTCTGCTTCTCTGCCTGAAATTATTCAAATATTGGAGCTTGCTGAACTGCTCTAGGGATAGTATTTCAGAGTTTACCAGCCTGGACAGGAAATTTTTCTGGAAAATATATTGGAGAGGAAGAAAAAGAATATATTCATAAATGGAAAACAGTTTTAAACAGCATATGGTAAAATACTCCTATTGCTTCCTACATAGGCAATATCAACTTATTTGTAAATTATTTAATTCATACTCTGATCAGGCCCAGCACTTTAATCAAAGATCTTTTTGTCCCATTCCATCACAGCTACGAGTGTTGCTGCCATCTACACCTAAATTTTACAGATCATTGGATGCAATCTATTGCATTGCAAAGACAAAACCAAACAAAAAAAAAAAAAAAGAAAAAAAACAACAACCCCCACCCCACCGAACCAAGAACAAAAGCAAAGGGCTTATCAAGTATGATTTTCAAGGACAGGAAAATCTGTTTCTCCGATCAGTTCAAATATAGGGCCTGATCTTCAGTGAAGTATGTGAAGTCCTGTCTTATTAGAAACCCTAGCTCAATACTCACTGCAGATTCTACTGGCAGACTGTCTTTGGAGTGCATATTAGTTTAATTCCAGTTTATTAAATGTACACTTAAACTGGCCTGCAGCAATATATAGTAACACAATCTTTCTTGGTTTTCTGAAATTACATTTGAATTTGTAATGCTTGTTAAAATTAAGCATAAAGACAAAAACTCATAGGCAACTGTGAATACAAAGCTATCTTACAGCAGTGGTTTTCAAACTTTTTTCTCAGGGCTCTGCTGAAAAAAAATCATTTATGCCCACAACCTGACAATTATACCTTTGAGCAATGCCTTCCAGTCTTTTGGCAGAGGCAGCAGGGGGCACCACAACCCAATACCCGAGGGTTTGTGACCCAGTACTGGGTCACAACCCATAGTTTGAAAACCACTGTCTTATGGAGTCCTACAGTACTTTAGGAATTTTTGTATAATTGCTGTAATTTTGAATACTGTGTGAAAACTGCAACAACTACTGGTCTCAGCACACAAATCCATCCTGGTTTGAGCTGCTGGACTTCTAGGCTTTTAGAGCAACAATGGCATATAGAGGCAAAGGTATTATTTACTGTCCTCAGATTTTTGCCATATTGACGGTGGATGTCTCAGCAAATCTGAGATGTGCATGGGTTATCAGGTGCTCACTATATGATCTGAAATATATTGCATGTGACACAACCAATTCAGCACAATTGTATAACTTTATTGCAAAACCATAAGGAAACATAAAAGTATAAGATAAAAATAGAACATCAAGCAGAATACAATATTTCTCAACAGATATGAGGGATCTTTGCTTGGCTGTCAATTTTGAGGTACAGTGATGAGAATAGCAATCATTTAATGCAAAATGTGATAAGAAGTTAATGTTATGGTAGCGATTTCAACCATTAAAGTGTCCATGGCAACAGAGTAGCCTGTAGAGGCTGCAGGAGAAACCAGCACTTCTGTTCATTCTATCTCATGAGATTCATGCTAAGATGTGGGCAATTGTGACAGGCAAAACAAACAAGGAGTCCTGTGGCACTTAAAAACTAACAAATTCATTGTTTGCATGACCTTTCATAAGAGAAAACCCCACTTTGTCAGATGCTTTGAACATGGAAAAACTTACAGAATGAGAAGAAATAAATGCAGGAAAGGGTAAGTCATGGAAACAGGCCGTACTCCAACAGCAAATCAAAACATTTGTAAAGATTTAAAGACTGGGGAATAACATACAGAGGGAGATGAGATCAAATCACTTGTAATGAGAAAAATCCAATGTCCCTATTAAGCTCTGAAGCAATGCAACCGAATTTACAAGTGAATTCAATTTCAGTGGCTGCTTTTTGAAGCCTTGATTTAGTACTCAGCTGGTTGAGCACAGCAATTAGTAAATCATTTAATGGAGTGATCATGAAGATTCAAATGCTGACCCACTTGTTTGACATCAGAAATCAAAACACTCTCAGATTTGTGCCCATTTATTCTTTTGTGCAGAGACTGTCCTGTCTGTCCAATATATAAGGCAGAGGGGCATCTCTTGCACACGATGGTGCAAATCACATTGGTGGATGAGCAGGTGAACGAGCCTTCAATGGAATAGCTACTGACATGGAATTCCCTGTGCCTGGCCAGTGAGCCTAAAGCTAGGAGCGGGTGTCTCACCTGTGGCCAGCCAGAATGGCTCAGCCAGGCACAGGGGTCCCTTTCCAGTGCTTGGGCAGCGCTGTGACAGCTGGCCAGGGGGATAACTAATCCATCCCACCAGCGCATGCAGAGCTGGGCCTGGGGATCCTACCCCCTGCCCTGCCAGGGGACTGGAGTCAGATTGGCCCCAGACAGATTGGGGCTGGGTGGCAGGTGCCTTTTGGGCTGTTTGCCCTGGGTGTTGGAGGCCAGGTACTTCCTTCTAGGGTGCCATGCATCCTGGCAGGAAGAAGGTCAAACCACATTAATTCAAACTAAATTAGTTGGAATTAAGGTGGCTCCATTGGTTTAGTTAGAACTAATAAGTTCAAACTAACCCTTAGTTTGAACTTAAGTGAGGTTTTATAAGTTTGAATTAAGCTTTCCTTACTCTGAACTAAGGGAACTCCTTAGTTCGAACTAATGAAAGCTAGTGTGGTCATGCACTAATTTTAGTTCAAATTCATCCTCCTTAATTTGAATTAAATTGTAGCTTAAACATAGCCTTTGTTTCATACAAAGTTCATGACACTTGGCTGCTGTGAACAGGGGATGGACATACTCTGAAAAAGGAAAAGGTTGTTGTAAAATCACTAAATTTGGTACAAGGTCTCATGGCAGGTTAGTAGTAGAGCCAGATGGAACTTTTTTGAAGAAATGTTTACTGATTTGTTAAAACTGAAACTTTTTGTGTAACATATCAGTTTCAACAAAACTTCTACTAGGGTGACATCACAGGTGCAGAATGGAATTTGTGGTCTACAGCAAAGAGAATGTCCCCAAAACAGTTAAGGGATTGTGGGCGACCCGGGTTCAAGGTTTTGATCTGATTCAGGTGGGGCAGAAACTTGAGCATGGGTTTGCAACAGCCCAGAAGCCTCCCCCACTATCAGATGACTGAGTGAAGTTTCCCTACACCTATGTGATAATTCTGTAGTGTGGGTTTTTGAGTGAAGGTGGTTGGGGAGGGGGGTTTAAAGGTGCTGGTTTTGTCCTTTTGTCCTGATGCAAAATGAAAAATAAAATAAATAAATAAAACTCAGATTTTTTCATTGGAAAGGAAACTTCCCACCAAGCTTCAGTTTTTAGAGCCAAGTAATAATGTGAAGATAAAGTGTAATTTACGATCCGTGCTTGTCATGATCCTATCTATGCTTTTTTTGTTCTGAAGGTGTTATTTAAATATTAGATTCATTATAAGCAACACAAACAATAAAGAAAATTAATTATTTGTTTTGATATAATAAAATAAATCTGTGGTGTCTTTTAAGAACTAGGCAAGATGTAATTTAAAATATTACTGAAGCACTAAGAAGAGATGCTGCAGTTAAAGGTTACTATGGCCATTTTGTTTAAATAGATCTCATTTTGTTTTATTTTGAAAGAATTTAGAGTAAAAATAAAAAGCAACATAGGGTTGCTCATGCAGAAGCATCACAGCAAGAAGCAGGAGATAGTTACCTCTCTGTAAGGATCTGCCTGTAATGCACTGCAGTGCATGTGGAAACCAGAAGTATATTGATAAAACTGAGTCATTTCCTGAGATAGCAAGAAATTTATTATGGTCCTGGAGGGACAGATGCATGTGAAAAATTAAAAAGGTAAGGTTTGTAACTTTGTTAAGCACTGATTAAGGCTAGCAAAAGGCAAGATAGGGGAAGGGGACCCGGAGAGAAGAAGCTGTGGTAAACACATAAAGCATGCAGTCCTTGGATCAAATATAAGAAATAATGGATAAAAATATCAGAAAAAAACAACAACAAACAAACAGAAAAACTATTGTTCAATTATAAGATCTATTGTCAGGGGAATTGGTGGAAGAAATTTTACTTATGAGAAAAAGCACTGGACTTACATTGTAAGGAAAAAGTGACAATAACAGAACTGTAGAGGGATGGACCATAGAGGACAAAAGATTTTCCAGCTAAATTTCTATCAAATGTGTTATGAAATAAGTATTAAACTTGGCCCAGATGACGTAGCAGCTCTAAGGGTGTATCTACACTGGAGGCTCTGATAAGTTGACTTAACAGACCTTGTTAAGTTGACTTAGAGTGTCCACATTCCAAACCCTGTAGACTGCCCACATCCACACTGGTCAACTTAATGCTCCAGTTAACCTCATTAAGTCAACTTAAGCCAGTGTAGATGGGGCATAGTCTTTAAGTCAACTTAATAAGGTCAACTTAAGCATTAAGTCAGCCTTCAGAGGTGGTGTTATTAAGTCAACTTAAGGAAGTGCTTAAGTTGACTTCATAAATTCCCAATGTGAACAGAGCTTTTCTTAGGTCAACTTAAAGAAGTTTAAGTCAACCTAAGGCTCCAGTGTAAACATACCTGAGTGTTACAGCCCCCTTACACAGGCTGGTGGAATAATGAGGATGAGATGATTTGCTACTTCTAAATGAGTATGAGAAGAAAAATTACTGACTGTTTTAACATTCATAGGAAAAAAAAACCCTTCACTGTGATAACCATAGCTATGCTTCAAAGGGGCAGCCACATTAGCCTAGCTCAGTAAAACAAACAAGGAGTCCCATGGCACATAAGTTGCCCCATCTTCAAAGCATCTGATAAAGTGGGATTCCCCCCCCCCCCCGCCATGCAATAAATACATTTGTCAGTCTTTAAGTGCCATGGGACTTCTTGTTTAAATCATGGCTCTTATTGTCAATTCAGTAAGGTTTTGCTGATCTGAAACAAAAAAGATAAAGGAATTTCTGATGAGCGAATGATAATCTCAAGGTAAGGATCTAGATATCAAGCTGAAAAAGTTCTTTTGAGCTTATAAGAATTACAAAGCTTCAGCTCTATACCTGCATATGAGGGAACCAGGGGAAGGTAGTCAGTTTCTTTATGTCTTGGATGAAATTAAACTCAGTACATACTTCTGTAAGGGAAAGCACAACACATTTTTCTTGGTCTGCTTGCTAATGAGGAGCTGCCATTATAACCCTGGTTTTATGATTTCTTGCACCACAAGCTCTGAGTGGAATACGGAGAACAGAAAAAAAAAGGGGACAAAATCCTTACCAGAGGATTTTGGCCAATCCAATGGAATTATCTCAAGATACCAGATCCTCAGACCTTCTTAGATCCCTGTGTACCATTCAAGTAGGAAGGAATAGGCAGCTGCTTTAAGGCAGCAGATGAGGAAATCTGAGTTAATGTAGCCAACCCAATGCTACCCCTTCTAACAGATAGCCATTCTAGTGAGTTTGGGAGGATCTGGGCATGACCAGGCAGAGTGGTCCCACAGGGATCATCATCCACCTGTTTATTAGTCCAGTTCAACTCTCACCGGGGTCAGTTTAGCCCCACAGTAGCCTCAAGTTCATGAGGGTAAAAGAGTAGAATAAAATGATCTATGCTCCCCTCTCTCCACATACACCATGTGCTACTCTTGCAAACCTGGGGATATAGCCCCAGGTCTAGTATCTCCACAGTTGGAGTGAATCTGGGGAAAAATAAACCCTTGAGGTAATTCCCCATGGCTATATCTATACTTAGAAGGTTAGTTCAAATTAACTTAATTCAAACTAATTACTTCAAATTAATAATGAGTAGTTTGAATTAAGTTAATTCAAACTAACATGGCCCCACTAGGAACCCCAGTTCGAACTAGCATGTCCATGGACAGGACCTGCTAGTTTGAATTAGCAGAGAGGCATCATGGGAGGTGTGGCAAGATGGCCTCCAAGAAGGGTCATGACCCCACCTAATATATAGAAAGAGGAAGGCACCCTGCGAGGAGAAAAGTCAAAAAGCATTAATTGGAATTAATGGTTAGTCCATATTAACATTGTTACATTGTGTTAATTCAAACTAATAAGTTTGACTTACTCATTACTTCAAAGTTAAGCTAGGTTTTATAACTTTGAAATAAACTTTCATTAATTCAAACTAAGGAATTCTTTAGTTTGAATTAATGAAAGCCAGTGTGGCCATGCATTAATTTAATTCAAAATTAATCTTCATTAATTTGAATTAAATTGTAAATGTGGACACATCCCATAAGATGTTCCTTGAGGTCTCTTCTTATGGAAAAGGACCTTCACCTCTGCCAGACAAGCTTGTTTTCATTTTGGCAAAGAGCAAGAAATACACATACTAGGTTAAAGGATTGTTTCACCAACCATTGAAAGGCAGCCATTTTGGGTGGGAGCTGTATAAGGGGTAGGGGAGCGATGCAGTAGTGTCTCACACCGACACTTTGCAACAGTCTCTGGGCCAATCCTGCAATCCCTACTCAAGCAAAGGTAGCAGTGACTGCACTGGTAGTATTGCATAGACCAATTCTCAACCACTGTGCTGGGACACATTACTGAATCACCACACAGGGGTAAGTGTGTTGCTGAGAGTTAGGGAGATGGCTGATTTGACTGGGGGGAGGGTGGACTGGTGTGTCCCATAAGGTCGTGATATGCCACCAAGTGTGTTGCAACCTACAAAAGATTGAGAACCACTGGCAGAGACTATGTGATTCAAGCCTATGGGAGGATGGAAAGAGGGATGTTACCTCTAACTGAAACTTGAGAGGGAACTGAGATAGACAATGTAACTATCCAATTGGACTAGAACATCAGAATTAATATCCCAATTCCAGCAAAATTTACTATTGAAGTTTTTAATAATGGTCAGGACCTCAGTTTAATCTTGCACAAAAGATGATGGGCTGATTTTTCCCCCCACTTACACTGCTACAATCCCAAAATTAGTCTGCAGAAGAGAAGAAAGAGGTGGGATTTCATAGCAGCATTCAACTACCTGAAGGAGAATTCCAAAGAAAATGGAACCAGGGTGTTTTTGGTGGTGGCACATGGCAGAACTAGGAACAATGGTCTTGAGTGAGGGATATCTGAGTTGGATATTAGGAAAAAGGTAGCTGAAAGCAACTAAAAGGATGGTGATATAATGGAATGGGTCACCTACGGAAGTGGTGGGATCTCCATCCTTAGAGATTTTTAAGGCTTGACTTAACAAAGCCCTGGTTTGGATGATTTAATTGGGAGTTGGTCCAGTTTTGCACAGTGAGTTGGACTAATTAACTTCCTGAGGTCCCTTACAACCCTAATCTTCTGTGATTCAGTGAATTTGACCCAGTATTTCTAGTCACACAGTGCCATCTAACAAAAGTATTCTGGCCTGAAATAGAGAGAAGCATGTTACATACTGAATTTTCAGATGATTTCCTGCAGCAACTTGAAGATTATTTATGAAAAAAATGTCTGTCTTATCAGGGGGTATAAACTACATAGTTTTGAATAGTCTCATCCCCCCAGCAAAAGACTAATCCTATTAATTCTATATATTGATTAATCAAAATAACATGCTACTCTTGTTCTGCTACCAAGCCATTTGAAACAGCAAGTTAATTGTGTTCAGGCAACTGACAACAGAGCAGCACTTTCCACAAACTTCATTCTGTTTGTAATTTATTTAATCCAACAAGTGTAGTAATGCAGTAAGTAAGGTACTTCTTTTCTAGTTTATGTAAAGCTAAAAAGAAAAAAAAAAGAATTCCCCATACTTTACAATCAAATTTAATTTTTGTGCTTGATTTGGTATCTACAAAATTATTTTTAATACAAAGACATCAAAGTTTGTATCTTTAATTACCTTTGTCAGGGATTCCAATTTAATTGATAGGTGTTGCCAGCAAAGAGCTTCTAAAATGTTACCAGTCATCTTCTCCACAGCCAGTCTTTCCATTTGAGGTGAAAAGCATTCAAGATAGTGTTGTACAATCTGAATTAAAAGTCTATATGGACTGACAAAAATCAATACACTATGATAGTGGAGAAATGGCTTTTTGATCCTAGATGTATTATGGATTGGGCTGCTCTCAGTGTAATACAAAGGCTTTGATTACCCATTTCCCCCCTTCATTAGATACCCTTTATTCATATTGTCTTATTTCCCTCACTTTTTCTTCAGGGATTATGGACTCATGGGAAAAAAAAAAGATTCTTGATCCCTACGTGAAATCTCAAGGGTGCCTTAAAGCGTCTTTATATTTTGCTGTTCTTCCTCATCTTGGTCAATAAGCTCAATTCACTTAATAAATATTAAGAAAGATTATGCTTTCCTTTTGTGCACTATCTTCACTTCTCCTGCTCTTGTTTTACCTTCCCACCTCATTCTTTTTCTGCTATTGGCTGTTCTCCTCTTCTCTCTTGTCTTTCCCTTTTGGAAGTACTCCTCTTGATCATCCCTCCTATTTTACTGCTATCTTCTCTCCAGAGGCACTCCCTACTCTCCTCCCATCATTCTGCATTCCACCTCATCCTCCTCCTTCCAATCTGTGTTAATTCATCTCCCCTTCACTCCATTGCATGTGGGTGGAATCTTGCTTAAATCTGATAATGCATTAGGGCCAGGTTTTAAGAAAACTTTAACGTCTGTCCATGTAAGAGAATACAGTGGAACAGGGAGACATGGAACAGGTGAGACAAAGAGATACATAGGGCAATGTGGCAGGAAAGCTGACTTGAGGGAAAGAAACTGGAATGTGGTGAACCTTGCACAAGCATCAAAAAATGCATAAACTAATGGTGAGAGAAACATTACAGTACTCCTTAGGGAACAGTAATGTGATGAGAGGCGTGGAAATATAACATTAGGTAGATCTTAATCAAGACAAACAGGAAGGATATGCATATTACAATAATGAAATAGAAGAAGCCAGAAAGTCATAAAAGTCTTGGGCTTTTTTGTTTTGTTTTTGTGCTAGCTGTTTAAAAGACAGAAACTCAGTAAAATTCAGGTCTCTTTTTGGTGAAGGGGCCTGTCTGTTCTTAAACATTTTTTGAGCCTGTGATGGGCTGTTAGCACTCATTATGAGATGGGCACCTCTTGCTAGCACTTTTGGGGAATAGCTCAAGTGTGCAGCCTGTGCACCATCCCTCTCTTGATGTTGTGTGTAGGCCTCCTCAGTTCTGTCCAGACCCACCATGTCTTCCTCAGGCCTCCAGCTGAGCCACAACCAATGTCCCCCTCCCTGCCACATTCTCCCTTTCCAGGGGATTAAACAGTCCCATGTCTGCCACTTGTATCAATGACTGACACAGTCCATCACCACTTTACTGGTGGTCTGGGGGAGGCAGAGAGGGACCGGGGTCCACCCACTACACTAGGCCTTAGCCTAGAGACCCTATGTGCAGTGACCTGCACATCCTCCTCCCTCAGCTGTGCTAGTCTTTCCTGAGCTACTTCCCAACAACCTCCAGTATTTCTGCTGCCCTTTTTTATCAGGGCCCTGGCTGTATTCAGTCCTGATCGCATCCCACTGCTCTGTCCAGGGACCTGATCTTCTGACCCCTTCGAGCTCCTGAGAGGTACTTCTTTGTCCTTCCCAGTAGCTTCCTTTTATACTGTACCCCTGGGCTCTGATTGGTTTTCTCTGCCCCTTCTGATTGGCTGCCACTCCCAAAAACCTTAGAACTCTTTCCTAGCTGGTGTGGGCTAGATGCCCTGTCACACGCCCCTAAAGGCTGCACAGAATATTCACTTTCAAGTCACGAAAATTAAGAGTGTTGTAAACTCTCCCAAAACAGTGAGTCAAACGCAAATTTAGTTGCCTAAGTAAAAATTTCTTTAAGAGAAAAGTTATTGCATTTGGAGCAAACCCAAAGCATGTAATTTAGCAGGCCAGTCCACTGCTTTACATCCCCTACATTTCTTAGAACAATATCATGTAAATAGAAATAATACACAGACCAGTCATAAAATTTACTCCAGCTGTGTGTGCTAGAAGCCAGGTTAGTGGTATACATTGCTTTTTACATTTCAATTAAACATATAAGGGTATATGGCTTTATCAAAAGATGTAGAGGGTATCATAGTTATGGTTTTTGGTGAAACACGGTTTTTCTCTATAGAAATCACTTGCATTGTAAAAGAAACAAAAATACTGTATTTTGTAAATTGAAAATAATTGCATTTGGAATAAAAGATGGAAACATCTTAAAAATTAATTGTACAAATGACCATCAGAGCCTAGTGTTTAAAAAATAGCCTGTCAGAGCAATTAATGATAACAAGGATTATCTTCATGAGATAACATGATCATAAAACACAAAGGGAGGGCTGAGAATTATTCATAAAAGGGAGCCTCTTGTAAACTGGAGTGATGATAAGAAGGGTTGACTACTCATGAATTTTAATGGTACCTCACATTCATGTGGTAAGGATTACATAATAATTATGCATGCTGATGTAAACATTAAATAAAGTCATACAATATCAAAGTGAGGACTGTTAGTTTAAGACAGTGGTTATCAAACCATGGGTTGCAAGCCAGCACTGGGTCGCAGACCCATGGTTACTGGGTCATGGCACTGCCACTCAGGGAGGGGGGGTAGAGGAGAAGAAGCCCAGGGCAGCTGGCCTCCTTTGAAATTTCTCTCAGCTGCCAGCAACTCTCCTGAAACCTGATGACCTAGAGTGACCAGAGTCCTTGTCAATTTCCTGGGGCTGGTACATCAGAGTGGAAGCAGCTGCAGGAAACTTCAAAGGATGCAGGCTGCTCTGGGCTGCAAGTAGCAGCCAGACAGCTGGTGTCCTTTTAAATTTCCCACTGCTGCTACCCCTGGCCTGGGTGGAAGCAGCCATGGGAAGTTTAAAGGATGCTGGCTGTCCCACTGCTACCTGCAGCCCAGGGCAGCTGGTGTCCTTGTCAATTTCCAGAGGCTGCTTCCACCCAGGGGAAGCACCACCCAGTAGTCATGGGAAATTTATTACCATATTGGGTCACAGTCATAAATAACTTTTTTCAACTGGGTCAGGAGAAAAAAAAGTTTGACAACTACTGGTCTAAGACAGCATGCATCATTCAAAATAATGTTTTCTATCCCAGCAAGTTGCTATGATTTTTAAACATGCAACAAGTCTTACAATTAATTTTAGAAAGTGCAATGAATACAGTTTCTTTCTTGCTAGCCTAAGACAAGAGTTATTCAGATACTACTCTTCTGGGCCTAGTGTAAAAACACAGATCTGATCAAATAGTTCAGGATAAATATTAAGAGTAACTTATGTTTCAACAAAGTCAGAAAAATAAATTATCTAACACATACAATGTTTCTCCAAAGAAGAACTGTGACATGTTAGGTCAGGGGTGCTCAAAGTGTGGTCTGTAGTCTGCATGCAGCTGCAAAGGGCTTTTCTGCGGCCCATGAAGAGTTTCTTGAAAAAAGTATGCAAATACAAAATTTTAACCAGAGCAGTAAGTCAGAGCACTAGAAACAGAAAAAAATCCAGCACTGTGGCAGGGAGAAACCCCAGTCCAAGCTAGGAGTTTTGAAATCTCCCACCTTGAGCATGGTCAGAGCATGATCAGGATAGGAGCCCCAGCAAGTGGTGTGGCCTCCAGAGTGGCCAGATAAGGGGCTCCAGGGTGTGAAGGGGGTCAGCCTGTGGACCCAGCTTCAGGATGGAGGGGGGCTGGGAAGGGGGTCAGGGAGTGGTGAAAGCTGTATATAGTGATGAAGAACTGGTTTGGGAACTTTGCGGCCTGTGGGCCTACACCAATCAGGCTCTGCGGTCCCCATGTATAAAAGCTTTGGGCATCTCTGCTTTAGATCTATGTTGTATAGGTTACACATTGCTGAGAATTTGCCACTAGATAGCAGGAATCTGATCTTGTCTTGGTAACAAATGAAATGAGGTTAGTATTTATACACTGCAATTTTGCCACATAAATAGGCCTAACTTGGAGTTTTTATTCATGAAATTCCTAGGAAAAGGAGTTGTACATCACAAGGGAGAAACATTCCAAAATTGCACAAATAGGTTTGCAAACTCTTTACCCGTACAAGAGGTCACTATCACAAATGTTGTCAGGCTCTCATTTTTATCATCTCTAATAACCACGTTGGCATTCATTAATATTTTATGAAATAAAAATATTTTATAGGAGGAAGAAGAGACAGCAGAGCATGCAGATTTTCTCAGATTTCTAATGACTCTCATAATATACCCAAGGTGTTTGTGTATGTATGATTTCATTTTTGAAGACACTAGGAAAACTGGTGAGAGCAGTGACATCAAAAGTGAGCCCAGCCATACTCTTGCACTGAAGCAATTTTCTCATGATGATAAAGTTGTTCTTTGTGAGAATGGATCAATGCTAAATATCTTCTGCAGCTGCCTGCTTAACTCTAAAAGAAGAGAAGAAAGAGAAAAAGGGATGAAATAATAGTGAAGAGGAGACATACTCAGTAAATAGAAGAGGGACTAGAGAGAGATTAAAAGAAAGATTAGGGGAAGGGATTTTTAGGTGAAAGAAAACAAGAGAGCATAAAAAAGAAGGAAGGAGAGACATAAAGAATTAGAAGGAATAAATAGGTCAGATTATTATCTGGATTATCATAGTGCTTGGTGTCTAATTGACAGCAAGGCCCACTGTGCTAGACACTACAAATTCCAATATTAAATACAAATCTTTATAAAAAGGAGCATGAGGCAACTCCTAACCCAGTCAATTTCCAAAGGGATAGCCGTGTTAGTCGAGTCTAGCAAAAAACAAAAAAAAAACAAGGAGTCGTGTGGCATTTAAAGACTAAAAGATTTATTTTTCACATGAGC
>ML681979.1:44054828-44133129 GCA_007922195.1 Podocnemis expansa | reverse complement strand
CACAGGTAAAGGAGAGGCAATAGTGGATGAGATTTGAGGAAGCGATGTTAGTTGGCCATAAAGATGTTGGCATACTGTGGGGCCATGCAGGTACCCATAGTTGTGCCACTGACTTGAAGGTATAGATCATCCCCAAATCTGAAGTAGTTGTGGGTCAGGACAAAGCCACAAAGTTCAGTTGCCATGTATGCTGTGTCACCATCCAGGAAACTGTTTCTAGTGGCTTGTAGTTCATCTCTGTGAGGAATTTTTGTGTAGAGGGCTTCTACATCCATAGTGGCTAGGATGGTGTTTTCTGGGAGACCGCCGATGGATTGTAGTTTTTTCAGGAAGTCGGTAGTGTCACAGAGATAGCTAGGAGACCTGATGGTGTAGGGCCTGAGGAGAGAGTCCACATAGCCATACAATCCTGCTGTGAGAGTGCTGATGCCCAAGATGATAGGGGAATCCAGAATTCCCAAATTTGTGAATCTTGGGTAGTAGGTAAAATTTCCCTGGTCAGGACTCTTGGGGTGTGTCCACATAGATGTGTTCCTGTGCTTCCTCAGGTAGTTTCTTAAGCAGATGGAAAGCTGAGTCACAGTGCTTGACCTTTGGAGTAAAAGGAGCCCTGTACAACAGCTTATCTCTGCACTATTTGCATTGTGTCCTTATAGCAATGTACTCCTTTGCTGGGCTTTCCCTTTTAACCTTTTGAGACTGCCTCAGGAAATCTTCCCTCCACAGTTCTGTCTTCATGGGCTGCTCTTCTGATGAACTGAATATTTCATGGAACAGGTTGGTGCTAGCCTTCCCCTCCCCTTCTGAGATCTGACAACCTTTCTGAGGGGAATAACTTCCTTCTTTGCACAGCTACAGGTGCTATGAGAAATCAGAAAGCATCCAAGGACTTACTGTCCCACTCCTCAGTCTGCACAAGAAGAAGAAAATGTTTCCCGTCCCACAATTTTGGAATGATGTTCCCATCTTCCCTTCCCATCTTTTATGTGGTAAGAGATTTTCCACGTTATTCCCCCATATTATAAGGCTCCTGAACTTTGGGAAGTGGTGGGTGGAAGATGGATAGGCGGAATGGCTTTATACATGTCTGTAACTTTTATTAACATTGTTTGGAACGTTAGATGCCTTTTTTATATGGTAGGCAGGTAAGTGGGAAGCAGGGAGCACATTAGTAACTACCGGTCCACATCTGCATACTGCCTATACACTGGAAAATACAACACTGTGGCAAGTTACCAGGAGGCGGACCAAGGTCCTGTTCACAAAGGCTTTGGACGAAGCAGGAAGGTATGCAGCACTCCTGTTTACAAGGATGGCTTACCCCTAACTGGCACATGAGAGGAAGAACACATTACCTGGGCAGAATAGACATTTACTTTGCCACCTGATGTTCACGTCAAAAGTGAGCATTATCTTTTCTTGGCTTTGTTTTCTGCTGTGAACTGTAAAATGAATAGAATTCCACAGTAATTATTCTTCATCCAAAAACATTATAAGTGTGTTAAAATATCCATGCATTCAAAAATGTCTCTGTAGCCTGATTTGGGGTATTTACATCATGAACTCTAAACTTCAATAGAAACTAAGCGTGCTAAGGACACTGTGAACCAATATACCATTTCTAATGCCTTTTTTCCTGGTCTTTCTGTTTCTGGGGCAACCATCCAGATGACATATGCAATGTATTTCATTTTTTTTTAAAACTCACATGGTGCTACTATCCTGACCAAGGGGGGGCAGGAGGCTGGGGAAGTCCAAAAGTCCAAGGTGGCTGGAGTGGAGAAGGAGAGATGGAAAAGGAAGCAGGGGAAGGGGAGAAAGGGCTGGGATGCAGAAAAGGTGGCTGCTGATTATGAGAGTTCACATTGTAAAGAAATTTTGAAGGTTTTATTGTCTGGAATGGATGTTCTTTTGAGTAAGATGGGGGTTAGGGAGCACCATGGCTATAAGGGGAAGGCAGAAAGCAGGAACAAGATTGGTATTAGAGGAAGGGTATAGACAGAATTGCTGGTGATTCTGGAATTTGTGGGACTAGATACTGAAAAAAAAATAAAGCTTTGAGTCTTTGGGGTGAACACCCTATATAGCTTGCTGAGTCCTGGTCTATACTGCAGTGCAATTTTGGCAGCAACTAAAGGGACATATGTAAAGTACTTAAAATACCTTGTGTATCTCCATCTGATTGCCTATTGCCTACTTACCACAGAGCCTTCAGTATACTAAATTGAAGGCAAATGCCTTCCCTCTGATTCAGTGCTACTCCTTCTGCAGGGGTGATCTTACAAGATTGGCTTCCTGATCAGCTGAGCGGGTCTTTACAGATCCAATCAGTTGATTCAGAAGAATGATCCTATAGTGGCAAGGGAAGACCTGCACTGAAAGTGAAAGGATTAAGTTCCAAGAAGGTGAAGAGAGGCTCAGCACATTGCCCGATATAGCACTGGAGAGCTCCAACCCAGAAGTCTTTTAAATCTCCCTGTGTGCTGTTCTGTACCACAGCCTGATACAGAACTTACTATCACAGCTCCCCTCTATAGCAATGACAAGCAAAGCGCTGGCAGAGTTCTCTTCTAAAGTTTTTTCTGAATGACTGTCCACAGGGGTTCTTGTGGATTGTCCACCTCTGAGAAGTCATACAGTTCTTAGTTGTCCTCTTAGTTGGACTCCATGGCATTTGTGTGGTCAGAGGACCAGTCGGGTGGCTTGTCATTTTCTCTTGAGTGCTTGCTGTTCTCTCTGCAGCAATATCCCACAGAAACTTTAGGTTTAGGCATGGAATCACTTGACAACATGTCTTCGGTTCCTCAGAATATTGATAGGTAGTGTGAGCATTAGCAGAAGTTCTATTATGGCCCCTTGTTTTCTGTATTTGGTTTGGCACTGGGACCAACTCCAGGAATGACCCTTTCCCTTCAGTTTCTCTCACAGTATCCTGTAGATTTTTGCAGTCTTCTGATTCTTATCGAGATGGGACACGGTATGTCTGTCCCTAAAGAGGGCTATCAGGTCCAGGACCTCTGCAGGGCTGAACTCAGAGGCATGTGAATACTTGGATGAACATAGGTGTATTATAATGTGTATGTGAACACATTTACTGTGAAAGGGGAATTCTTGGCTGCCTGAAAGAATTTAAACCAGAGATACTTTATCCTTCCATAACAGTGGAGAGCAGACAAGTATACAGACAGGTCAATTCTGCTTAGGCAAGTAAAGACATGATGGGACCCTACACAGCTCTACATATATTCCAGCAGTTCCTCTCATATCTACACTGCTATTTTTAACAGTGTAGTGACCTGCTGCTTCCATACAGCCAGTCTTTCCAGAAGCAGTAAAGGCTCTGATGCAGGGGGCTGGAAGAGGCAACAGGGTAAGTCTGTTGCCGCTCTCTAAAGAAAGACTCCAGCAGTAGAGAAAGGCTCTTGCAGTGGGTAGGAGACAGCAGGAAAAGCTCCTCCATATCAGAGCCTTTCCCCTTCTGTCTCTTTCCTGCCACAGCCTTTCACTGCTGTGCGTAATTACACACCACAGTGTGGATACACTATTTTTCACTGCAAGTGGCATGCAGTATGGACATTCCCAGAGATGCAAATCAATCACTTTGAAAGCAAGTTCTTACACAAGGCACTTAAGGCAGACTGGATACAATTAGTGAGATGTAACACCCCTATGTAGACAAAGCATGAAAAGTTTCTTTCTTTCAAATGAAGGCCCTGTGCTTAAGTGCTTTGCTGCACTGGGACCTAAATTAGGATATAATGACAGGAGGAATAGCAGTTTTCATGTGAGTGTGCAAAATCTGAAAAGTAGCCTATTACTGAGATGTTATGATCTATGTGAGTGAAGTCTGTTTGTGGTAACTCTGGTTGCTTAGCTAGGAGGAGGAAGAATTGATAATCCCAAGTAAGTTATATTTTTTGAGCCTTTCTTCATAATCATAAGGGCTAGATTTTTTAATTTTTTTTTATAGAAGTTGAGAGTTTCATATGAACAAATGATTCAGGAGCCAAAACTTCATCAAAACACCAAAACTTGTATATACTAATAATAAAATCACAAGCACTGAGGAGGAAACACAAAAAGCAGAAACTATCAAAGCCAAATTTCACAAGTATTTATTTGGCTAGGTTGGTGAATATTATTGTAACTTAGAAGTTAGCAATACTAACTATATTTGACAAAAATGATTTTTGAAAACTGAATTCTCTTTGAAGAATACATTTAAATGTGGTGAACAAATCTGATCATTGAAATTTGAGCTACAGATTTCAACTCATCTTTAACCACAGAATTACCACCAAGGATGCAAACCTACATACGCACTTACAAAAAAAAGTCTGATTTACTGCTTCCCACAGTGACTGCAGCTCTACCACACTGCACACACAGTGCAGTGGTCCAATTGCTGTGTGAAGCAACAGTCTGAGCTAGTATGTGTAAAAGATCAACCATAAAATTGCATTAGTGAAGGGCTCATGCATTTTATTGCCTTAGTTTTTTGGGGAAAAAACTGAATTGTGAATGATCAATCATACCTAAAATAAATGCGTGATAGGATGCATGATTTAAATATATACACATGGTATAAACTTTATTCTCATTACACAAAGATACAATCTGAGCAAACAGGATCCTGATTAGGAAGAAACCTGCCTGCTATTTAAGGGTAAGATGTGGCACATATCTGCAGCTATTATGCTAGTTCTTGAATTGGAATAGGGGCATTGATTCTTGAACTACTTCTGCACAGGCATTTATGCACTCTTTTTCCTGCTTCTGACCAAGAAGAGCTGCTGAAGGACCTAGCTCTGACATGGCCAGACTAGTCTGGAATTCCCTAAGTATGTTTTTGCTCCATAACTACCAATTTCCCAGATATGGTGGAAAAAATAATTGTTCTGCTGTACTGAGGTCCTCACACAAGCCTCTACTTGTGAAAAGAGCATTTCAGACACTTCAAATTATTAGAAGACAGGCAAAATTAATTTCAAATGTTTTCATTTGTATATAAAACACCTGTGCCTATGTGAATGGACATTTAATAATATGCCGAGCTCTAACTATATGCATGTCCAGGCAATTGGAGCTGTTGGTGCTTAGTTTAGACCACTTAGTACCTTTGAAAATGAGACCACATCTTTTCCTAAATGTGGTGTTGGGACTTACACTTTTATTCAGTCTTAGACCAAATACTTAAGTACATTGCTTCTCTATCAACTGTTTTAGATGTTGAGAGATATGGCCGTTCTTGTTCATGACAAATTTGAACTCCTAATAAACAAATACTTGAGCTATGCTAAAGGAGTTCCTGAATAACATCCAAGTGACCATATAAATGAAAAAAAATTTTTTTTGAAAAGAAGTAAGCATAAAAGAACCTCATGCTCACACAATAGAATAGTTTTTAAAGTTTTAAGTTAGCATCTAAACATAGGGACTCCATATGAAAAAGTCTCTGTAAGTTAACTGTAGCCAGTGCAACATTATCATGATGTTATAGTGTTACAAATTAGATAAATGTGCTCACTTTAAAAATTAGTTGCCAAGTACATACAAACCACTGAAAAGAGTTGGAAAGAAATGTATCAAGATGAGCTAACTTGTACTCCAACAAAAAGTATATTCTTAAGGTGTTTTATAGTTCCAACATTATGTGGTTGCATGATGGTATTAGCTTACCATTTATGAATGATATTGAGGTATATTCTGGTGTCCTTGATCCTTTGACTCTAGCAACATCCTTGTTTGTATTTGCACATTAAAGACTAACAAATTTCTTTAGGCTTAAGCTTTCATAGGCTGCAACCCACTTCAACAGATGCTTCTGACAAAGTGGGTTGCAGCCCGCAAAAGCTTATGCCTTAATAAATCTATTAGATAGAGCTCTGCAAATCCACGGATATCCACAGATATCTGCCTTATATCCACATCTGCGGATACAACACAGATATCCGCGGACCATTTCTTGCAGATGCAGATCAGATACGGATGCACATATTTTTATCTGCACAGAGCTAGCGCCCTGCAAATATATGGATATCCATGGATATCCGCATTACATACACATCCGCGGATACAACACGGATATCCATGGACCATTTCTTGCAGATGCAGGTCGGATACAGATCCACTTATTTGTATCCGTGCAGGGCTCTACTGTTAGTCCTTAAAGAGCCACAGGACTTTCATTGTTTCTGCTATATACAGACTAACATGTCAGAAATGCTAGCTGAACAGGCTACTGAATTTTGTTGAGCAACTCCATGGCATGCTGGATCAACTAGTTTACTCAGTAGTGCTGGCTGCACACCAACTGCTGATCTTATCATGAGGATAAATGCAGAGTATCAAGCTTTTCTACAACATAAATATACAGATCATAATGATGCCAACAACATGACAATCAGTGTTAATATGAAGTCTTCTTGCTCTAAACAAATGATGCCTTCACTTTCCAGATTAGCAAAATTCAGTTAGTTAATCCGAACATTTTTCCCAGACAGCAGATGGTTGGTTGGTGAGTAAGGATTTAAATTAATTCCTATTTTTTTTTCATAATCCCCACTGTAAGTAGAGTGAAATGCCTTAAATCTCTTCAACAATACATTTCTACATGTAACTACTATGTCACCTGCTGAACAAGACAAAATAAGAGTTAAAACCCAAACTTTCAGAATGGCCACACATTTTGGGGGCCTACATTTATGGGTGTCCAACCTTAGGCCTGAATTTCAGGAGTACTGAACAGCCAAACTGATTTCATTTGGAACTGATGATACCATACAAGATTTCTTGAATATGGCATTAGAGTATGAGGCTCTCTGTGACAGGATGGACTAGGTTTGGAGGTCTCATGCTGGAGGCCTCCCAGCACACCTCACCACATCCCAGAAAAGAGAAATCCTCCAGGCAGCCTAGAGTTTTGACTGCAGGGGAGCACACAATCAGAGGGGCTGTTTAAGTGGCCCCCATATAAAAATGAGAGAAGTTACTTGCTGCCTGGAACTGGTCGAGGGAAAACCAGTTGCCTGTCTGGGTGGAAGAGCAGAAGGACCAAGACAGTTCACTGCAGGTTTCTTCACACCTATGAAGATTTTCCTGATAATTTGTTTATTTATAATGTCTACCAAAAAGCCCAGATCCCAAGAAACATGCTGAATTTAAAAAAAAACAAAAAAAAAAACCACTTCACAGATGACATTGAGGAGGATCACCACAGAAGTTGTATTTGGTGATTGATAAGGCTATTTGTGTGGCATGTGGAAAAAATTGGGAAAAGCATGGGGTTATATCTGCAGTTCAGATGAGTTACAGAATTAACTGTAAAAGACAAAAAAACATAAGCAATTTATTTTCAAATCTATCAACTTTTTACAAATGGAATAAATATAACGTGTTCAAATAAGAAACACCCATACTCTACATACAAGGCTAGATTCTCTACAGTATGGAGTGAAGCAGGTGCCCAAGGGAAGGCATTAGGGAGTTACCTTCATCCCCAGCCCTGGCATAATCTACAGCTACTGTGAGCCATAGATATAGGAGTCCTTAATGGGCCCTATGTCACTAGAAGATTCTTCTCTGACCCCAACATGTTTCTTACTCCAAGAGGTGTGGGTAAGGCAGAGTTCCCGTACCTGCCTGTGACACATCAGAGAGTTCTCCTCTGCAGGGCATTTGTAGCTGGAATGAAGCCCCTTTGTTTCACTTCTGGCTACAGAATCTTCTGGACTAGAATATTAACACATTTCTTATAAAGATGATATTAGATCATTCTCTGAGAAAGCATGCTATGCATATATATATATATCTGTCCCATGGTTTTACAGATCTCCTGTTGTCTCTCAATTCATTTCTTTATATCAAGAAAATGAACAATATGGAGAAGGACTGTTTGCAGGAAGGATTTAGGAAGCCAATATTGTACTGGAGTCACTCTTAACATTTGAAAGATTACTTTCTTAACTATAAGGGCTGCAACCTTATTTTTTCCTTATTAAAACTCCTGCTGTGGTCTACTTAGCAGTCACAACTTTTTTAAAAAGTGTGAGAAGTGTTAAATCTTCTATAAATCATGACAGTATGACAAATAGCTAGGTTGAGTGACTGGTGACAACCAGCCAGGCACAATTTACTTTCCACTTCACATACAGACATTATTCTATAGGTAATTCAAAATGATGCAATCATACAGTAGGTTGGGTTTCTGAAGACTTTTCAGTCTAACATCCTACCTATTTTCTTTACCATAATCAAAGGTGGTGACAGTTCACAATACCAATTGTACAAGAAAAACTCAGAGATGGGCACACATAGCTAATCCCTCCCTGAGCATACAAGAAAAGATATAGATCATCCAGTCCATTACATAACTATTCCCATAACCTGCTTTTCCCCAAAATAGCTCTGCTTATCGCATAATGGAAAATTTAAGACACTGTTCCATTTGCCAGGAAAATTCACATTTTTTTTGTTTAAAAAACCCCAAACAGCTATACAAGATCTTTTTAAATGTAGGCAGCATACTCTCCTCTGATGTGCATTATTCAGAGGAATCAGAGTACAGCTACTTCTCTGTGAACCATCTAGAGAGAGGACCATAACAGTCCTCTTCAGCACATGCGAGGGCTGGAGGGCATGCACTATTTGACCACATGTAAATATACTGGTTCTGACTCCAGTTCATATTTATGAGAAACTATTGATTTCAAGGGGACATTTACTCAAGAAATTCCATTCCAAAGAAGAGCTACATTATTGGTTCTTGACAATATATTTCTCATTACTCAGCAACCTGCATACATTTGTCATTATGAAGTACAACTTTTCTCATGTTTGAAGGGGATGCAAAAAGTACACTTAGGGCTTGTCTTCACTGATGGTGGCAGATCCACCACTGTCACTGTGAACTTCCTAACTGGCTGCTCAAGTCTGTGTTGACCCATTCAGCTGATCAAGAAGTTTGATCCTGTACTACCACCCTGGTAACCAGGTAGCATTGCTGTGAAGGAAGGCCCTTTCCTTTTGAACCACTGCAGTGGACACACTGGGAATAGGGGATTCGAACCAAGGTACATAAGTTATTTTAAGTAACTTGTGTATCTCCATTCAAATGCCACCAAAAAGGGCAGGCAGTGTAGACCCACCCTTAGTTTCATACTACTTGGCATCTCCCAAATAGTTTCTGAGAACTCATCAAAAGGATGCGAAAAGATGGGTTGTGGAGCACTGATACATCTATAATACAGCACTGGTAATATCTGCTGTAAATTAATCTTTTCTGTATTTGCAGATTTTGCACAAATCAGCAAAGAAATTTATTGTGGCTGTTTCAAGCAACAGGTAAACAAAACAGCAGCATCTATCTGGAGAAGGCATGGAAATGTGAAATTAAATTAAGGTCATTCTATAAGAAGTTGCTTTTGCACTAAAAGTTAAAAAAATATATGTGAAAATACATTCTCTAGCACTTCCTCTGGTTTAGCAGTGCTTCCATCATTTCCCTTGAAAGACTATACTAAAGTGCAATAGAGCTCACTTTTAATAAATGTTCTTTACTATTTGGTCCATTCACTTTATTTGACTTCACTCTTTAACTCAGTATAAATCCTTTGCATACTCTAAACAATTCCCTGTTCCCTTTGGTATTTGCATCCCTTAAATATATTTATATGGTAATTGTATCTGCTCCTCATTCTTTTCATCAAATGGTCAAGCCATATGCACAGTTTTTAGTCTAACAAAGCTTATAATTCTTCTCTCCAGTTTCTTAATTGTTTGGGGTGATTTTCTCCAAATTCCTTTCACTCTGTTGCCAGTCTTTTAATGAGTTCACAATTGGCTGCATTATAATATCTTAGCTATGGTATTACCATTGTCTCAGAGGGTGGACTTGTAATCTTCATCCTTCATGTGCTGCCTTTATACATGCAGCCTGCAGCTGCAAAGGCTTTTAAAAAAATACGTTGGTTTGCACATTCACATGTGATTTGCAGCCCATACATCTATAGCTTTCCAAGCATTATCCTCCTACTGAGTAACCTTGAGAAGCTGAATCTCATTTTGTTGTTTTCTACCCATATATCTGGTCTCACAAGATTCTGTTTTTAAGTTGCTCTGTCCATCTTGCCAATAGTAACTCATCCCCTTCTGTGATGTAAATTAATGTGTATCTCTTCTTCCAGATTAACAGATTAAATAAAATTGCAGTTAACAACAATTCCTGAAGCAGCAAATAGTATACTTCCTGAAATCATACATTTTTTGTTTATCCTTTAGTTTTGGTCCATCAGAAGTTTAACTATCTGGAATGAAAACCTATCATAACAAAAAGAGTAAGTATCTTGCCCTATATTTTCTACATTGTTTTTCTGTAGGTTCTCTCCCCCAATTATTATACCTTTTTAACATATATTGAAATAAAGCAAAAAGATTTAACACTGAAAAATAAGCAAAAACTTCCTTACATTACCTTAATTGGAGGTCAAAGTTCATTTGGACCAGATGCAACATCAATGAGTACAAAATCTTCCATTGACAGTGTAACGATATATCACTCTTTTGCTATCTTCCATGTAAATTTTAGCATTTTACAGATTTGCACACTATACAGTAATCTGTCTACAGAAATATCATCACCCTGCACTATAGCAAATCGTACTTTAATCACCTCTTAATCCACACATTATTGATACAGTGCACCAGAACAAGCTTGTAGCATTTCAGTTGAGCTCTTTTAAATCATTTATCTGAATCACAATGGTTACCTCAAAGTTGATGTGATTTCAGTGACTGTGACAGCTGTACATCATGGTAAGTGTGTAATATAAAATAACTCACTTGCAGGTACACTAACCACTTTTACTGCTGTTTGAGATTTCCTGCCCTGCACCAATATAGAAATATAACAAAAAATTATCCTAAGCTAAGGTCATGCCACTGTGCTTTGCACTAAAATAGCTGAGATATTGTCTTCAAAACTGGCATTCACAATGGAAACAAAAATGAAACAATGCTGAGCCCATTTAAAGCTATTTATGCTACTTGAAAGCATGTGCTTGTGTTATGCTTTGTATAATGTACCTTCACTTAAATTCCATGTACTGAATGATTCTGATCAATAAAGAAAAGAAATTGGTTAGGTACAGATTCACCAAAGAAATTGAGTCAGTTTTCACCAACAGCATCTTGTATGTAAAAGCCAACTACAGAATACTAAACTTATTAGTATTCTAGTGACCTTTCAGCCACACTCTCTGTGGAAATCCCAAGAGCTCTTTTACAGCTAAATTAAAGATACCACATAATATGCAAGGTTGGATTGTGCTCTTAGAATAGAATTTCTCTCTCTGCACAAGATATTAATTCTTAATTTTATTCAAAAAGAAAAATGTCACTTCTCTGTGCAACAACATGTGGTTGAGGTTTAGGAAAGTAAGGAATAATGAATACCATATAACAAATATTGGTCTAACAATAGGCTTCTTTATTGCTTACATAAGCTGCTGATGCAAATTAATGTCATATTCAAGAAGAGAGTCAATAAAAACTTGATTGCGATCTGTTATCTCCTTCTGACATTCACTCATCCTCCTTCATTATTGGTTTGGTAATCTTTGGTCATGGCATTCTGAATTAGTGCAGCATTGCTGAGGGTACTTTATATATCCTCTGACTAAATGCTGAGAACCATTAGGACTAAGATCAGAGAAAACACTAATAAGAAAAGGAAGAAAGATAAAAAGGAGTCCTAGCAGTATCAGTCAGAATGCACCACTGAAGGAGGAGAAAGTATTCAATGATTCCATACAGCAAAATGATAAATCAGAGCCATAAAAAGAGCCAGTCTCACAACAATAATTGTTTCCAGTTCCTTGAACTAGCATCTAAAACTGAATCTATACTACCCCAGCCCACAGAGTAAAAATAATAGAATACCCAGACTTGGATCTAGAAGACAGAAGCCCAGAATAGAAAGACCCAATTACTTGTGTGGAAGCTATTAGAAATTCTGTATGCAAGAAACTGATGAGAATTGAATAATTGTCAGGTCACATGTACTTGACAGCTCCATTTTCATCCAATCCTTAGTAATCATTATTTGTTTCCAGACTATCAGTCCAGCAACAAAATTGACCACTTCATCCATTTTCTTTGAGTCCAAGAGATCACTATAATCATTTAATCTGAACTCCTTCATGGCAGAGGCCACAGTATTTAAACCAGTAATTTCTGCATCAAGTCCAGTACTCTGGGATTGAACAAGCATTTATTTTTAGACAGACACTCATCTTGATTATAAAAATTCAAGTGAGAAGACTCCATCTCTTGCTTTCATAAGTAGACCCCTGCAGGGATACAAATATGTGAATCCGCATCTGATCTGCATCCGCAAGAAATGGTCCATGGATGTCTGCATTGTATCCGCAGATGAGGGTACACTGCGGATATCCATAGATATCTGCATATTTGCAGGGCTCTAGCTCTGCACAGATAAAAATATGTGGATCTGTATCCAATCTGCATCCACAAGAAATGGTCTGTGGATTATCTGCATTGTATCCGCAGATGCAGATATCTGCGGATGTGTGGATTTATAGGGCTCTATTCATAGGCTGTTCCAATGGTTAATTACCTTTACTGTTAAAAAAGCCATATATCTTATTTCCAGTTTGAATTTGTCTACTTACAAATTACATACATTGAATCACGTTATAGATTTGCCCTGTACCATCAGATATGTTCTCTCTATATATTAGCACATATGGACTTTGATATACTAACCTCTTCAGCTTCTCCCTGATAAATTAAGCTTCTTAAATATTTCAATGCAAGGCATGCTTTCTGCTCTTTGAATCATTCTTGTGCTTTCCTTTGACCCTTCTCCAATTTTTCAGTAGCTTCTTTAGAAGCATGGACACCAGAATTGAAGACAACAGTTCAGCAGTGGACTCAACAACTGCAGTGAGAGGTAATATAAACTTCCTAACTTGATATTCTCCTCAAGAACTGAAAAGGATCTGAAAGGGGCCAAATGCTCTTTCTTCCAAGACATCTCTGTGAGAGTAGGAAAAGGAGAGTGAAGTTTATATAGACGCAAGTTAAGAGTAAACACCTAGCATTTTTCAAGATTTGTCTGATGACTTTGAACACTAATTAATATGGAAAATAAAGTACTTGAAAATCTATTCCAATGACACCTAAAGGTAACCAATTACTTTGGAATTCTTTCTCCCTATCAAAGAAGAAACCAACTCTCTTTAATAGATTGTGGGGAGCAGGCAGATTCTTTTCTTTCATTGCCTATAACTGGGATCTTAGAACATTCTAAAATAAAATAAAGTAGTGTCATCAGAAATATGATTTTTCTATAAACTTGGCAACAATAATGCAGATTAACTATTCTGATCTTGGTTAGCTGACATAAAATATAACATAGACTTGGAACATTTTTAACACACCCCCAGAAAAAAGAAGTGGCTAATTTATTATAATACATGTGAAACATAATCCTAATTTATTAGGCACAATACTTTCCTTTTGCAGGCATGGAGGTGAGGTTTTTGCTTTTTTAATATTTGTCCTTTTCTGAGTTAGGTTCATTTCTCTCCAGTTATAAGTGTGGATGACAAGTTTTAGTACCTACAGACTGCCACAAAACAGATACTCATAAATAGTGCAGATATCTTCAGAAGTTCTTAAATGACCTAACTTTGCTTCTTTTGAAGTCAACGGGAGTTTTATCATTGATTTTAATCCAAGAAAAGGTAGGGAAAATTGAATGGTTTCAAAACTCCCACTCAGAGTTGCTTGGCTTCTTGCATGCTTTTGTCCATGTGTTAGAGTGGCAAATACTCCAGTTCGCTAGATTATTATGCCAGTTTCACTTGTACAAGGGAGTCAACCAAAACATGGCAGCATACAATATGTAAAAGTGCTGACTTCTTTGCTGGAAGTTCTTACTCTGTGAAATCAATGTCACACTATTGTTACATGTCTCTTTACACCTAGCTGCACCTGATTTCTTCTGCTATTAGTGGTTAAAGAGAACATCCGAACTATGGAGGAAGGAATATTTTTTTAATAAAGCACTATACAAATATAAAAGGAGATGGTAAGGATTAATAGCAATTGGCTTCAATCATTTAAATGAGAGATAGGATAGATCAGAAGACTGATAATAGGGTATCAAGCTATTCACTTACAGGTTACCAAAATAAGTTTACCCATATCGGTATTGATCAAAAATCTTTTTACTTGAATAGCTCCTGGATGGCTTGTGTTCCATTCACTTCCACCAGTACTTATATGCCCCTTATTATCATAGTAGCTGAGTGTTTTTAAATTGTAAATGTATTTATGCTTAAAACACTACTGTGAGAAAGCGAGGCACTCTTGTCTTCATTTTTCAGACAGGGAACTGAGGCACAGAGAAGCTAACTGACTAGTCCGAAGGCTTATGACAGAGCAGAGGACTGAACCTAGATCACTGGAGTTCTAGACTCTCCTTGTTCTCTAAGGGATGTTAGAGGTCTGCACCAAATTTTTAAAGGACATTTTACCATTGAAAAAATCTCCACTTTCAGAATTTACATCCTTCATAGCTATCTAAACAGAAAGGAAAAAGACTAGAAAAGCATTATTTAGAATGTGGTAGACACTTTCCAGACAAAAGGGCAGACATGAAGAATATGCAATCTAAAAAGGCAAAGACAGATGAAAGTTTGAGAACTGCAGTGACAATAATTACATCTTATTAAAATTACACATTTGTCTTTTAACTTAAACAAAACCTCCACCTCCCACTTAGCCATTGACCTCCTTTCACCAAAACATCCTGCTTCAGGTCACCCATTTCCTGACCAACATTTGACTCATATCAATGCTGCAGATGTGGGCAATTCAACTCATAACATAAATAATACAATAAAGAGAGAGATCAGTTAGTCAGCCACTTTCTGTAGTTGTCATGGAACAAATGGGTCTTAAGAAGAACATGTGATGGCTTTGTGGATCGGTTCTGGAAAGGTGCTTTGTCCATAAAAGGGGCAAGGACTAGGGAAGGGACAATTGTGGGCCTGTAAGACAAACGACGTTTTGAGAATGACTGGAAGAAAGGTAATAAGGAGGAAACTTTAAAGGAGACAAGGACAGGTGTATGCACTAGTTTATGAGGTCAGGATGTTTCTTCTCTTTCTCAAATCTCAGGAGTCTAGGAGGAAGAAGTGCTGCTCAACAAAAGTGTGGGATGGAGGAGGGAGCCATTGTGCTGCCCTATGGACACTAACAGTTAGCAGGAGGAACACACAATGCAGTTGCACTTCTTCTGCACTCTGAACAATTTTCCGAGAAAATCCTTCCCTTCTGCAGGGTTTTTGAACAGAAGAAAATAGCTGTAATTGTTTAGACTTTCCCCTCTAATTCTTCCCTCTAAGTAGCCCCTGAGCAATTAGCACTTCAGTGAATTTAAATAGCAAATGACCAGTGAATCTTTCATTTCCCTGATTTGTATACATAGATTAACAAATTTTTCAAGTATCCCTTCCTTTTTTACTTTATCTTTCCAGTTACATGATATGGCTTTGCATAAGGGAACCTTAAATCCTTCATTTTCTTTCTTATACTGACTTTGGGTCGACATCTTCAAATTTCACAAACTTAAGAGTTATCATCAGATATTTTAGTATCTTTAATTAGAGCTGAATTTTTTTGCTCCTTTTTAAAGTTCATGCAAGAGGTTTAATTTTCAAATTTGTCAATAACTTCCTTCCACAGTTATTGTACTATGATTGTGTATGTAAATTAGGTATATTCACATTAGAGATGAGTGAATAATAGAATTTTCAGTTTGGTGACCAAACTGAAGTATCCACCAAAAAAATCTGTTTTTGAACTGTTTTTTTCCATTGAATTGATAAACTCAAATAACATTTAGTTTTGAATCAACCAATACATTTTGAATTGTCTCTAAACATTTTTATTTATTTATTTATTTTGATTTGGTTTGAATTGACCAAAATGTTTCAGTTGATTCTCAACATTTTTTAAGTTTATCATTAACCCATTTTTTTTATTTGGGTATCTTTTTTATGCATGTGGTTTTTTCAAAATCTGAAATCAAGTGCTGTTTCAAAATGAAAAGTTGAAACAAAACAAAATTCAAAATAGTCAAAATAAAACTAATAGTCAAATTCAACCCAACTTTTGCTAATAGGTTTGGGGCTCCCTTAAATCCATTTTAAAAAAAATATTTTGTAAAAAAGAAAAATTAATTCAGTTGTAGTTCACATACAAGTGGCCATACAGAGGCACACATCATCTGTGATACGTCATTGGGGCATTATCCTGTAATTTCTTATGCAGTTGCAGCAGAAGCAAATGCATGTCCCTCAACATCAAATCTGTAGTACTGCCAGTGATTAATGTTCCAAGAGCTGTAAGGTATAAATGATCTCTCTCTTTCTAACCCCTGACATCCCCTTACCTATCTTAAAAATGTCATCAGTGCCAGCCAACTGAAAAATTTCTTTTTCATACAACTTTACTGGCAACCTTCCTTGACCCTCATCTTTGGAGGCAGAATCTGCAGAAAGGGGGTGGGACATTGAGGGAAAAAGGCTGCAGAGGCAGCACTTCCCACTTATGTTTTCCTTCAGCTGGGATCCATGGGAAAGCAACTCTTCATTTATGGAAGCGGAAGGGAAATTTTGACAAATAATTTTTTAAAATTTTTTAAAACTTTTTTATATTGGACACCAAGAGACACAGAGGGAGGTGATGGGTTCCAGTGGTTACAGAACTGGTCTGGGAATCTGGAGATCAGAGCTCCTATTCTAGGCTCTGCCACAGAACTGCTCTGCAATGTTGGGTATGTCCCTTTACTTCTTCACCTCTGTTTTCCCTATCCACTTTTGTCAGTCTTGTCTATTTATATTGTAAGTTCTTTGGGGCAGGTACTATCTCTTACTATGTGCTTGTGTAGGGACTAGAACAATGGATCCTGGCCATAATTAGGTCTTATGAGCATTACTGTAATAATGCTAACAGAAGATTAATCCTATCAAGTCAAAAACACAAGACTGAACGTTAATTGCCTAAGGGGTTTGTAGTCTAAGCTGGAAAAGTTATTTACAAGTAAGGGTGAGGCTAACTTACTCACTACCCCCTCTTCCCAGGGCTGAAAGGATGGTGCCATACCACAAAAGTGGCTTATCACCTTCTTTCATTCAAGGTGTTCTGTTTGAGGATATACGGAGGCACAATCTGGAATATTTTTAACTGAATCTATTAATAAGTGAAATTCTGACTTTTGTAAATCTAAATGCTGCATATGTTACATTTATTTAGTTCCAAGATATTAAAAAAAAGCAGAAAGAGGATATGCTGATCAACATATCTAACCAAATAAAAGTGACTGAATGTGGGATGTTAGGACTATGCATTCAAACAATTAGACCACAAGGCAAAGAAAACATAACCTTCCTTCATGCATTGATGATATTATCATACTGCTCTTGCTGGGCTCTTTCTGAGGACCTTTTTAAGTTCAGTAAGGAGAGCTGAGAGGTTAGGGAAGGAGACTGATGACTAACTGAGGCAGGCAAGTTCTGAGGCTGAAATCATTGTATATAGTAAAAGGTAAGGAAAATATATTATGAATGCTCTTTATCACACATTTCATTAGGCTTTCATAAAATATGATTAGATTTGTCTATGTAATTATTCAATAGATAGAACTATGTATTGGCTAATCTTAGAGTTTTAAAACTCAGGCTTTGGGCAAGAAGATTAGCGTAGAAAAAAAAAAATCTGGACATATTAACCCTCCCCTCCCCCCCAAAAAACAGCATTACTTTTTACTTGCTTAACCCAAAAATGAAAGAAGAGTTTTCATTTAAAATTTTAATGAAAAAGGCTGAGGCCAAAGATGAGAGAGTTTAGATCAAATAAATATTTAAAAATTATTCATGTCTGAAAAGCAATGTTCAAAATGAAATGCCCCTCTCAATATTAAATACAAAACTGCTCAAGAAATACTATAAACACAACCAAAACTCATGGAAGTCCCTTTATTTTTATTTGTATTTTATTATTTTGATTAGTCTAAGGAAATATATGACATTCAGAATATAAAATGGATTTATCTTTTACTAAAACCAAGGAGAGACCTTGTGACATGCAATCAATCCACTATAAACACAACATAGAAGAGAAATGAACTAGAACACATCATACACAGAAGTGCTTTAAATTTGGTGCTGGTTTGTGAGAACCCCAAATTTCTAATTAACTCTCATTTTGTTTGTTTCAACTACAAAGAAGAGTAATATTTTTTTAAAGTGTGAACCTTTCCATGTATGTATAAGTGTACTTTCTGCATACATCTGGTAACCATATAACAAAACTAGTTGACAAGGCCTAATTGTATTGATAATAAATTTTCTTGTCAGTACCTTGGAGAGAGACTGAGAATATGAGCAAAACCAAAATAGAGGAAACACAGCATAGAAGGAGTGGGAGGAAGCAAGAGGACAGGGACTGGTGTAAAAATGGAGGGAATAGGAAAAAAAGAACTGGGGGAGCAAGAAAATGAACATATATTAGAGAAAAAGAAAGAAGATAACATTTAAATTGGTGGTGTCTCTGTTTTAGTTGTTTCTTCTGTTTTTCCCTTTGCTTATAGTGAGCCATGAACTATATAACCTCACACGTGTGAGAATAATTTTATTCTTTTTGAGGCAGCTTTATAACAATGTATGATATTCACTCACCAAACTGTAAGAAAATAGATGAATTTGTGAAAAAAATCAACTTGAATAGAAAAAAAGAATAAAGGAATTTTAAGCGGTACTTGAAGGCCCCTTCTTTATTTCCTTCCTGTTCTCTGGTAAGCCTCCTCCCAGGAAAACAATGATGATTGCAGTTTATTCTGGAGGGCATCAATGCTGCACCAAATGTCAGTTAAAGGAATTCACGCAAGAGTTATGTAAAATGACAATCAGTCCCAAGCATAATAGGATGCTACCAGAAAACCATTCTAGCCAGAGGAAAGTAAATTTTAAACATGAACTGAAAATTGTTTACAAAATAAAATTTCTTCCCTTGACTAGAGTGATATGTGCTCAGCTCTCCCAATATCCCAATTAAAAGAACATTCAGTTGTTTAATTTTTAATTCCTAGGTTCTGCAAGTGCATCCTCATCCTAATCTCTTTCTTTTGCAATGTGACATGCCAGCAAGCACTATACAGGTGAAATCATATCAGCTACAAGATTTCTCTGAGGTTCTCTCCTGATTATGGTCCTAAATAAGTGCTGGGCTGGTTTAAAATGACCCTGTATTACTCTGCAATTGGTTTGCCTTTCGCACTGAGATATATAGTATTAAATGTGAATTACAAAGAAAAAAGTTACACACATTAGTTCTTTTTTGTCTGGTGCAAAATATCCTCAGCAATGATAACAGCATTCTTTTACTGTTGTTTTCAGTAGCTAAATAATCTAACTTTTAAAATGAATTCCTTTTAGCCTCGGGGCTAATTTTAGACGCCTGCACCAAAATTAAGCACGCAGGTTAATGTCCCTCCAACTGTATCTTAATTACATGCACTCCATTTTTAAAATTTAGATCATTGCACTCCTTAACAAATCACTAAACACTTCAGATCCCTAGGGAATAAACTATTAAACCAAAAGCTAACTGGTGACCAGAGGAGGGAACTTTGAGCTTTGAAACTGATAGTAGAAATGGAGGCTATGTCCACACGAGGCTTTTATTTTGAAACAACGACCGCTGTTTCAAAATAAAAGTTGACATGTCTGAACGACATTTCTTTATTTTGAAATGACAGGACCCCATCATTTTGAAATAATGTCCGTCATTTTGGAACAATAAAACCTAGGTTGTAATCAACATAGCAGTTATTTTGAAATGGTTGTTTCAAAATAACGCCATTCGGACTTGTTATTTCGAAATAACACTTTTGCCTTTCTCCTTCCCAGGGTACCTTCCTTTTTCTATATAGTGGGTGGGGGCATGGCCCAGGGAGAGGGCCATGTTGCCACAACTCCCATGCTGCCCCTCTCCTGAAGCAAAATAGCAAGTCCTGTGTCCGGACATGCTATTTCACTTTGAGGGTTTCACTTATTTCAATTTAACATTTGCTCATTTCAATTTCAGTTATTTCAAAATAAAGATTTTCTGTCAAAATAACTCATTTCGAAATAACTTGTTTCAAAATAAGAGTTTACATGTGAACATAGCTGAAGTCGTCCAGCAATTAATTTATAAAACAACTCCAAAATCATATTGATGACAATGCTTCTGAAAAGGCTAGAGTAGTGTCATTCATTCATGACATTATGATATGTCTTCCCATCATCATTCACCTTACCTCAACTATTTATTTTAGTTAATACAAATTATATGTATCCTACATTGTCTCCTCAATAGTTCATTAGCTGGATGGAGTATTAATTACATGTTGTTTAATCAAGTACCAGCTGATTATTATTATTTATTCATAGCAGACTCCAGAATGTGCCAAGTACCACACATAAAGTAGGGAAAAAAAGGACACACTACTTCTTGCCTGAAGAACTTACTGTCTAAATGGTGATATGACAAAATGATGGAATACAAAATGGGTAAGAAACAAGATTATGCATACAAAATCTTGGGCTAGCTCAAAGGCATAACATATATCATTATGTTTGTGTATTTTAGGATTAATGTGAACAGGGATGGGTGGGTTTAGATTCAGCAGGAGATAAGGTACAGCACAGGGACAAGGTGGTAAGGAATGGAAGAGGACTGGGAACATGACTCAGAGAGAAAACTAAGGTAACAAAAAGGTGGCATAGCAAACACATAAATGGTAGATTCTGTGTACAGAAAAAGAGAGAGAGGGGGGATGGGAATAGTGGGTGTTAGGAGTGTCATAGTTGGAGACTGGCCTATATTCAGCTAGGGTGCTCAGGATCCTCATTCTGCAGCAGCAGCAGGCATAAGAGGCTTACATGAATGCAGGAATCCAACATGGGAAGACCAGAATGTCCTGGTCCAGCCTTTAATGAAGGACGTGGTCAGGTAAGTTGCTGATGCTGGGTCTCCTATTGGTGTCAGTGGGGAACAGGGAGATGGGTTGGCAGAATCAGTGAATAAAGATATACAAAGTTAGGCAGCTATTAATACTAAATGTCTCAGCTTAGAACCATGTCATCAACACACTTGAAGGAAAATGGAAAAGAAAGGAAGATCAGAGAATTCCAGTCCAGGAGAAGAAAAATTATTGATAGTCCATTTTCAGAATGATGAACATTGGTGATAAACCCAACCTCCTACAATAAATGGTGAGTACTCCAACCCTTTTCCAAGTAAAGTTAAATACAAATAATTACATATCTTTTTGTTTCATTCATTCTGCATGTTGTTCTCACCCATTTCATCTAACAGATGAACTTGAGGGTGCCCTTACCACAGGAGCAGTTTAGGTTGATCAGGCATAGGATTGGGGCCTGTGGCATTACTAGTAGTAAAAAAAAGAGATTAGTGGGTTGTACATATTATTTTTCTCTATGACAATCCAGTTCAGAGGTGTCAAACATATGGCTGCAGGTCAAATGCAGCCCATGAACCTCTTCCATCTGGCCCATGGCTATACTAGGTGGGAGCACACTCTCTCCCTAACAGAGAGAGAGAGAGAGAGAGAGAGAGAGAGGGTAGTCTAACATAACCAGAGCGCCACAATGCAGTGAGTGTCAAGTATCGTGACATCACAAACTGCTAGGTATGCAAGACTGCACTCCGCGAGACCACACTGTCTTCCTAATGGAGACAAAGAGAGGTAACATGAAGTGCAGTTTCACATATACCACACTTCACGATGCTGTGAGAGTGCTGTAATATTTTGATTTATGGCAAGCACAGCCCACTTGTAAGTACATTTAAGTCAAATCTGGCCTGCCATAGCAAATGACTTTGACACCCTGATCTAGTTCATTCATTAAATAAAGATCTCAACTCTCTAAGACTCAAATGCACTGTATGGGTTTTTTAAATGCATGATACAGATGTGAAATGAGGCAGGCAACAACAACAAAACAACAGACAAAGGACTTTTAAGAGGCGTGGGATTCTTCCCTTGAGTGTCTATAAAGTTTTCTACAGCACTTCACTATTAGGATTTTGCACTTCTGATATAAATAAGCTATACAAATATAAAGTGAGATAACACTTTCTTCAGAATAGAGGTAAAATTAGGTCTCAGACATGTGACATTGCACTTCATAAAACACAGGTGAGATGTATGATTTATCTGCTTGAGATCTGGATTTTTGCTTTGTAAAATGGGGCATCAATTCTATCTATTCCACTGTTCAAGCTCTCTGAGCTAAATCTTTGCCCCACTGAAGTCAATGGCTAGTGACTTAAAAGGAAGTCACTATTTCACTCTTTGCTCCTAAGTTGCAGATTTGGTTTTGTGATCCATCCTGCATTAGCAGGAACTAAACTAGATGAACTAATTGTTTTTTCTCCTCACTTTTTGTGTAAGAGCAATCTATTGTTCTAATCCATATATGCTCTCATACTGCCCATCGGCATAGCATATGAACTCCTTCCACTTGCATTAAGCAATGTGACTAACATTTGGCACATTTGGCTCATTGTCTCTCTTTATCCTTTCCCCAAACAGAGATTGGAGTATGTTGTGTACTGTTTTGTTTTGACAGGTCTTTTCTTTTGTTTTTAATATTTACTAAAGGTTAATGGTGACCAGATACTCCACACCGTTAATATTAACAACAAGAGAGAAGGAACACAAGTCAGAATAGGGAAATAGCAGATTAAAGAATATTTAAATAAGTTAGATACATTAACTTGGTAGGTCCTGATGAAATTCATCCTACGATACTTAAGAAACTAACTGAAGCAATCTTAGAACCATTAACAATTATTTTTGAGTCGTCCAGGGTGACAGGATAGATCCCAGAGAACTGGAGAAGGGCAAATATAGTACCTATTTTTTTAAAAAGGGAAAACAAGGACACAGGAATTACAGATCTGTCAGCCTCACTTTGACACCTGGAAGGATACCAGAATAAAATTATTAAACATTTAATTTTTAAGCACTTAAGGGATAAGAAAAGAAATATAAGAAATAGCCAGCTTGGACTTGTCAAAACCAAATCATTTCAACTCAACCTACTTTCCTTCTTTGATAAGGTTAGTAGTCTAATGGGTAGAGAAGAAGCAGTACATATATTTCTTGACTTTTACCAAGACATTTGACACAATGCCGGGTGATACCTTCATAAAATTACTATAATGTGAGAGTACAAATGGTCGAAAGATCATACTCAATGGCTATGTCTACACACACAGTTTTATTTCAAAATAAGTCCTTTCGAAATGACTTATTTCAAAATAAAACCCTTATTTCGAAAGGGCTCATTTCGAAATAAGGAAAACCCTGCAATGGAAACGGCCCTTATTTTGAAAGCGAGATTCCGAAATAATGCCAATTGGACCGCTGTTTCGAACAGTTGTTTCAAAACAACAGGTCTAAAAGGTGTTGTTTCGAAAGAACAGGTCTAAACGGCGTTATTTCGGAATATCCCTTCAGAAATAACGGCCGTTTCGAAAACATCAAGGTTTTACTGTTTTGGAACGACGACTCTTATTTTGAAAGGACAGGATCCGTCCTTTTGAAATAAGAAAACGTGTAGACCTAATTTCTTTTATTTCGAAATAATGAGTGTTATTTCGAAATAAAAGTGTGGTGTAGACATAGCCAATGAATAGTTATCAATGATACGCACTTCCTGTTTGACAGTAAACCTAGTGGGTCCTGCAAGGGTCAGTTCTGGTCTGGTACTATTCAATATTAATTATTTGGATAATGGAGTGAAGATTCTGTGTGATGTCTGGATTGGGGTGACCATTTATATTATTAAATATGTATTTGACAAAATTGAAAAGATTCTTACAAGATATGACATATCAGGTATCATTGGAAAAGTTATAATTTGACAAGTATGATAATATTGTTTCTGTGTAGGAGTGATTTTTTGTATTATGAGTTCTAAATATGCATGTTATATTTTTATTTCAATTTCTGTTATGTTTCTGGGTGATGTCGCCAGACAGGATGGCAGCAGGACTAAACATGCTTAACACCCTATCAAGGAAACTCAAATGTACAATGAATCCAGTGAAAGAACCTAAGGCTACACCTTAAGAGTTACCAGGACACGTAGGAACATGCCTTTGGACAGAGTACTCTGAGGCTTTGCCATCCTATGTGTTGTGAGCTTGTGTTTGAAACAAGCAACTTGGCAGAAACTTTCTCCATCTTTATCTTCACTCCTGCTTCCTACCTTTGGATCAACTCATCTAAACTGTGAAACAAAGAACTGACAGACCCATCCAAGTACTGGAAGTACACTAGAGGAAGTTTACAAGTCTGAAAACGCCACTATTCTGATATATATGAACTTTGAAGTCATTTGTATGTATCTGATTGCTTTTATCATTTAACAACTCTCTCCTTATTTATTTCTTTCCTTTATAATAAACCTTTCATTTGGTTACTAAAGGATTGTCTGGCATCGTGTTATTTTGAGGAAGATTCAAACTTATATCGGTCTGGTAATTTGTCTGACCCATTACTAACTTATCTCTTCACTAAACCTAGTTGTTAACTGGGGGCCAGACACTGAAACGCAATAAATGGAGTTGTGTATCTTCTTGTTTTTAGGTTCCTGATAACCAGTTTGGGGAATGAGGAATACTGAATGGTTGATGAAATTAACTGCAGTGTTAGAAACCAATTTGGGAAAACACGCTGTCTATTTGCAGGCTCTTCAAATAAGTTACAAAGGGTATGGTGATCAATTGTTCTCCATGTCCACTGATGACAGGGCTTAAGCAGCAGAAAGAGAAATTTAGGTTTGATAGTAGGAAACATTTTCTAACTATAAGGGTATTTAAATTAGTGACTACTCTTTCAAGGGAGATTCTGGAAGACCCACCATTAGAGGTTTTTAAAAATGGATTGGACAAACACCTGTCAGGGAGGTCTAGGGTTACTTGTTCCTACCTTAATGCAGGGGACTAGACTAAATGACTTCTTGAGGGTTCTTCCAGCCCTATTGGTCTATGATTTTACTGAATATCCTGTTGGAAGCCAGCGTAGTAACTGTAGGACGGATGTGATGTGCTCATGATAGTCCATGCTGTGGAGGAGCCATAGAATCATAGGTTCAGAAGGGACCTCATGAGGTCACCTAGTTCAACCCCCTGCCAAAAAAGCAGGACCACTCTCACTAAAACATCCCAGACAGGGTTTTGTCTAACTGGGCCTTAAATGTTTCCAAAGACAGAGGTTCCACCACATCCCTAAGTAACCCATTCCAATGCTTCACAACCCTCTTAGCGAGAAAGTTTTTCCTAATGTCCAACTTCGACCTCCGCAGCTGCAACTTGAAACCATTGCTCCTTCTTCTGTCCTTTGTTACTACTGAGAACAGCCAAGCTCCCTCCTCTTTGGGGCGCTCCTTGAAGTATTTGAAGGCAGCTATCAAATCTCCCCTCAATCTTCTCTTCTGCAGACCAAATAAGCCTAGTTCCTTCAGTCTCCCCATGCAATTCATGTGCCCCCAACCCCATAATCATTTTCTTTGCCCTCTGCTGGATTCTTTCTTAGTTGTCAACATTCTCTCTGTAGTGCAGAGCCCCAAACTGAACACAACATTCCAGATGCAACCTGACCAGTGCTGAATAGAGGAAAATAATTACATCCCTAAATCTGCTGGCAACACTCCTCCTGATACAGCCCAATATGCCACTGGCCTTTTTAACAAGAGTACATTGTTGACTCATATCCATCTTCCCATCCACCATAACCCCCAAGTCCTTTTCTACGATGCTGCTACTTAACCAATCAGTTTCCAGCCTATGGCAGTACAAGGGATTTTTTTCCATGCTCAGTGCAGGACTTTTAATCCTTGTTGAACCTCATCAGATTTTGTTTGGACCAATACTCCAACTTGTCTGGTCTCCTATGGAATTTAAAAGCTGTGCAGGACTAACAAAACTGTTAACAAAACAGAGAAGTGGGTGGTAGTAGCACATTCTTTATGAGAAACTTAGGGGCAGAGCTGGCTTCTGAGCTTCTGAAATTCCAGAACACACTGCAGTGTCTATCTTTCTGCACAGATGCCAGAAGAAGGTAGGCCTGGGTAGTGGTGACTGTTTGAGGTAAAGTCACACTTGTTATGGAAAGGGTGGAGTTTTGCTGGAGTTTCTTGAAGTGGGAAGTATGAAAGGTAGAGCAGATGAGCAACCTTTTTTCTAAATGCTTTGCTCTGTTTCTGGAGCAGTGCTAGCTTCTCTGTTTTTGGTGGATTAAAAGGTCATGTCCAGATAGAGTCAGCTGTTCAGGATGTAAAAATGTGGACTCTCACATTTATAGCTGGCTGCTAAACATTATGTAATAGCAAAGTGTCAAAGCAGGATTGATTTTAGGGTTTTTCTCATATTTGTACCCTATGCATAGCAGAATCTTGTTATAAAATACTCATTAACTATTTTATATTTATTCTTTTGTAGTGTTTCTGTCATTACTTTATTTTTTATGCTTATAAAAGGGTGGTGCTTCAGAGAACAAAGGCAATACCTTTTCTTGGGGTGGAGGGTGAACAAAATATGGAAGAGGTATGAGGTAACTCGCTCTGCAATTGCTCCATGATCTGGAAAAAAAGAGGATTCCTTTCCTGGCCTTCACACATCTGCCCAACAGCAAGACTGGTTTTATGGGATAGGTGCTGAGCTCTGGATTTGAGCACTAGTGTATTACAAAATAAGGAGTTTGAAGAAACGTTTGAAAAGTCAGAGAAAAGCTTTGTCCTTGCAGTGGTATATGAGCCAGTCCTCCCTAATATACATATCCCCTCATATATGTCTTCACTTTTCCCATGCAGTTTCTGGTGCTTTTTCTCACAGCATTATACCAACTACTAATGGCCATTATAACCCAATAAAGTAAGTAGGAGGCAAAAAGCTATTTTTACAAATACCGGGACAAAAGTGTTAATTACCTTAAAAGAGTAACAATTATTTTTTCCTGTTCTCCATTTAGCTTTTCATGGATATTAATTATAGTTTGTCAAAACTATCTCTGAAATATCTGCTCTTCTGAAAGAGTTTTAAAATGAATCCTTTGTCTCCTCTAGCCTGTGAGCAGGGTTGTAAAAATGCCTTCTCTTTTCTCCCTCTTATAATTAAAAAACATAGAATCAATGGGATGAACGTAGGAAGATTTAGCACTCTTTTTCATATCTACTTACACTGCAAGACAATTTTATGTAGACATCTTTCTCCCAGAATCCAATTTTTGTGATCTGACTAAGAATTAGAAAATGGATCATACATGGGCAAGGGGACTGATCCTGATCCCACTGGTCAATGGCAAAACTTCCATTTCCTATAGTGCATGCAGATTTGGTCCTGTAGTGTAGTTATTATAACTAAAGGCCATATGGCTTCAATGGTTTGTGTGCTGAAAAGTGCTTACACTTGTTACAAACACTGCCTCCAAACCTATCACACATACTAAGACCCCCCTACCTGGCATGCTGCCATACAATTTACAGCACAAAAAAGGACTCCTGGGGAAGATATGAAAAATATTTGCAATCTCCAAACAGGCATGATCTGTAGAAATGTGAGCAAAATAGGGTAAAGTCAAAATTACTGTGTTGTGTCCTGGATAATCAATCTAAGTAACTACAGAAAACTGGCAGTAAATTACGGCTACTTTGAGCAGCAATAATTCTCTGTCAACAAAAATCTTTCCCTTCAAAATGGCAAAATATAAATATTTCTATGGACATTTTAAGGGTAAACTGCAAATGATGGGGGCATCTGGTCTTCAGATCAGACTTTAAGAGGTATAGGAAAATTCCTGTGTGCCTTGGCCCCCAAGCCATGTTTGCGGTAGACCCATATATTACATTTCTTGACTTAGAATCCATGTTTATTTTTACTTCTTCCATAGGTGTTTTTCTTTGTTCATAGCTTGTTACCACTAATATGTTTTTCTTACAACTGGTCATAGGATATGGATTAACGTACAAAGCTGAGTTTGTGGGTTTCAGAACTCCCACATCTTTGATACAACTGGTGATAGTGAGAAGGATCAGTTATTATCACAACTTTTTTTTTTTAAGGCTGTGGGGGCAAAAACCAGTGAAGTATTAGAAATACTGATACAGATCAAAGGTATCCAAACTGAGGAATATGAAGCCCTTCCCATTGGCCACAGAACACCAGGCAGCCAGCTGATGTCCTTGGTTCTGGCCTCTTACAAGCAGGCCCAGCACACAATGGCTGATGAGGCTGCTCCATAAAATAGTTTGTCTTTTCCTCTCCAACCAAGTAACATGACCAGAGGGAGATGAAGGAGCTATAGGGAGCCAAACCTGCAGTCATTGGATCAGGACTGAGAACAACTAACATCACACCAGGAACTGGACCTATCAGTGGCCCACAGCTGCATTGGGATCTAGGCCCACAACTCCTTCTATGGGAGCAGGCTCTGTTATCACCATAGACAGCAATCATGATTAGGAGAAGGAGTGTTCGTGAGGATGAGGACTCTGATCATCCTGGCAGAACAGAAGGAACATGAGTGTGGAAGAAAACCTGATCACAGGATAGAGATAAGGAAAAAGAGTACCAAAGAGCAGGAAACCTGATTTGGGGTGGGTGGGGGGTGGGGGTGGGCAGAGGGTGGTGCAGAGAAGCAGCAGTGGTGGGTTTGGAGGAAGGTGGAATGTTAATAGGTGAATGAAAGAGCACCAACAGCCTCTGCACAGAGAAGGAAATAGGATGCTAGAGCAGGAAACTGTATGCAGGATAAGACCAGGGGCATGTCTGAAAGGCAATAGCTAGAACAGAATAGCATTTTGAGGGGCTGCTTTTGAAGCAGATTATGGTCATGGTAATACTCATTTTGATTTGCCCAGCATGAAAGAAATCAATTTGCAAAGAATGGGTTATGGGATAGGCTGACCCTGGTAGTGGGGCAGTCTGTAGAATTGAATTTGTGGTAGGAAACTGACTGTCTTCGAGAGGTTGATTATATATGCTGGACTAATGAGAACTTAGTCTGAATGAGAAAGTAGAATTGAATGTATATGGTGAATTTCAGTTTCATTTGCCTTTGGGGTAAAGCAAATTATGCGGCTGGATAGGAATTATGGGAAGAATTGACTTTGAATTTGATGAAGAGGAGACAGGCCCTTGGCTATGTGGCCAGCCAGTCCAAACCCAGTGATTGCAAGTCTTGGTCGGTAAAGAAAGCAGTTCACAATAAGAATAAGCTTAAGAGCCCCTAGCGTAAGTCCCCATTATTCTATTTTACCATGTCACACTTTTTTTTTAAAACCTTTTGGGGAAGAGGAAAAAAAGAGGTAATCTATTTCGTAACTGTGTCTTGTGGGGCTGTGGGGTATCATTTCAACTTTGTAAAACTATACTAAAAGAATTAAAAAACTTTTAAAATCATCTAAAAGTCAAACATGCCACGTGGCCCACTGATTTGAGCCCCTTGAGAAACAGAGAAAAAGGAAACCTAGAGGTAGAGATGTATCACTATTACACATACAGCACACCTGCAACTAGTTCACCTCAGTTTATGTGTCCACTTACAAGCATAATGAACGTATGCTTGCATGCTTAGCTGGCCTCACTCATAGGCCCCAACAACCCTTTTTATGCTCCCACTTATACAGACAAATGCCAGTAGTAGGCAAGAAATGCAGATGCATCTCTTACAAGATTTAGCTTATAGAACTTTAGAAGGAGAAACAACAGAGAAAAACATAATAGGCTATGAAGCAGCAGCCTTTTTATTTCAGGCCTGTACAATATACTATAATATGGAGGGGTGCATTTCCTGTACTGCACGTTATACCCTTAACTGATAGCTTGATCTGACAAAGCCCATGAGGTTCTGAACACACAGATGAAATTCTGGCCCCCCTAAAGCCCATGGGAACTTTCCCAAGGACTTCACTGGGGCACAGATTTCACTTCAAGTTTCCAATAGTGAAAAAATGTGGCTATGTTCTTTTTCAGCACACACCTGAAAAAAATCTATAAACAAACATAACATCCTTTTACTAACAGGATGTTTTGAGTTGCATCGACATATATACAGGAGATGACACTAAATGACCTAATGGTCTCTTCTGGAATTAAAGTTTATAAATCTATGAATCTTTAACATATGATCAAAGTTGTTTAGATCAGTGGTTCTCAATCTTTTGCAGGTCACAACACACTTGGTTGCATATCATGACCCAACAGGACACACCAACCCACCCTCCCCAGGCCAAATCCAGCCATTTTTCCAGTTCTCCACAACACACTTACTACTATCTGGTGACATAGTAATGTGTCCCAACACAGTGGTTGAAAACCACTGATTTAGATATTGAGAAAGAGAAGAGCATTACCAAAGCAACTGAGAATTCACCTTTATTCAAGATTATTTATGGAATATGAGCAAATTTTATGTTTTATATAATATGTGTTTCTTTTTCCAGTAAAATCTGGAAGATCACTGAAAACTAGGTAACAAGCAGAAATGAACAGTCGCCCCTTTCCTACAGGAAATCTATCTAACTAAGCTATCTAACTATCTATCTAACTAAGCTATCTAACTGGGTTTTCACATTCTTTAGATTGCAAAGTTAATCAGTTGGAGAGCTCCTTTACACAACAAGGTGATGGTGATATACAACAGGGCTTCCATCTGTTCTGAGACTAGCAGAGCAGTATTAATTTGGGTCAAAGCTGCTGTATTTAGCTTGTTCATGGGAACAAGTGAAGTGCATTATTGCAGCAAAATATACTACTTCACAGTGGAATAACAATAATGTGTATATATTGAAAAAAACTGAAAGTATTGAAAATATTAAGAAAACATGCAGATCACTAACAAAACAGGGTAAAAGCCAAATCATTTGACAGTTCCCAATACCTGCCCCATGAGGGTACTTACACAGTGCTGTGGTTGGCATGTTAATATCAAAGACTCAGGAAATCATTATCTCCACACTTCCAAAGAGTAGTACCTCAAAATTATTTGAAAAGGTAATTCTTGTTCTTAACGGTTCCACAGGGTGTCACAAACTAAATGCAGTAAGTCAATACAACCTTACCTTTGCCTTTGCTTTTTTTAGACTGTATTAGCTCAATTCAATAAGGTTTACTTCTGGACATTTCAGCTGAAACTAGGATTTTCATATGGTTTATGTAGCACTGGCTGAGGCAGACACCCAGTTGTCTTTGCTTCACTTTCTCTGGCTTCTCGTCCCCTGCTGCAGTTCCTCAGCTGGTCTCCTCCTAACCTTTGTGACATCGGTTAGCTAGCTTCATTCACACTTCACATTTTATATTCAGCCATGCTATGATGTTTCAGATTGTACCATGAAATCTGCCATGGTACCTGAGAAGAAAGAGGAGGAAGCCGAAGCCAAGAGAGGCAGACTAATTGGTAATATATTAAGTCAGGATAAATACAGCTGCTTGACTTCAGCAGGTGAGCTGTAGAGGAACCAGGAGACTAGAAGATTGTGGTGGGAATGGTTATATGCCCTCAGTTATAACACATTCCCCCCGTCACATGTCCGTTTTCATAGGATAAGTGGTCCTTTTAAGAAAGAATTGATCCAGCTCACCTGAGATTTATTAATAGCCTGTCAATGGGGCTAGAAGAGGATACCTGGTCTATATAAAGAGACAAGTAGTAGAGAAACAGGAAGAACAGAAAAGCAAGAGACTTGTGGCACTTTTAAGGGCTAACATATTCATCTATTGCATGAGCTTTTGTGGGAGAGAAGAGAAAGTAGTGGCAGACAGCTGCGGAAAGCAAGGTGTTACAGTTCGGGGCATGTGTTTTCCCCCTTAGTGGTTCATCAAGTGCAGTCACATATGCTATGTCTACACTTACAGTGTTAATTCAAATTGACTGACTTTGAACTAGGCAATTCAAACTAATAATTATTAGTTTGAATTCAGTCAATTTGAATTAACATGGCCACACTAGAAGCTCTAATTCAAACTAGCATGTCCATGAACTGGACTTGCTAATTCAAATTGGAGGAGGGGCAACATGGGAGGTATTGCAACATGACTCCCAAAATGAGCCATGCCACCACCCAATCCCCTGCTGGGCTCCAGCACTCTGAGCCCCACACAGGGAAAAGCATCCCCTGCCCTGCTCTAGCCCCACTGAGGCTAGAGCAGGCAAGGGATGCTTTCCTCCATGCCAGGCTCAGAAGGCAGGAGCCTGGCAGGAGATGCTTTCCCTAGGCACCCCACATACACACACAACGCAGGGGAGTGGGGGAGAAAGGATTCCCTTCTCTCCTGCCCCCGCTGCTCTGTCATCAAGGCCAGGGGAATCCTTTCTGCCCTGACCCCGCTGCACTGTCAGTGCCTGGCCAGAGGAACTTCCCCTGCCCACAATGACAGCACAGCAGGGCGGGGGAGAAGGAACCCCCAGGTGCACCAATGGAGCCCCACTGGCCATGGGCTGGGTAAGGACCCCCCCCCCACCCATGGCTGGGCTCCCCCTCTTTGCACACAGGGAAGGGACCCCTATGTGCAGCTGGGCTCCCCCTGTCCGTGTGCAGGGAAGGGACCCTATCACGTGGTAGGAGCCCTGCTGGCTGCATAGGAGGAAGGGACCTCCATGCGTGCCAGTGGAGCCCTGCTGGCCGTGTGCAGAGAAGGGACCCCTGCATGCAGCATGAGCCCCACTGGCTGCACACAGGGGTCCCTCCCCTGGGCACGGCCAGTGGGGCTCCTGCCACTTGTGGGGGTTCCTTCCCCAGCCCTGGGAGTGTGGCTCCAGCCCAGGGAGAGGATCCCTTGCCCAGCTGGCAAGTGTGCTGGAGCATGGGCTGGAGTCCCTGTCCCCAGCCAGGGGACAGAAACCCCATTGCCCTCCAGGCCAATCTGGCTGGGAAGGATGGAGGCACTTTTGGGGCTGCTGGCCCCAGGTGCTGAAGGGCTGGTCTTCCTTCCAGGGTGCCATGCACCCTGGAAGGAAGGTAAACCCCTGTCAATTTAAAGTCATGGTGAGTTGAAATTGACATGGCCACACCGGGTCAATTCAAACCACCGGGTTCATATTGACCCTGACTTTGAAGTCAAATGAAGTTTGAACAATTCAAAGTCAGCTTTCATCAATTCAAACTGAGGAGTTCCTCAGTTAGAATTGAGGAAAGCACGTATGGCTATGCACTTAATTGAATTCAAATTGATTGTCATCAATTCAAATTCAATTCTAAGTGTAGACATACCCATGTAGAGTTTCAGGCCTACAACAGTCACGTCTCTCGGGGGGGAGACATACATCTCTCCCCCTTTTGACTAGGGTTTTTCCAGACTGCACGGTCTTTGCCTATACTCTGAATTCCCCAGCAATGTCAGATGACTTAAAGAGGCCAGCTCTGATTCTCTCTTTGGAGGCTATAAACAGCATAATTGCTCATAATTAGGTTACTACATACCTCTTCCTAAGCAAATACCATTATTCTAATGTTAAAAGACTTACAGAGAAAAAATTAAAAACAATAAGAGAACATACACCTATGCCAGTAAGTCTTCCAGAGATTACCCATCCTCCAATCAGCATAGGGGCTCTGGTCAGTGTCTGTCTTTCCAATCTTCCCTAAGGATTGTGGCCCTCTGCTTGGCAACACAGGTCATGTGCTGGATCAAAATGAAGGCACTGAGTCAATCTAAATTCAGGTTATTATTGAAAAACCTTTTCTTTTTCTGGTGGTCTCTGGAGAATCCCATCTGAATGAGTATATGTAAGATTCTCCAGCTGGTGGCATCCCTCTGGAAAAGTTGTGATATTGCAGCCTGAGTGAATTTGCTTAATCATTCCCCTGCACCCCCAACAACTATTCTTATTCCCTGGAGGGATACAGTTCCAGAATTATGTATAATCTAAGGTTCAAAATGATACATAATCTAAACACAATGATCCAAAGTGGTAGCTGTGTTAGTCTAGTCCAGCAAAACAAACAAGGAGTCTGGTAGCACTTTTAAAGACTAACACATTTATTTATCACATGAGCTTTCATTGGAAAGAAACTCACTTCATCAGATGCTTGAAGACGGTGTCCCATTCTGTAAATTCCTCATCTTCAAGCATCTCACAAAGTGGGACACTCTCCCACGAAAGCTCATGCGATGAATAAATTTGTTAGTTTTACAAATGCTACCAGACTCCAGGACACTGCAGAAAATTGCCATATCTGACATATCTCTCCACTAAAGGACTAAGTATAACTAGGTAGTTGCCTGGCACCGTAGGGTAATCCATTGATTTATTGCTTTGACAGAGCAACAGCAGTGAAATTTGCATTCCTTTTAAAATGAATTTCTTCCATACCATAGCCTTGGACTACCAAGGTCTACCTTAGTAAACTGGCACTTTCCCCTTTCATTTGCACACAGTGAAATATCACCCCAAAATTTAGAGCTATAATTCACTGATCCTTCATTGTGTCTAAACATTCTTTTTCTGCTGGCACATAATAGCTCACTCAGGGAAGCAATTTCTTGCTTGGTACACACTAGCGTCTCCGATCACTCTTTCATCAGTTTACATCAACACAGTCCCAACCACAGTGTCAGAGGCATTTAAGAACACCATAAAAAGTTTGTCAACATCTGGGCTTATCAGAACTGGGTCTGTGCCCAGGGCTTTTTTAGGTTCACAGAAAGCCAGCTGACAGTTTGGACAAGAGGACTGTTCTCAGCTTAGCCTTTTTAGATTGATCAATGATGGGAGTACTCGGAGTATTAAAGTGAGGGACAAACCTCAAGTAATGCCTTTCCATCCCAATAAAGCACTGTACCTATTTTCTTGTCAGGGGAGTTGGCCAGTTCCTAACAGATTCCTTCAACTTCATGCAGCCCATCTTTTCTCTGAGGCTGAGACAACCCTCTTTGGCCATCCCCACCCTGCACTTCTCCACCTCCACAGTCAGACCTGCTGTCTGAACGCTGTGATGCACCCTCCAGTGCTAAGTCACAGACTCTACTCAAGCATGAAAACACAAGTATTATCTACATATGGCAGGGCAAATTCCTCCAGCCCATCCAGCAACCAGTTTACCACCTGCTGGAAAACTGTCACCTGGAGGCCAAAAGGCAGAACCAAGAACTTGAACAACCACTTTGGGGTTGAAAATATTGATTTGAGTCTGACACTTGAGTCCTTACACAATTGCCAATAACCTTCAGTGAGGTAAGTTGTGGTCAAGAATTAGGCCCCTCTTAACTTATGCAATATCTCATCCATTCTAGGCATAGGATATGAATCAGACACTGTGGTAGTTCTACACTTCCTATAATCAACAAAATGACTAATTTAATCATCCTTCTTAGGTACCAGTACAATGAGAGATATCCATGGACTCTTTAACTGTTGGATCACCCCCTAATTCCAAAATGTCAGTGATTTCTTTCTCTGTGCTCTGAGTTGTCTTCCCAGTCACCCTGAAAGGTGAATTTCTGATCACTAGATAACAAGTGAAGCATGCCCAAGTTTACAGGAAAATATCTCATGATAAGCCTGCCACACCTGTCTGATCTCTGCTTGCAGTATGAGAGTTAAATGTTTAAAGCTAAAACAATAAGAGAGGGCTATAACATCCAGGGAGGGACTAGTCCTGTTTCTCCTACCAGATCTATCAGAGCATCTTTTCCCTTCTTTTCCTTGTGCCAGCACAAAGGCAGAGTCAGATTTCCCTGTTCATAACATTTCTTCATGTTCATATTATGATTCTGGTGCCGGTTTGAGAGATTAGACCAGGTGCACCACACAGCTGACCTCACTGAGCTGTTTGATGATTTTGAAGGTCCCCTCCCAAGCAGCCTGAAATTTATCCCTCCTCACAGATGGTAGAGATGGTGAAGTCATTTGGGTCCCTCTCTCTGGCCCAGTCTGATGATACGCACAAAAAGAAGACAAAAAGGCTGAATTATTCTAAACAAAAAGGCCTAGTAATATAACTCAATAACTGTGTTAATTCACGCCTAGTAACTAGGGGTATGTTCACACAGCAGTCTTATTTCAAAACAACAGAGGTTGTTTCGAAATAAGAAAAGCCATGTTCACACGAGGCACCATTGTTTCAAAACAACGGACTCTGTTGTTTCGAAACAACTTAAACCCCATGTGGGGATGAAACAACGTTGTTTTGAAACGATTGTTTCGAAACAATGCCATCTGAACATGTTGTTTCAAAACAACAGTGACTCATTTTGAAATAACGGTTGTCTGAACCTGCTATTCCAATTCCTGCATTTTTCCTTAATTTGAATTAACAAACTGTTAATTCGAATTAACTTATTTCGAATTAAGGTATTATTTTGATACAACTTGTATCAAAACAACTTGTATCGAAATAACCCCCTGCATGTGAACATAGCCTAAGAAATGTGTGAAACCAGAAAGCAATGAACCAAAACAGGTGTGTCACAAGCTAAGTATAAATGATGTACAAAATAATGCAGGGGATAAGTCAACCCACCTATCATTTCCTTTGTGGATTCTTAAAGAAAGAGTCTTTGGGGAGAAAAATTGCCAACGGGAGTTATCCCCAACAACATAGCTGCCTCCACCGCCATCTTCTAGGATGCCCTCCTTCATCATCCTGATCCTGAATGTGTCTTATCCAGACCAGACCAGAGAGAGGAACCCAAATTATGTCAACACGTCTACTGTCTCCATACAAATCTCAACCACCACAGTGGATAAAATCAGATTTAACTTCAAGAAAAACAGTAACATCTATAGCCCATCTTAACTAACTTGACTTTTTCCCAAAAAGGATTGTTATTACTATATTTGATACCATCTCAACTCTCAAACAGGAGTTTCCTTCCTTCTAAAATCTTCAGTGAAAGGGAACAAAGGAGGATGTTAAAATAAAAAAAAATAAGGAGTCATGTGGCACTTAAAGAATAACAGTTTTATTTTTCTCATGAGCTTTTGTGGGAGAAAATCCCACTTCGTCAGATGCTTTGAAGATGGGTGAACTTACAGAACACAATGAAAATAAATGCAAGGCGGTGTAAAACATAGGATCAGGTCATACAATAACAGCAAATCAGAGCAGTTGTTAGGTTCAAACCCTGGGAAGGGTGAAGTCAAATTTCCTTTTGTAATGAGAAAAGAACTCATGGTCTCGATTCAATCCTGCTTTCACAGAATTTAATTTGCATATTGATTCGAGTTCAGCTGCTTCTCTTTGAAGTCTTGATGTCCCAGTCACATCTATGATGATGGTCGTTAACCAATCATTTATCGAGTGATTAGAAAGATGGAAGTGCTCAGCAACTGGTTTTTTTTTTGTTTTGTGATTTCTGATATCAGTTCTGTGTTCATTTATTCTTTTGCCCAGGGATCGTCCTGTTTGTCCAATGTATAAGGTGTTGGGGCATTTCTGGCATATGATGGCATAGATCACATTAGTAGATGAGCAGGTAAATGAGCCTTTGATGGGGTAGCAGGCTTGATTAGGACCTAGGATGGTATCTATTGTATAGATATATGGGCAGACTTGGCAGCATGGTTTGTTGCAGGGCTGTGTGCCTGCTTTAATGTTTCTGTTGTTAGATCTGTAGTTGCTGGTGAATATCTGTTTAAGATTGGGTGCCTGTCTGTAGGCAAGGAGAGGTCTGTCTCCCAAGGCTTCAGAGAGTGAGGGATCATCTTTTAGAAAAGGCTGTAAGTTCTTAATGATCTGTTGCAGAGGTCTGCCCTGAGGGTTGTATGTGGTGACTAGTGATGTTCTGTTGTTTTCTTTCTTGGGCCTCTCCTGTAGTAGATGACTTTGGGTACCCATCTAGCTCTGTTAATTTGTTTTCTTACTTACCCAGGTGGGTACTGTAGTTTCAAGAATGCTTGATAGAGATCTTCAAGATGTCTGTCTCTGTCTGAGGGATCAGAGCAAATGCAATTATATCTTAGGGTTTGGGTGTAGACAGTGGATCGTGCGGTGTGTTTAGGATGGAAGCTCGAGGGATGTAGGTAACTATACTGATCAGTAGGTTTTCGGTACAGGGTGGTGTTGATGTGTCTATCCCTGATTTGTACTGTAGTGTTGAGAAAATGGATCTCCTATGTGGAGTGTTCCAGGCTCAATTTGATTGTGGAGTGGAAATTGTTGAAATCTCTGTGGAAATCTTCAAGAGCATCCCTGCCATGGGTCCAGATGATAAAGATGTCATCAATATAGTGTAGGTAAAGAAGAGGTGTTTTTGGATGACACTTGAAGAAATGTTGTTCTAAGTCGTCCATAAAGATGTTGGCATATTGGGGGGCCATGTGGGTGCCCATGGAAGTGCCACTGATTTGGTGGTATAAATTATCCTCAAATGTGAAGTGGTTGTGGGTGAGCACAAAGTCACAAATTTCTTTACACCAATATCCCACACAAGGATGGATTACAAGCTATTAGAAGAACCATGCCAGATGATGCCACAGCATAGCTTGTGACTGAACTTTGTGACTTTGTGCATTTCATAAATGATTGGTTAATGACTGTCGTCATGGATGTGACTGGGCATCAAGACTTCAAAGACAAAGGGCTGAACTTGAATTAATATGCAGATTAAATTCTGTGAAAGCAGGACTGAATCAAGACTATGGGTTCTTTTCCCATTACAAAAGGTAATTTGACTTCAGGCTTCCCAGGGTTTGAACCTAACAACTGCTCTGATTTGCTGTTACTGTATGACCTGATCCTATGTTTTACAACCCCTTGCATTTATTTTCATTCCATTCTGTAAGTTCACCCATCTGCGAAGCATCTGACAAAGTGGGATTTTCTCCCATGAAAGCTCATGCGAAAAATAAATATGTTAGTCTTTAAGTGCCACACGACTCCTTGTTTTCTTTGCTGGACTAGACTAACACAGCTATCCCTTTGGAAATTGTTAAAACGAAGCCTTTCTTAATACCTCACATTTCAAATGCTTTCACTGTTTTATCGTCTTTTCTGTTTCTTCAATGAAAGGTTAAAAGGATTTTTAATGGGGTGTTTGCCATGGGACTAAGCAGGCTTAAGTTTCTGCTTACCAACCTCCAAACCTTGTTCAGCACTGTTCAATGTTGGACAGTAACTGGTTTATGTTACCATGTTCCAAAGGGGTAGCCATGTTAGTTGAGCCAGCAAAACAAGCAAGGAGTCCTGTAGCACTTAAAGACTAACATATTTATTTATTGTCTGATCTTTTTTGGGAGGAAATCCCACTTCATCAGACACTTTGAAGATTCAAAGCATGTGACAAAGTAGGATCTTCTCCCACGAAAGCTCATGTAAAAAATAAATGTGTTAGTCTTTAAGTGCCACAGAACTCCTTGTCTGGTTTATGTTAGTACCTCTTTAGCCCATATATGCTATTTAAATTAATACAATGAATCCTTAAAGATGCTCCTAGTTTAGGTGTCCACCAATTGATAGGTTCTACTATGCACATACCTGTCCCATACCTGAAAAGAGGAAAACGTTATTTACAAGAGAAACTAGTGTTAGTCACTTGATAACCATACTCACCTGTCTTAGCAGCTGGTGCAATCTCAGTCCTCATGACAGCTGCTCTGTGTTAATCATATTGTATTATGCAGCCATCTCTTATAATGGCTAAGAAAAGAGTGGTGACCATTATCAATAGGTTTCATTGTATATCAGTGATAGAAAGCCCTTATTTTTCCTTGAAGATTAGTTTTCTCTATTCCACTTTTCACCTCAGAAAATAATCTTTACACCGTGTGGTGTTTTGGAGATCCATGTATGGTTCTTTTAAAGACTTTGTCTGTATTTATAGAATTGGTTCTTTTTACTGGATTTGAACAGACTTTGTTTAAGCATGCTGCATGTGACAAAACATTGAATTTTAGTTCTGTGCAACTTAGCAATAATTCTGTATCTCTGCTTTGTGTGTGTACATAAAATACTAACTCATTAGATCAACACAAAAATGTGCAAAACTGATTAGCGAGAGTACAAAGAAATCAAATGTTTCTATACAATAGCTAGGCTTAATTACCTCTGCTTTCCCCACATATTCTTCCAATCTATTTAAAAATCTTTTCTCATGGGAAGCGATTCTGCCATATAAAATGTTCTCTGCTATTGTCAATAGATAGATAGATAGATAGATAGAACCTTTTCCCTCTAAGTGAAAAAAGAAATCAACATGGCAACAAGATGACTTTTCAAGCTTTTTCACTTATTTTTTTCCTAATGCACTGTGTGTTTGTGTGCATACAGCTTTACATATATAGACAGTAAAGTGATGTCACTTGTTCATACTATATAAAATATTTATAAATTCACTAGTTAATATTGAAACATTCATGCATATTTTGTTAGTTGCAATTGTTATACATTTATCTTTTAATCCTTCAAAAATATTCTGCTGCATTAGCTCTCTAAATGAACATCCAGAGTGTACAACTGGTTCCCTAAATGTAGTTTTTCTTGTTTTGGAAGAAAGCCAGTTTCCCACTCTTAGCACTCTCATTCATACTACCCTCAACCACTTGTTCCAATGACCATGAAAAGAGTTTTAGAGTTTTTCTTTCATGACTGCTTAAACAATGAGTGTTCCTTTCTTGTTAAAGGGCAACAAGAAAAAAAAGCTTTACCGAACAAAAATTAAACTGACATCTCTATTATACTGCTAATGTTGCTGAGTGAGAAAGCTTCAGACAGAGGAAGATTGTCTAAAAGACCTGTTCACAGGAGATACTGCCTTCTTGGGAATGGGGGGGGGGAAAGTTTTACCTACTGACAACTGGGAGCAGTGTAACAGAACAAAATGGAATGCAACTACATTGCCTCAGATTTCCAGAACTCAAAGCTAGAGAGATCAGTTACAGTCTCCAGCACTGACCCTTTATGAGGAAGGAAATAATGAAGCTTAGTATCAGATAAGAAAAGGTCAGTCTAGGTCATTTGACATTTCCTCCTCTTAACCTTTACTAATAAGATTATTAAAAAGAAAGGTGAAGAGATAAAAACCAGGAACTAAAAGTACCATAACTTAAAAAAAGACCATTTAACATCCATTGGTTTGGTTCTTCCTGATGCTTACTAGCAACTCTAAAACCTTTACCAAAAAACAGGGTAAAATATCAAGTATGTGTATGTATATGTATGTCTGAATGTATTATTAATTTACATTATTTGGACTCCAATGTGCTGCATTTGGCTTGCACAAACTGAAAGGAACTATTTTTTATTACAATTTATTTGTTTAACTCTGACAATGTAGTCAGTTCTGCTCTAGTCATCTGCAGGGACACTTCGGATTGCAAGAGGCTTGAAGAACAAAGTCTGATGGAACCAAACATAATCTCTTTTATTAAGGGATTTTCCCCCTTCATTCTCTTAGTCAGTCAATCCGGCATTCTGCAGGCATTCACATACAGAATACAAGAAGTACCTTTGTTGGTTCCTAACCTATTCATTAAGTAACTGCACTTTGACTACAGGCTTCCCTAACTCTAAGGATTGCCTGGCTCCAGAGGTGTTATTTCAGGAAAAAAAAATTATATATATATCTATGGATGTATGTAGTAGTCTTCCCATAATTACTACTGATTAATTTAGCATTATCAATCCTATTTGAATTCCACTCATTTTAACATTAAAAAAACTAAACTATTCTGCCTGAAGTTCTTCATTTGATAGATTTCCTTCCCAGAAAGTTTGCAAGTATCTGAGTAAGGCATTTGTAAAATCTAAATTTTTTAAATGTAACTTTTGGAATACAGTATCATAAAAAATGGTTTGGCCTAGAAACCAGACATTTGGTAAATTCAGTTTTTCTTATTAAAGACTGATGTAAGGACAAAGTAAGGATCAAGGGTACACTCATATGTTCACTGAATTAAGTCAGGGCTGGCCCAAGCTTTTCTGGCACCCTAGGCAAAATATGATTTTGGCACCCCACACCCAATTCAATTTAGAGAAGTCACCTGTGCTTGGGGGGCAGGGACCTCTGACCTAGGACCTAGGGAGGGTGATAGGAGGATCCCTGGTCACCCGCCCAACCTGAAGCCAGGGGGCAGCCAAATCCCCGGGCCATCCAGTTACCTCCCACCCCCACCTTTGGCTGGCCAGATCCCCAAGGCCCAAAGGTGCATCTCCTTGAGGCCAAAGGGCGATACCTCAGGCTGTTCCCCGACCCAGCTCCAGAAACCGAGGGGTGATCCCCTGGCCCGACTCTGGGCCTGCCCACCCTTGACCTGCCTGAACCCTGGCCCAGCCACAGAGGCTGAACGGTGATGCCCCAGAACGACCCCCCACCCAGCCCAGAGGATGAGGGGCAACCCCCCTGCGTGACATTCAGCCCAACTCCAGAGGCCAAGCAGTGATCCCCCCAGCTGGCCTGATCCCAGGCCTGGAGGGGCAAACCCCTCACCAGTTCCCCCCCACAGGGTCCCCCACTCTCCTCCAACACAGTACTTAACTGTCCTGTGTGTTCTGGGGGCTGCTGGAGTGAAGCCAGTGCTTGCTGCTGTGTGCTGCTGTAAAGAGGAGGGATTTGAAATTCTCTGTCTCTCCACCTTGAGCTACTGACTCAGTTGCATGCTCCAGGATGGGGCAGCAGCTGAGCTCAGCAGGCAGGCTGGCTCTTCTACACCTGTGTGGTAGGGGAGAAAAGATTCAGGACAGTCCTATCTGAGGCCCCTGGGGCTCGATAACATGCTGCTTAAAGCCTGGCACACTAGGAGACCACCTAGGTCACCTGTATGGTCAAACTGGCCCTGACCAGAGTTTCTTCAGACCTCAAACATATGAGACTTCTTAGCTCTGCTGCCATAAAGAAATTCAGTCTACATGCCTTGGGAAATATATGCTTCACAACACCTGAGAGACATTGAAACCAACAGTTTTGTTAGTCCTGCACAGCTTATAAATTCCATAGGAGACCAGCACCTGGTAGATCTCTCCAGTCCCATCCAGGATGGTTCTTTCAGGCTTGAAAGGGTTTACATGATTTGCAGAGCTAGAGAGAGGTCCATGATGAAGAACCTGTGTCATATATAAGTTCTTCAAGGTCACGGAGAGCAGAGTGCTAGGATACTGCCCTAACCCTTATCATCACTCATCTGTCTATCTGTAGAAAAACCACACTAATTGTAAGTTAAAAGGCATGACGCTTTTCTCAGACATGCATCGGTTTAGGGTATGTTAAAGGAGAGAGTGGATAAAGAAAATTTGATCTCTAGCCCCTTTATAGACTTGTAGTGTATCCATTATTTCACTGTATTCACTGATATTTGCAACTCTTCCACATTTAGTATCATCTGAGATTTATATTAACATGCTCTTTACTCCCTCTTCTTGATTACTAAAATCTGATTCTCTTCTGAAGTGTTATTCAGTAAAATGGTTCGGAATTACTCCGTAAGTCTGTTCCTTTCATATATTCAAATTTATACCTGATTTGACTGTCATAAAAAGTGTATATTGCTTTGTGCAGAGTCACAGCAGCTAACAATGAACGAGCAGGATTCCTTTTTTATTTATTTTTTTTTTTAAAACTGTAAATCTAGCAGAAGCAGCACATACTATGTTACACGCTAGATGTATGGAAAGCAATGGGTGTATAACAGTGTCACTGAAGGCATGATTTCAAGACACTCGAGTTACACAAATGTAAATAGGGCTTAATTTGGTATACAAAACCTTAACTACTAGCAATAATGCATAAGAAGGAAATAACTCATATTTTACACAGATCTTATGAAGAGCTTGCAGTGGCAGTTAGATAAACATTAGGGAGCACTAGCTCCTGAGATCATTAAGTGAAAATGGAACCCCACAATATTATTTTATAGAACTGCTTTTCAGAGAAAAGCCACAATTTATATAATATCCTAATACAGACTGTTGTAAAACCCCGCTAAATATTTTTTCAAAAGTTCAATATATTTCCATTTTTCATCACCCTTTGTGGATAGCGTCTTAGCTAGTTTTCTAGTCTAAAGACAGCATCCCTGCCCAAGCTGACTTAAATTAAGTTTCTAATTGTCAATTAATTTTTTTAATTTAAACTATTTTTCTCAAAGAACATTTTTCATCATGTTGCATCAAATGTTTTATTAAAATGTAATGTATTAAATCTACCACAATCCCTTTATTCACTACAGCTTAAAGCAGCCAAACAATTAAATTTGTCTGACAAGTTATGCTTTATAAAGCCACTGCTCATCACCTCATTATCATAGACATGTTTACTGATTTTGCTGATAATCTTTGTTCCATTATTTTAGTAAAAACAGAAGGTAGACTCATGGAACTGTAAATACTAGGATCATATATCTTTTCATTTTTCAAATGCCACCACATTTTCTTTCTTCTACTCTTCGAGGACCACCGCAAACGTCCATAGCTTCTCAAAAATAGTTGTGAATGGTTCAGGTAGTTTGATGTCTAAACCCATTATGATCCTAAGACTGATGTCATCATACTACATGGTTCACATAAAATCAATTTTTTTCAAATATTACTTTTTTGTTCTTTATTAATACTTATTTTTAATTCCATCTAATACTAATGTTACAGATAAGTTCATGGAGGACAGATCCATCAATGACTATTAGCCAAGACAGGCACTGATACAAAACCATACTCCAGAGTGTCCCCAGCCTCTGCTGCCAGAAGCTGGGAATGGGCAACAGGAGATGGATCACTTGATGACTGCCTTTGCTGTTCATTTCCTCTCAAGCACCTGGCCCTGGCCGCTATTGGAAGACATAATACTGGGCTAGATGGACTACTAGTTTGACCCAATATGGCCATCCTATGTTTTTATGCTCCAGTCTTCTTCTCTATATTTTTCTTGCTGGAAGTATGTTTATAAAAGCTTTCAGTACTTCTGCCATTTTTGAGTCATCATTAATTTCATCTCCTGTCCCTAATACTTGATAAATATTTGTGGAAACTCTTTATCCTCTCAAACTCTTTTGTAAGCATGATATCATTTTCCTTTCTTCAGCCCTTATTTGTTTCACTGAAAGCTTTATCTGATTCTGAGTATTATCATTTGGTAGTGTCTCACCTTCTCCATTCACAGTTCAGGTTTCCTTTTATCCCCATGTCTCTTTGCAACTCATCATGATGCCAAATTGGCTGATCATTAAAATTAACCATAGCTCTTTGGAAGTTTCTGAATTTGAAGTTTGCTGCTCCCACAGCTCTGATTTAATAACTGACCTGAACCTTGAATAATAAAAGGATAAGTTCTCTTACACAGCAGGTCCTAACTCATTAACTAAGTTAAATTCCTACTCTGTATTTAAGAAAAACTGCAGGAAAATCATGACAAGGTTACACTGAAATGCTACCTTCTTAATTTTGACTGCTACTGCAAGCAAAATCAAAGAGAAAGTATGTACACACTCAAAAGCTACATTACAAAATTAAGCGTTCATCTTAAACTAAGACAGAGGTTGGCAGCCCAAAAGATATGATGAGCCATTTTAAAAAATTTCTTCAATAACCAAGTGTTTTGAGAGCCACAGTGGGGTAGCCTCCTGATTTGTGTGTGTGCCAGGGTGGAGTGTGGAAAGGGGCTAGGCCAGGGCATGTGCCACGAGGGACCCTGGTACCCTAGCATGGAGGAGGGGTGGAACTAGGAGTGGGCCCCCTGCAGGGTCCCCTTGTGATGACAGGGGGCAGAGCCACAAGGGGGCAGCCAAAGAATAGAATGAAGCTCTAGAGCTGCAGGTTACGGACTCTTGAACTAAGAAATTATGGGGAATTTAAAATAATATCTTAAATTGATCCTTAGTCTGTTAAAATAGTGTCCAGATAAGGCAAGAAGAAAAAAAAATCTTCCTCCTTTGCATGCTCTGAGCCAGAGGGTTTTAACCTTTCCAGACTACTGTATCCCTTTCAGGCGTCTGGTTTGTCTTGCATGCCCTACATTTCACCTCACTTAAAAATTACTTGCTTACAAAATCAGACATAAAAATACAAAAGTATCACAGCATACTATTGCAGGAAAAAAAAGCTTATTTTTCATTCTGTCTGTGTAAAATTTTAGCTTGTACAAACTTTGCTAGTGTTTTTTAGATAGCCTGTAGTAAGATTAGGCAAATACCTAGATGAGTGGACATACCACCTAGAAGACCTCTGCATAACCTCTCTCCCCACACACACATGTAAATCCTGGTTCACCTATCCTGTGGTTGATAACCACTATTTCGAGCAGGTTGGGTGAGCTAACAAAGAAGGCTGGTAGGTTCATGTCCCATCCCCATACCAGCCAGTAAAGCTTACTGGCTGAGGAAGAGGACCTATTTGCTTTATGAGAGTGAAGTATATTCTCCACTTTCAGACTTGGAAGCTGTAGAGAGATTGGCTTGAATGGATCTACTTCAGGGTCAGCAGTCTTTAATAAAGCATGTGCTAAATCTCCCTTCTGCCCCACTCCCGGTGCTGGGACTCAGCAGTGAGGTGGGGGTGGGGGTCTGTGGGGCCCATTGTCATGAATGTGGGTGGGTTTTGTGGTCCACTGGCAACGGTGAGGTGAAGGCCTGTGTGTGTCCTGCTAGTCTGGCCATTTCCTGTAGGCTAGATCAACATGCAAGAGGGGAAGGGTGGGGCCACGTTGATAGAGGGGGCTGTTGGGTGCAGCACTTGGAGCTGAGAGCAGCAAAGCTCCCATCAGGGTGCCTACGTGCCACTCAAACTGAGTGTATGAGTCATCCTTGGCACATGTGCCACAGGTTGCCAACCCCCGATCTACTCACATGAATAAGAATTGTGTGTGTTAGTAAGGACAGAAGAATTGGACCCTTCATTAGTATTGTTTTATCTTGACCAGTGTCAGGAAAGACCATGGGCCAGATCTGGAGCTACACCCCTGCTGAAGAGCTATCCCACTACATACAATGTCTAAAATACTTTTTAATTACATTTTTGTGGCAATAATATAATAAAAATACATTAAATATTTTGCACCATATTCTGAAATATATAGTCAGCTGATGTTACTGGTATTTTGTAAAACTTCACAACTGATGTGACTATATGTCAAGAATCAAACCCAGTATGAATTTGCAGAACTGGGTTAGAAATCCTAAAAGAAAAAGCTAATTTATGATTCAACGACCAACAGTCTTAACCATAACCATGCAATTTCCTGTAATTAGCTCTAAAGACCTACTTCCAGTCAAACAAAAATTCAAATTATTTACAGTAAATAAATTTGTTTACAATATAATATAATACAGTGTCATACAGGGTCCTATACATCTACACAAAGAGAAAGTACCTTTTTGATCTAATGAATTTGTATATACTTAGTTTCGTATCTTGCTTCATTCTTTACAATAGTCATTATTTGCATGTAATGATGAACAAGAGTTGCCAAATTCTCAAAACTGCCAGCAATTGTTCTATGACCAGAATATATGGAAGGCAAATCATCAGATCAAACTCTCCTTTTGAACTCTATTATACAATACGTAAAACAGGACAAGTAATTACTGTGGAATACTCTGCCTACAACCATGGTTATTCATTTTGCCTTGTTTTTGAAAAATGTATTTTCCTCATTAGGGGTTGAGCTAAGCTGTGGCTGTAGCCTGCAGGCTTGACTAATGAATGCTGCCTCCGGCAGAGATGAGGATTTCTGGAGGGCAAGAGACATGTGGATAAAGTTACTCTTTTTAAAACTGATCAACATGTTCCCTCCCTCATCCTGCAAGCATTGATCCTCTGGCCAGTTGGGACAAGTAAAGCTATTGTTCTGCTCTCTTCTTGCCTACTTGGAATAGCTCAGCTCAACTGTGTGCACTGCTCTCACAGTCCTTGTGCGCATTCCCACTACCATCCCTCGCACTCCCTGTGGTGGATTCTTTCCTGCAGTTTCCCCATTCAGTGGCTTCTGGGGGCTGATTTAGTCCTTGGGACAAGATATAGCAGCCTGAAGGTCAGTTATAACCTGTCCTGATAGGTCTTGAAACCGCAAGAAATGCCTAAGACATAGTAACCCCTGCTCTGTGATCAAGTAGGGTGAAGAGAGCTGATGAAAAGTCCCGTGCTGGCAGTGTTCAGTGGGAGGCCTACCACCTATACTCTGTGTTTTTGCATATCTCCCTAAACCTAGAATATTTAACTTACGTAACCAGGACAATGCATGCTGCCTTCAACACCACTTGACAATGTCTAGTGAAAAATGATTTTGCAAAGGAACATCTATGAACTACCAACCCAATAGAGAATTACAAGAAAAATCTTGAGTTCAAATTCTACTCTTAGTTATATCAATGTAAATCAAATGCAATTCCAGTGCTATTAATTTTAGGCTCATCCAGTTGCACCTTGACAGAACTACCTCATGAACAGGGCTTCAGCTATAAAGAAACGGGTTTCAATCTGTTTACCAAAGGCAAGTGCATAGGAACTATGCTATCCATTTATACAAAGTCCTTCATCCTGCAACGGACACTATGGAAGCACACTCCTACATTAACACTGACTAGAGCTACCAAAGCAAAACCTATTGCTCCACTCAGGTGTCACCTGTAAAGCCTCACCCAGATACAAAATTTGTATCTGCCACCAATCTTCAGTTTGCAAAAATGGTCAAAAATGATATAAAGCAGAGATCCATGAATTTGCAAGGCTGTACTTGTGGGGTAAATGTTCCCTGGAACATTTATATCAGTGATGAAGAGATGATCCAACAGGACAAATAGTTTAGGATTTCAGTTTTGGCCTCAGGAGCCATTCTATAACAGTTTCTATCTCTTGTTATACTGACAGGTATGGAATTACTTCTAGACAAGGTATAAGTTTTATTTTGACTAGACAGTTTTATCTTCTTGGACTTGTCTCCCTCCCATCCATGATTTCTATGAAATGTGTGTCACCTTTACGACTTTTTTTTTTTAAAAAAAAAGATCCATTTGAGGGGAAAAAAATCTGAGAACCAGGGCTCATTTTAAACAAGACAGTTCCCCTCATCAGGGAGTATATTAAAAAAAAAAAATCAAATGGAGTCCCAAATAAATTTTCAATTGAATTAAAAAAAAAAAAAAAGAAAGAAACACAGGAGATATATCAAAGGTTTAAAATACAAAATGGAAACCAATTCTTGCAATTTATAGAACCACAGAATTATTGACTGATATATATTTTCATTCTGTGACTGAGAAAGCTAAACAGGTACAAAAGAGAAAATGCTCATGACTAAAATTATTTACAGTATCCCCGATAAACAAATTAAAAGGATCTTAATCTAGTTTTCAAAGGTTTGGCTCCTAATCACTTTGCTAATGTAAAACACGGTTTACATTTTAAAACTACTGTATCTTCAAAATTAAAATATACCTATTTGAAAATTAGCAGACTAATAGACAGTTCTGCAGTCACCAATGGACAGAACTATAAAAACAGCCAAAACATAAGAGGCTATATCCAAAATAGTAATTTAGGAATATTATATTTTATAGGTTAAAACCAAAAGTGAGCATAAAAAACATGAAACACAATGAGAAAAACATTAATCAGTGCCTTGTCTTCATAGGTGAAACCTGAGCAACCTCTTCTCCAGTAAAAGCCAGACGGGGTCCAAAAACAGGCACAAGGCATGCCCAGTACATACTGGAAATACTGGGATGCAATGTACAGAAGTACAAGAGTTGAGTCCACAAAGTATAAAGAGTAATAAGCAAAACAGCATGTATAGAATCAAAGGCATAGTGTAATGCATTATATTTGGGAATGAGAGCAGCAGTTCTGGGAAAGAACTCTCAGCATCAAAGCATAATGAATCTACATCCCCATGACAAAATCTTCCTGCTGCATCCCATAACTGAATGATATATGGGGAAACCCAAGAGTTTAAACAAGAGATCAAGCTGCAGAAACTCAATTAATTAGTACCCACACTTGTGAATAATCTCACTGAAGTTAAAAGAGCTAATCATGCGAATAAAATTGCCTCAATTTAAGGGTGGCGGAATTGGGCCTCATCAGATATACAGTCTATATTTCCTCATTTTAAAGTGTAAAAAGTTTGTTTTCTAAATAGCAGTCCTGCATGTCTGATCCGAGCTCTAAAGGCCAACTGGTGTTCTTCTTAGCTCACATGTTATAACAAGACCTGACGATTCTGTAGAACAAATGCTGCCTTTGTTTAACCTTGTACAACTTCAATGTATTTATATTGGTGTAAAGGAAGAGTTTAACACTGCAGTTGAATCATTGTTAATAGTCCTGTTAATTATGTGCAAAACAAAAGATTAATCAGCTTCTTCTGTTTTATAAAGTAAAATTCACACTAGTTCATTTGGATCACTCAAGGCCATCTATATCACATAAGCCCCTCCATAAGTGTTTAGATGAATGTGCAGTATTACCAATTTCAGACAATCAAAAATCATAAGTAAAGCATCACAAAAAATGATATGGGCTTAAAATACATGAGTTTTCCACCTAATGCTGCATTCATTTTGTTTTATTTCTAGTATTTGAGTTCCTCAGGATTACAAGTTTTTCCCCCACAATTACAAGTGCTACAAACCTACTCTAAGGGAAAAAAGTAACATTATCATGTAATAACATGACTTTGGGTACTGGAGCTTTACAAAACACATCAAATATTTAAAAAAGACCAATCTAAAGCTCCTGTCCATGACATGTTCCCCATGACCTATGGTGAATTTCATCCACATGGAGCTCTGTTGAAATTAAAGGTACCATTTTTAAAGCCACCTCAGTGCTTAGTTTTTCTTCACACACACACACACACACACACACACACACACACACACACACACACACACACACACACACACACACACACACAGAGTACATCCCATTGACGTCTACCATTACAAATTAACCAAAACATATTTTAAAAAGAGATAAGTGTCCAATTATAATTAATGGAACTAAGAAAATTGTGGATGAAGTCTTCGTACAATGCCCTAAACCAAAATCCTATTAAATATTGGATGCTATATTATTTAAAATACAAATGTGTACACTGGATACACTTAGCAAAAATATTTAAAAATTAACTGTATCAGCTGTCTTTTTTAAATCAAAATACTAGCAGGCACTCTCTAAAATAGGCTCTCATCCTGCAATCTACACAGGTAGAGCCATATGTCCCTGAAGTACCTCGGAAATTCTGTGTGAGCATAGGGTTCTATCTCGAGGGATACAGTTGTAGGATGAAGGCCATTTACAATCTTCAGTGACCTCAATGTAATTATTTACATAAAGGATTGAGTTAGGCCAAGTGGACAGCACACTAGACTGGAACTCAGGTAACACGAACTCTTTTCTTGCCTCTACTATTGGCTTGCAGGGTAATGTTCAGAAAATCACTTCTTCACTTCTGTACCTCAGTTCAATAATAATACTGACCTCCTTTATAAATAGATAATAATAAATATTGACCTTTCTAAAGTGCTTTGAGATCTAGCGATGAAAACCTCTACATAAGAGGTAAGTATAATTCAGTGAGTAATGACTATTGGGACAAAATGTAGAACAGGCCTTTCAAATTCAATAATTCTTTAGGTTTTCTTAAGAATCAACTTCTGTTGTTTCAAGGGAAACAATTTCAAAATCACATTACTATCTGAAAATTTTGTACTCTTCGAAGTTATAACTAACACAAGATTACTCTAAAGGAAAGAAACTAATGTGACCCCATCACCTTTTCAATTTGGTTTACTTGATACATATTACAAAGCCTTACATTTATTTGGCTCTCATTCTGCAAGTTCCCCATCTTCAAGCATCTGACGAAGTGGGATTTTCCTCCCACAAAAGCTCATAGAATCATAGAAACTGGAAGGGACCATGAGAGGTCATAGAGTCCAGTCCCCTGCATGCATGGCAGGACCAAATACCCTTTTAAAACATCCCTAACTGGTACTTGTCTAAAACTTCCAAGATAAGAGATTTCACAACCTGCCCAGGCAACTTATTCCAATGGTTAATCACCCTGGCTATGTCTACACTGGGAATTTACTTCAAATTAAAGAAGCTTAATTTGAACAAAATTAGTCCCCGTCCACACTGGCTTTCATTAGTTTGAACTAAGGAATTCCTATTCAAACTAAGGAAAGCTTAGTTCAAACTAACGGTTGTTCAAACCTATTAGTTTGAAATAACCCAATGGAGCTGCATTAGTTCAAACTAAACACGCTTTGACCTTCTTCCTCTCAGGGTGCATGGCACCAGGAAGGAAGTGCCTGCCCTGGACACTGCCCCTCTCCATCCTCACAGGCAGATCCTGGCCAGATAGCTTGGAGGCAGCATTTCAGGCAGCCACGTCAAAGGCCACCACTGCAAACCAGGGATGGCGCAGGGCTCCTGTGTGGAGCCATGAGAAGGTCCTCAGCCTCCTCAGTATTTGGGGCATTGAGGAGATCCTCTCCTGGTTGCGGGGCAGCCACTGAAACTAGCAGATATATGGTGAGATCTCCCAGACTCTGGCTGCAAAGGGCCACAGCCGCACCACGGAACAGGTGTGGTGCAAAATAAAGGCCCTAAGACAAGACTATGCCCAGGTTTGTGAGACGAGGGGAGCAATATGTGCCAGCAGCTGCCCCTACTTTGCAGAGCTGGACAGCTTCTTGGGCGGGGAGCCCACTGGTCTCCCAGTCAGGAGTGTCGACTCCATGGAGGAGGGAGACTCCATGGATGAAGGCATCCTCCTGTATGAGGGTGACAACAGCCACCCGGAGGGCACCCCCTCATCACCAGCCCCAGCAGCCAGCCAGGAGCACTTCCCTGCCCTGGAGGAGGGACCAGCCACCCCAGAGGAGCAGCAGCAGGGAGGAGGAAGAAGATGACCCCCAGCTGAGGAGGATCCTGAAGAGGGAACATCGCACTGGACCTTGGCAGCATGTGTCAGTGAGTGCTTCCTCTTTCCCTTTATGCAGGCAGGGCTGGGACTGCCTGAGGCACTGGCAGTACTGGGGGCACAGGACCCATGGACAGCCTGGGTCCTGTGGACAGTGCAGAGGCCTTCCCGGTGGCAGAGGGGTCAGAGACCATGTGGCAGGGGGAGCCAGACTCGAGCGAGGTGGAGGCCTGTCAGAAGAGGGGGTGTGTAGAACCGTAGGTCACAGCATCAAGGTCAGGCAGCATGTATCCCACACCACTGGTACGAGGCCTTGGGAGATGCTCCAGGTGCAGCCCAGAGCTGACTGCTCCTCGCCACTGCAGGCACTGCAGCTGACCCCAGCAGCATGGCACAGCCACATGTACTTTGGGGGCCCTGTCCCACAGGATATGAATTGTGAAGTATGGAGACAGACAGGGCACAGTAGCTTGCTGCTGTCAAGCTGTACATTTCAGTGCCTCCTGGATGGTGAGAGCTTGCCGCTGGCTTCACTCTGTCTGAAGCATGACCATGGGCTCCTCAAAGCACCCAGCGAGGCATTCTGCTTTGGCCTCCCAGACGTGGGGGACCCTATCCTCTGCAGTTCATGCAGGCTGTGAAGGGCGACCCACTGCTAGCTGGATGATGAAGAGAAGAGCCCTCCACACCCAGCTGCAGGCGTGCTTGCTGGTGCTGGGGGAAGGGAACCCTGGTCCGGCTAGAGCCGCACTAGCCAGGCTGTGGGGGAGACAGGACCCCCATGCACCAAAAGCTGGGCACAGAGGTCCTGTCTCCCCTGCCACACAGGGAGCACGCCAGGAGCCAGAGGTGCTCTCCCTGCAGCCCAGCTAGCACGGTTCTAGCCAGCCCGGGGCTCCCTTGCACCGGCACCAGCAAGTACGCCTGCAACTGGGGGTGAGGGCTCTTCTCCCCACCACCCAGCTAGCGGTGGGAGCGCCAGACATGTGGGGTCTCTTCCCCGCTGCCCGGCTTGCTTGCCAGGAGCCAGGAGTGTGGGTTGCCTTCCCCTGCAGCCCAATCAGTGCAGGGGAAGCAGGGAGCGCAGGGTCCCTTCCTCCACCACCCCGCTAGGGATGGGGAAGCTGGGCATGGGGGGGTCCCTTCCACGCCTCACCATCCCCTGGCCAGGGTGCTGAACCCTGGCCCTTCCTTCCAGAATGCCATGCACTCTGGGAGGAAGGTCTAACCAGGGTTTAAATAGATATTACTGTTATACCACTAAATCACATCCATACAGCGTTCTATTGACATAACAATTTTGATTTAACAGTTATATAGATATAGAACTAGGTTTAATTATATCAATATGACTTTCCTTACATCGAAATGACGGAGTTCGTCATTTCGCTATAAGGAAACATTGTGTGGACCTAACCATTTTTAAATTGAAATAATCAGTGTTGTTTTGATTTAAAAGCTGTGCGTGGACATACCCTAAGAAGAATGGGGAATGCATCAGGGCGTTCACCACATCTTCTGGTGTGGGGCAGATTTATCTTCCCTCAGGGTGGTTCTCTGCAGGATTGAACAATACCCCTCTCCTAATACCAGATGTGGCAAAGCGGCCCCTCAGTTTTGCCGGGCAGCAGTCATCTTCTCTGGCAAAATAGGCCTTTTGTAAATCTGTCCCTTTTAAAGCAAGTCCTCTTTTACTTTCCCATCCTCAGTGTCTCTTAACAGCAATGTTCTGCAGTGGAGGGGGGCCATCTGGGTCCCAGTGGATGGAGCTCCCTTCACCCCACGGAGTGAGTAAGCCTGTAACTCTGTGAGGCCCAGATCCTAGGCAGTACCTGTGTCTTGCTTTCCTAGCCAAGTTGCAGTTGCAGTGGTGTTAAACTGGAGCTGGGCACCTTCAGTCCCACCTCATAGGCTGCTCTCTTAACTTTCTTTTCTTCCCTCAGGAAAGAGGTACTGTTTTCCTCATTTGGGGAAAAACCTCTCTTGCTCCTGCAAGTCTCTGCTGGCTTGTCTCCCTGTTCTCCTTCTGCTTCCCCCCACCCTCTAGCACAGGTGGGGGTTTTAATAGGGCAGAGGAAGCCTTTTCCTAGCCTCAGTTGTGTCCAATTAGGCTGTAATCACCCTCCCCCTACCTGAAGGGAAGAGGCCCTTTACCATCCTGAGGCTCAAATATCTGCCTTCGAACACTCTTTTACAGCCTTCTAGTTTGACTGTGTCACATTGCCCAGGAATAATATTATACATGGTTAACTGTTCTTCAAAGACTGGTTTCAATGGAAGTTGTGGTATACTGTCATGAGAGGCTCTCTTATCTTTGTGTTGTTTTGAGTCCAGCACGGATGTCTGTTTGGCTGCATGTATGAGTCTTTGTATGCGTGGGACCTAAGGATTACCCCAGCTTCAGATCTTTATTGGGGACTCAGTTAGCCCAATGATCTAGTGCCTGGTTTGGATTTTTAGCAGGAACTTAGCTAGCCTGCTGATCCTAAGCCGAGGTGTTTTTCTGGTTAATGCTCTGGGTTACTTCTGGCTCACATCTCCACTGAGCACTTAGTTAGCTCACTGATTTGGTGCCTAAGTGTACCCTATATGCAAGAGGTAAACTGAGACAACTGTTACAACTAAAGAAACCAAAATGACCACAGGTTTTTGTAGGAATGAAGGTGCCAGGCTAGGCTTCATTGCAACATAGCATAATGGCAAACAAGCTATGTCAACAGATCCACTGGCAGCACTCATACTCTCAGTGCAATGGAACAGCTCAACTGATGGCAGGACTCTTCATCACCCCCTCGGCTGCATGAAATTTGGGCTTTTGGGCTCCTGCTTTTATACCCTGCTTAGACTGATTGGGTTTGCCTTCTTTGGGGTCTGAATTGATCTTGATTAGTCCACATACCCCTTTTTGGATGCTGCCCATTAATCTGATAGCCCACACATTACTAAACATCTCTATTTATCAAGCTGTTGCTGAAGAGTTTAAAAATAAACAAGGAGTGCTCTGGCACTTAAAGACTAACAAATTTATTTATTTGCATGAGCTTTCATGGGGAAAAAATTCTACTTTGTCAGATGCTATGAAGAGTTTTCAAATAGTTAACAGCATCCTTTCCTATATCCTTGGCACTAGGCCACCTCAACACCTTTAAGGTTATTTTTCACTCTTACTACAGCTGCAGCTCACTTCTTGCCAATTTTTGTTAGGTCAGACTGCTTTAGCCTAGCTCCTGTCAAATTAGCTAGTTATCCAACTCAGGCCTACTAATATAATTTGTTTTGCTAGGCCTTAGGTCTCATTCCTGACCGTTTCTACTTGTCTTTCTATTTTCACCTTTTACCTTCTCCTACAGAAGTTAGGAGCCAAATACCTTTGAGGATTAGATCCAAAGAAACTAAGTAAAACACTGTGCCCAACCCTGAAGTATAAATCGAATACATCTTTTAAGATTTAAATAGTTTACTATAACCACACAATAGTATAATTTTGCCATTATCCTCACAGCTCCCAAAACAAACTTGTAAGACAGCCCACATATTTGCTTTCTGTTAAAAACAATTTTGACTATATGTGGACTCTTTTTATGATCTCTTTTATTTAAACCTCCATTTACTCACTGAATGGATATCACCAGACGTACCCCCACATGGTCATTTTTGACAATGAAGTCCTTCGAACGGTAATTCCAGAAGAAAGAACAGAAGAGATCAGATGTTTAAAGCCCTGCAAATCCACGGACATCTGCATTATATCCACTGATATCCATATCCGTGGATACAATGCAGTTATTCACAGACCATTTCTTGTGGATGCAGATCAGATTCAGGTCCATATATTTTTATCTGCACAGAGCTAGAGCCCTTGAAATAGGTATATATCCACAGTTATCTACATTATATCCACATCTGTGAATACAACACAGATATTCGCAGACCATTTCTTGCAGATGCAGATCGGATATGGATCCACATATTTGTATCTGTGCAGTGCTCTACAGATGTTCGTGTGACATTAACACACTTCTCCATGTCATAAGTATCTTTTCTCCTACTGTGATCAGCTTCCAGATCACTTCTACTCACAACGACAGACAGAGATCAAGTTGATTTATCACAGTGATCATCTTGCCTGGCTTCCCCTCTACAGTTGTTTCAGGGGAAAATAGGTAATATCCCTAACTTGGCAGATTTGCAGATAAAACGGTACCCACAGCCCGTGATCAGGCATTTATAGGCCAAACTGTCCATTTCTAGTGAAAAAACTTTCCATCCAAATGTAAAAACCTTTCTTCAAGCAAAGACCAAATTTCACTGAAACCAGGCAAACTATACCTTCTCCAGAGACAGCCCTCAAAGTGTAGCACTAACAGCTCTTAGTCTTATTGAAATATGCAGCTCTCAACTAGGGTTACATGACCAACTGGGAGGACTGTGAGCTGCTTTCAGGGGGCACACAAGCCCCAGAACTCCACAGGGCAGATGCCTAAGATCATGGGCAGAGTTGGAAGGCACGGGGAGGCCTCAACACCCCAAAACTGCAGTGTCTGCCCCTGAGACTTCCCCAATCTTGATAACTCCACACACACCCTCCCACCACCTTCTTTTCACCCTCTCCCACTTGCCAGATCACAGGCTAGGGGGAAGAGCTGGGACCCGCAAGACAGCAGCTGCTCTGGTTGGTACCATGGAGAGGGCAGCCACAGTATTTCCTTCAGTTCTGCAACTTCTGGTACCTGGGGCTGCCACTGTTCTGGGTTCCCACTCTCTTTGATTGTTCGCACAGTTGGTAGGAGTAGATAAGGTAGGGTGCATGGCTCTGGAGCTGGCAGAGTCCTCAGGAAGCACAAAGAAGTACCCCTCCTGTCACACAGCCCTTAGATACCCGGTGCTTACCCCCAGGCTACCCCTCTGTCCCCCCAACACACCCTAACTACCTGCTGCCTGCAGTCTGAACAGTTTTCAAACATTTTGAGTTGAGTCCTCCAGCACCACCTTTGAATTCTACATTTTGGTTGTGCCCTGCCCCTAAACCACACAGGCTGGGTGGCCTGCTGATGTGTGTCAGCACTGGAGGTAGCACTCCCTTCTGCATCCTGCCATGTGGAGCTGGCCCAAGCCCCTCTCCACCTAGTGGTCGAAGCCCAATGCCCCAAGGTGCCTGCCTCCCCAACCCCCCTCCGCCCCGCTGGGCCCTGGAGTTGGACGGGGGGGGTGTCTCAAAGTAAAATGTTGTGGGGGGGAGGCATCTCAAAGTAAAAGACTGAGAATCCTTGATGTAAGGGACACCATTTCTGTTGGCAAAAATATAATAGCCTTACAGAAATTAATACCTGCTTTCCAACCTTACACTGGAGACCAGAGAACACTCCTCTTTGGCCCTATAGCTCTCTGAAATTTTGCTGAAAGCAGTACTGGTATCTCATGAACAACTTTTAAAATCTTTCTGGTTAGAAACAATGCTCTGGATAGATCACATTTCCTGTGTTTCCTCAGCCTTTATTCTTTCTATAGTAATTTAACTGGAAAATGAATCTTGGTTTTCAACTATTCATCTTTTCTTGTATATTTGTTCAGCTTAATAGTACAGTAAAAGCAAACAAACAAAAAAAGCCCACACATACTGAAAAAGAAATTTCCACCATGAATGCTCTCTGATCTGAACTTGAAAATAAGCAAAAAACATGCAATATGCATTTCAAAAAAAAAAAAATGGTGGCAGAGATCTTCTTGGAAAGTTGGATTTTTATACGAGAAATTTTGTTTCATTAATACTAGCATAATGATAAAATCACACGTACTTAATACAGTAAAAGCTACTATTTTCAGCTTCGAGTTCTGAACACAACTGTAAGAACATATTTTGAATCTCCATGACCTCACAGCTATGGACTGATTATTACCATATTTTCCAGACTATAAGTCACACTGTTATATAAGTCGCACTGATGAAAAAGCAACAATTTTTTTAAAAAAACATCAGTTTTTTTTTAAAAAAATGCATATATTGGTTGCACTGTTATATAAGTCACACTAATAGAAAAGCATCTATTTAAAAAAATCATCTCTTCATCGCACCATTACATAAGTCGCACTAATAGAAAAACATCAATTTAAAAAAAAATCATATCTTGGTTGGACTCTTATATAAGTCACGCTGCTATAAGGGTTGCGCTGCTACATTAGTCGCACCCTGTTGTGCGTTGATGTCACTTTAGAACGTGGACAAATTGATCTCTGAACGACTGTGCTCACCCATAAGTTAGAATCGACTGCGAGATAGTGCATTTTACATTAATAATTGTTACACTTTCTGAAATAAAAGTTACTGCACTGTTGTGTGATGTGTTGTTATTAAGAAAGATATGATTTAACCTTGCCTCCTTCTTACATATCCGCCAAATTTAACCACTAATGATAACACAGTTGTGAACTATTAAGTAAGCCAGTAAAACTTAGGACAAAGACATTTATCGGGCCTAATGGAAGACAATATGAAATAAGCATAATCCAAAAGTTCAATCATCTTCGTCATCTGCATCAGAGAAGCCATCAAAATCCTCGTCTTCAGTGTCACTCTGAAATAGCTCTGTCAAGGCTTTTTCCCCACTCTGGCACTCTGAGTGCAGAAGGTGGGGGCCCGCAACAGGCCAGAAAAGCCACTGGCCTTAAAGCCTGCTCTTAAAAAGTCTCCAAGGCCTCCAATTCCTGGCCTTGGAGTGGTATCGCTGCCACCACCCAAATGCAAAAAAACCTCTTTAGACCCAGGAAGGCGCACTTGGGAATTCCTCCCTGTGAGGTACTTGCAATCCTCTGTATTCCTCTCTCAGAAAAGTGACTGAACTCCAGCTGCAATGTGAGCTGGAACTGGAACAGGGTTCCCTTTAGTAGCTGCCTGTGCAGTCTAAGGCACGTGCACACAAACCTCTTGCCTTTCCAGGAACAGAACCAGAACTTACTTCAAAGGTAAAATCTTTAATCAAAAAGAACAGATAATAAACACAGAGAGTTGCTTCTCTGGGAATTAACTTAGGTAGTTACAGGGTAGTGTGGGGGGGGGGTACATGTGCTCAGCACAGAGAAATCCAAGAAACAAGCCAAAAACGAAGAAAATACCCTGACCGCGTCTAAGTAAACATTCCCTGTTCTACCCACGCCTGGTCAGTACCAAACTTAACTTATCTCTGGTAAGGATGTTGCTGGATTCTTCCTCAGGCCCCTCTGGCCTCCTCCTGATCCTTCCAGGAGCTCTGCTGCATCCAAACAGGCCCAAGCCAGGCTGCTGTTACAATTCAAAAACCTGTGCTTCATTCCTATTGGCTGTCCTGGGACTCACTGACCAGATAGTTAACCCCTTCCTCCCCAAGGGTTACTACAACCTCAACTATTTCAACCAGTAGATTTAGGCCCTGATCTTCCCTGTCTGGGTTTTCATCTTACTCTTCATTTTCCTGTACTGTGTCATCATTTATTATTTTGCTTTCTTGACGCCTGAAGTGACTGTTTTAGCACTAACACTCATCCAGGATTTACTAACCCACTGCACCACCTCTGCGAAAGTCGCGTGGGGTATATAACCGGTGGCTGTGAAGCTGCATTCCCCATCCATCATCCAGGATTCCCAGAGGCAGCACAAGACAGTCTTGAAACTCCAATTAACTGATATATCAAGAGGCTGTACGTCCTTCGTTAGGCCTCCAGGAATTATTACTGGCCCAGAATTTGTATTTGTTATTTGCATCTTTACTCTCCCTGTTACATGCGCTCTTATGCTGTCCATGATCCTTAGCGCTTTTTGTGTTTTAAAAAAAAACCATCTGGGCATCTGCTGAAACATCGTTCCAACCAAAACCCCATCATGTCGTCATCCATCCAACCTTTTTTATTAGTCTGTATGATGATGGTGGCTGGAAACGAATCATGCAGCATAGTCTTCCTCTTAAAAATAATCATAGGCAGAAGTTTCTTTCCATCCACACAGCACAACAGTGAAGTGTGACTTTTCGTGATCGGTTGTTCTGACATTCACAGTTTTTTCCCCTTTCTCATTAACTGTTCGGCCAACAAGAAATGTCAAATGTCAGTGGAACTTCATCCATATTAATTATATGGTCAGGAGTCACACCATACTTTTCAATCATGGACTTCACAAAGGCCAGAAAACTGTCAACTTTCTCTTGTGATTCAGCTGGAAGTTTCTGGCACATCATTGTTCATGCCTGCATGCTAAGTTGATGTCTCTGCATGAAACAGAAGCACCAGGATGGTTCTCCAACAAATTCTTGCACTTCCATTTCTCAGGCCATTATCTGGACCTTTAGTCACACCTGAACAGTGGACAATCCGCGTTGTTGAGCTGTTTGCTCCACTATCCATTGGCGAAGACTATCTTCCAGATCAGGCCACCTAGCTTTTTATCCATGGTTCGCTTTCTCTGTCTGTTTCATGACTTGAAGTGAATCTTTCATTTTTTGCCAGTCACAAACTAATTTTTCACTTACATCAAACTTTCGCTCAGCTGCCCTGTTGCTGTTTAGTTCCGTGAATCTGATGACTGTTAATTTGAATTCAGCGGCATAACTTTTTCATCTTTTTGTCAGTACCATCACTCTTAAAAGTCACGTGGTTGTGGATTCCTCGTTGTTAAAACTTGGCAGTTTTCCTTCACTGGAATGACAGCTGCAGTGAGATTGACTGGCCTTACCTTCGCAGGTACCCTATATATAATGATTTAGCGTGTTTTACTGGTCTTTACCATCAGCGATTACTTAACTGCCAGAGGGCACACACAAATTAATTGTTCCAGCCAGAAACTATGTTAATATGGGGGACTCTGCGTATCCCAAATCTGTGTTTATAGAAACAATGTTGTGAGAAGATGATTGGCGGTGGGAAACTCTTTCTTATCCTTAGTCTGGGGCTTTAATTCAAACAGGCATTCAGTTCAGGTGCTAATGGTAACTACCAGCAGATCACTGTTGACAGAGACATCACCTGAATGCCGTTTAGTTCAGTTCCTTTATCATCTCCATTTTCCAAAGACCACTTATTTCATTTTTCTTGTAAATTTGATATATAAGTCACACCTTTTGAAATATTTGTAAAAAACTTCGACTTATAGTCTGGAAAATACAGCAGCAGTGGCTGGGGCTACTACAAGACGCGCTTCTCGTTCCTGTCAAGACCCGTCATGTCGCCTACCGGCGCAGGGGTTTTTGGTCAAAGGGTACCTGGAAGAGGGGTGAGAGGGGCAGATCTACTATGAATGCCAGAGTAACATGTAGGATGTCTAGGAGTGGACTTCTAGAAAGATATAACGATGGGTGGGGCATTCAGTTGATATGGCACGCATTCCCCAAAGTTAGAGAAAAATACACAGCCAGAATTAGTGTGCCCAAGTTTGCGATACCAGGAGAGATGAAAGGGTCCCGCTACGCCCCGCTATCCCCGAAAGGAGGGAAAGAACACCAACTGCCCACTCTGAGGGTGTGCTGGAGTCTTATTGCACCCCGGATATCTACAGAATGAGGTGGCATCCAAATAGGCTGGCATCTTCCTTGCCGGTGCACTAAGGTCTGACTGCATCACGGATGTCTTGACAGTGGGTAGGCAGCCAAATGGGCTGGCCCCTTTCGACAGGTCTCAGCACTGTGGCAATGGGATGCCAAGGGTGGTGGTGGGGAAGATCTGTATCCCCACGATGGTAAGAAAAGCAGCATTGGAGGGAAAGGCCTTGCCCCAAAGGGCTTATGGGGGAGGAAAGGGCCCGTGAGGGAGGAGGCTGAAGTATTTGGCTTCACCGCTGGGGTCCCACGCGGTGCCCACCACCTAAAGGGATATTGGCGGGAACAGGCCGTCCCCTCCAAAAGGCAGGTCGAGGACCATCTGTTGGGCAGTAGGGGGTACCCTAGCCTCCCTGAGCCAGGCTCCTTGGCGGATAGTTACCGTCAAGGCCCTAGTGCGGGCGGCTGTGTCCACCGTATCACGGGCTGAGAGGAGGAAGTCCTGGGAGATTATCTGACCTATGCTGCCTGCCAGAGGCCCAAATCAGAGAGGTTATGGAGGGATTGTCAAGAACCAGCAAACTCTGAGACTACTAACCTTTGCTACTCATCCATGTGGGCACTAATCATACTGTGAGATGTGATCCTGAGCAATCAGAAGTAACTACCGGGCTCTGGGAGCACAGGTGAAGGAGTTTGGTGCACAGGTGGTAGTCTCCTCAGTCTTCCTGGTTAAGCCTAGGTAGAGACAGATGCATCCTGGAGGTGAATGCCTGGCTGTAAAAATGGAGTTACCAGAAGGGCTTGGCATCCTCGACCACGGGATGCTGTTCCAGGACGGACTGATAGGCAGAGATGGACTCCACATACAGAGGAAGAGGAAAAGCATATCTGGACATAGACTAGCTAACCTAGTGAGGAGGCTTTAAACTAGGTTTGAAGGAGGAAGGTGACAAAAGCCCACAGGCAAGTCACAATAAGGGAGACCTGGGGGAAGGGAAGGAACTTAGGGGAGCTGGGGCTGTAACAGCAGGGGTAAAAGAGAGTGTAGTTAGAACTGGGAGGGTTGGGGGATGGAATCAAATCAGTGTCTTAGGTGTCTTAATGAAGCTCTAATACCTGAGGTGAGGGGTAAAGGAGGAAACTGGGAGAAAATGCAAGGAGGAAGATGCAATGGCAGAGACAAACAGCAGGGAAAAGTAGGGCAATCAGCCAGGTATCTTAGGTGCCCGTACACAAAAGCATGGAACCTGTGAAACAAGCAGGAAGAATTGGTAGTACTGGCACAGACGAGGAACTATGACATAACTGGAATAACAGAGAAATGGTGGGATAACACACATGACTGGAGCACTGCCATGGATAAGTATAAATTATTCAGGAAGGACAGGCAGGGAAGAAAAGGTGGAGGAGTAGCACTAAATGTAAAAGAGCTTTATCATGGCTTGGAGCTCCACTATGAAAATAGAAACAAGCCTGTTGAAAGTCTCTGGTTTAAGTTTAGAGGACAGTGCAACAAGGGTGATTTCATGGAGGGTGTCTGCTATAGACCACAGACCAGAAGGAGGAGGTGATGAGATATTCTATGGACAACTGGCAGAAGTTTCCAGATCATGGGCCCTGCTTCTCGTGGGTGACTTCGATTACCCTGACATCTGCTGGGAGAGTAATACAGCAGTGCACAGATGATCTAGGAAGTTTTTGGAGACTGTTGAGGACAACTTCCTGGTACAAATCCTGCAGGAACTAGCTAGGGGCCTTGTACCTCTTAACCTACTGCTCACAAATAGAGAAAAATTGATCAGGGAAGTAGAAGTAAATGGCAACTTGGGCAGCAGTGACCATGAGATGGTAGAGTTCAGGATCTTGATCAAAGGAACAAAGGAAAGGAGCAGAACATAGCTCCTGGACTTCAGAAAAGCAGACTTTGGCTCCCTCAGGGAACTGATGGGCAGGATCCCTTGGGAGTGTAATCTGAAGGGAAAAAGTGTCAAAGAGAGATGTCTGTATTTTAAAGAAACCCTGTTAAGGGCATAGGAAGATACCATTCCAGTGTGCAGAAAGAACAGCAAATATGGAAGGTGTCCAGCATGACTTAGCAGAGAACTCTATGGTGAGCGGAAACACAAAAGGGAAGCTTACAAGAAATGGAAGTTCAGACAGATGACTAGGGAGGTGTATAAAGATATTGCTCGGCCTGCAGGGATAAAAATCTGAAAAGCCAAAGGGCAATTGGAGTTGCAGCTAGCAAGGGATATGAAGGATAACAGGAAAGGGTTCTACAAGTATGGCAGCAACAAGAAGAGGATCATGGATGGTATAGGTCCCTTACTGAATGGATCAGGTATCCTCATGGTGGATGAAGCGGAAAAGGCTGAAATACTCAATGCTTTTTTTACTTCAGTCTTCACAGGCATGGTCAGCTCCCAGGCTACTACACTGGAGAAACAGAGAATGGAGAAAAGGAGAGCAGCTCTCTGTAAGGGAAGGTCAGGTTAAGGAATACTTGGAGAAGTCAGATGTGCACAACTCTATAAGACTGGATCACCTGAGTCCAAGGATGCTGAGGGAGTTGGCCAATGTGATTGCAGAGACACCAGCCATAATCTTTGAAAACTCATGGCAAACAGGGGAGGTCCCAGTTGATTAGAAAAAGGCAAATATAGAGTCTATCTTCAACAAAAGGAAAAAGGGGGACCCAGGGAACTACAAACCAATCAGCCTCACCTCAGTCCCTGGGAAAATCATGGAGCAGGTCCTAAAAGAATCCATTCAGAAACACTTGTAGGGAAATAGTGTGAGCAGGAACAGTCAGTATGGATTCACGAAGGGCAAATCATGCCTCACCAACCTGAATGCCTTCTTTGATGAGATGACTGGATATGTGAATGCAGGAATAGCCATCCATTTGATATATCTCGACTTTACTAAAGCTTTTGATATGGTTTCCCGCAGCATTTTTCTTAGCAAGCAAAGGAAGTATGGTTTGCTTGAATGGACTGTAAGGTGACTAGAAAGCTGGCTAGATCATCAGGCTCACCAGGTAGGGATCAATGGCTCAATGTCTAGTTGGCAACCAGTAATTAGTGGAGTGCCCCAGGTTTTGGTCCTACGGCCAGTTCCATTCAACATCTTCATTAACGATCTGGATGATGGGATAGATTGCATGTTCAGTAAATTCACGGATGACACCAAGCTGGGGGGAATGGTAAACATCTTGAAGGGCAGGGATAGGATTCAGGGAGACCTAAACAAATTGGAGTATTGGTCCAAATGCAATCTGATGAGGTTCAATAAGGATAGGTGCAAAGTCCTGCACTTAGGATAGAAAAATCTCATGTACTGCTACAGGCTGGGAACCAATCGGCCAAGTAACAATTTGCTCTTTTTGCCCAAAAATTCAATGGCATATTGGGCAGCATCAGTAGGACTGTTGACAGTCAATTGAGGGATGTGATTGTTCCACTCTATTTGGCACTGCTGAGGCCACATCTGGAATACAGTGTCCAGTTTTGGACTCCCCACTGCAGAAACAATGTTGACAACTAAGAAAGAGTCCAGCTGAGGGCAACAAAAATGATTAGAGGGTTGAGGCACATGACTTATGAGGAGAGACTGAAGGAACTTGGCTTATTTAGCCTGCAGAAGAGAAGACTGGGTGGGGATTTGATAGCAACCTTCAACTACTTGAAGGTGTGCTCCAAAGAGGAAGGAGCTAGGCTGTTCCCAGTAGTAACAGAGGACAGAACAAGGAGCAGTGGTTTTAAGTTGCAGGTGGGGAGTTCAAGGTTGGGTATTAGGAAAATCTATCTCACTGTAAGGATGGTGAAACATTGGAATAGGTTGCCTAGGGAGGTGGTGGAATCTCCATCTTTGGAAATATTTAAGACCTTGTTAGACAAAACCCTGTCTGGGATGATTTAATGGAAGTGGTCCCGCTTTTTGCAGGGGGTTGGACTAGATGATCTCATGAAGTCCCTTCCAACCCTCTGATTCCATGAATCTGTATGCAGGTTTTTATTCCAATGCCATTTTGATTATACATTACAAACAATTTGTCCCTCTGTTTGGTTTGAACTCTACTGAACTCATTTATATGGCTGCCCACACAACAAATCATTTCCCTATTTATTTCTCTGATTAGATAAAATTAAATTACTCATGATCTCTTATCAAGTATTAGTAATTGTTTTAAAACTCCCAAATCCGAATTCAGTTGTGACACTTTTGTATTTAACTACAGTGTGCAAACATTCTGGAATTTCTTCCTTTTGACTACTAAAGTGTCATTTGTTCTGCGGGATTTCAACCTCTCATGTAGAGAGCTGAAAAGTGCATGTAATTATTGTTTTGAAGTTTTTGTCTCTTGTGATTGCTATGACAATATGAATATACACTGCTGCATATACTTCTCTACCCCAGGATGCCCTTAGAACCTATTTTTTTTTCATCTCAATAGGTTTTTTTCTTATTAAAGATTTTAAATAAGTACACTTTATACATCTTGGTACACATCATGATTACCAAACCCTGTAAAGGTACTATCTAAGTAAAAAAAATAATTAGAGGAGGAATTTAAGATACATTTCTTACTACTTCTCTACTTGAGAATCCCAAAACCCCAGACCCATCACACAGTAAATATAAGTTTAGGGGCAAATTATGACAGTCGCTCAAGAATGTGGTAGACAAGGAAGAGAAGTCAGGAAGATGATCAAAATTCACCATGCCTTGAGAGATTAAGTAGGTGAGTCACGGTTGCCTGTAAAGCTCCAGGTTCAGGTGGAATTGATATAGAGACCTTACTTATCACACTGCTCCTCATGTACCCTCACCAGCAGTTCTCTAAGGAGGACCCTGAGAACCTGTGGAACGGATACAAGAAGCACAGCTAGCAAGCAGCCCTGGATCCAGTAGGCCTGCCGCTGGCTTTGACTGATAGAATGTTTCCAGGAAGTCAACTACAGAATTAATACAAGCCATAATATTTAAATTAAGCCATAAACTACTGTATGACAAAGACGGTTGAGATGAATGTTGGTATTGGACATGTATTTCTCATTCAAAACACTCTTATTATAAGTTTTAATATCAGCAAGAGTTATACTCCAAATTTGTTTCACTGAAGATCATCTCATTTTCATTCCCTATTCAGTTAAACAAGCATTCTTTAAACACTCCCCTGTAACTCTGGTACCCTCTTTTATATTAATTTGCATGTGTGTCCGTCAGAGAAAACTTGTGCTTTAAAATAAACATTTAGCCATTAAAAACTGTGTATATTTAGAGCCGCTGTATAATAATCTCTGTTTATTAAAAACCTCTATTGCCAGCCAAACTAAAGCTTGAAATCACTATAAAAAAAATTGAGATCTTACGTTGTTTAGTTGGTAAATTTTATTTCCACACATAGAAGCAAAAATCATCATTTGTTCACCAAAAAGCTTTCTCATTATATTTTACTGATAACTGCCACCGGTAGCAACTGTTACATTGAGATTTTAAAACAGTTCCCATTATAAACCCTTACTTTACAAAGCTCATAATTTCTTATAAGCATCTCTCTTCCATGTTGAGATGTCTATGCTTTTTCTTGCCCAAGGACAAGTTAAGCTCCAACTTGGCAAACAGGAATACAAGAGTAACTTTATGCACAATTGGCCTCAGTGAAGCCAGTAAAAGTATATATAAGAATACATATTTTCAGGATTTTAAGGCCTCAAATGGGAACATGCTGGCAAAAATCCCTAAATGGGGTATAACAGGAAAATGAAAAAGACAACTTCAACCCATTCTAATCACAGTTTTGGAACAGTGTTAATGACCACACAGCTGATATTTTAAACTTGAAATAGTCTTTATCTTCCCTGGGGATGAGGGCCGCTTAATTTGAACATAAGAACAGCTATACTGAATCAAATCAATGGTCCATCTAGCCTAGTATTCTGTCTTTTGACAGTAACCAATGCCATGCACTTCAGAGGGAATGAACAGAAAAGGTTATCACTGAGTGATCCATCACATTGCCCATTCCCAGGCTCTGACAAAGAGCAATCTCTGCCCATTCTGGCTAATAGCCATTGATGGATCACCATGCACTTATTTATTTATTTATTTATTTATTTATTTAAAAAAATTAGAGTCTTGTTCTTCACAACTTCATCTGACGGGCAGTTCAACAGGTTGCCTGTGCACTCTGTGAAGAAATACTTCCTTTTTTTTGCTTTAAATTTTCTGTCAATTAATAGTAGTTAATGCTTGCAATTAACATAAAACAAATTAACTAGATTAAAAAATAGTTGTGTTTAATCACAATTTAATCGCACTATTAAACAATAATTAAATACCAATTTAAATGTATTATAAATATTTCTGGATGTTTTTCTACATTTTCAAATATTATTGATTTCTATTACAACACAGAATACAAAGTGCTGTGTGCTCATTTTGTATCATTTTTATTACAAAACTCTGCACAGTAAAAAAGATAAACAAAATAAACTATTTTTCAACTCACCTTACACAAGTTCATTCAGTCCTACTTCTCAATGAACCAATCACTAAGACAAACAAGTTTGTTTACATTTACGAGAGGTGATGATGCCCACTTCTTATTTGAAAAATCACCTGAAAGTGAGATCAAGCACTATTACAGCCAGCAATGCAAGAAACTTACAATCCAGAGGTGCTAAACATTCACATGCCCCTTCCCGCTTCAATCTGTAGCCCCTGGAGTTTTACACTGATTTTTCAGTGCTGTTATGCAAATAAATAAATAAATAAATCTACATTTGTAAGCTGCACTTTCATGGAGAAATTGCTTGATAGTACTTGTGTTATCTTTTCATGGTGCAAATATTTCCAATAAAAATGATAATGTAAGTGAGCTCTGTAAACTCTGTATTTTGTGTGGCAATTTAAATGATTATATTTGAAAATGTAGAAAACATCCAAAAATATTAAAATACATTTACATTGAAATTATATTACTGTTTAACAGTGCAGTTAAAACTGATTGAGGGTTTTGGGTTTTTCTTTTAATCTCACAATTAACTGAGAAGGGTTTTAATCAGCTGACAGCCCTAGTTTGATTTACTAAGATCAGAAGCACCTATCAGCAAAGGAGCATAAGCACTTTACCTACAGCAATTAATCCCCAGAAAACACACGTATAAGGTAAATTATAATATATTCAGTTTGCACATGGATTAGCACATTGGTTAGCGAAGGCTAACTAACAGAAACCAAATCAATCTTCTGCAGTGATATAGTCAAGAATGGCAGAGTAAAGAACAGAAACTATAAGTCTCCCAACCTTCTGGTCCAATGTTTTTATACCATGCCAAAGGTTAAAATCTATTTGCTGTTACGTATGGAAGATGCTGTGTGTCTTTCTGATGAAAAATTTAGCCCTGAATTTTCAGCTCACAGTATAGGTAGATTCCATCCTTTTACAGTATTGGACATGTTTTACATTTTATTCCAGATGGTTTCCATTGTTAATAATTAGTTGCCCATTACAGAACTTGCCTTTCACTACACCTTCCTTTCACTTCTGTTCTGATCATATATTAGCTATTACATTAAATGCAATAAAGTATGAATACAGTGTTAAAGCTGGAAGATCAAGTAATTAAAGATTGGGAGTTTCAACAGTTCAGGCAGGGCTTGACAAAACCTGGGTGCCATGGTGGCCTAGCTGTGCTGTGGTACTAAAGGGGTTGGAATGTCCACTGACACCAAAAAAAGAAAAAAAAAGAGCTGCTGGTACCTTCAGCTTGTTTTCAGCAGTTAGGGATCTAGCGCCTAGGTGTGCAGTGCATTTGTCAAGAACTGACTTAAGGTAGTGCTGACAAGCCAAACTTGGTTACTCTGCACTACCTGGATTTTAATGGGATGTACTAAAAGCAAGGAGCACTATGACCAAATTCATGTTCCTGGAACAACCTTTAACTTTTTGATCCATTCAATTAGAATATGCAGTTATGAGATGCTTTAAACTGGGTTAATTTCACTCGAAAATCACTTCAGGGAAAAAAAAAACCATAAAAAGTTCTGACAGTGTGAAAACATCCTATCTTGATATTGTTAGACAGAAATGTTTTGATTTTTTTTCATTTTGAAATTATTTTCATTCAGAATTTTTATATACTATAACCAAATTTTAAAGAACAGTTAAAACCAAAAAATGTTTTTTGATTTTGTCAAACTAAAATGTTTCAACCAACTTGAAACTATTTATTTTTAGAATTTTCTTTCGCAGAGAATTTCAAAAATTTATTTTTGGTTTCAGTTTGGAATTAAGCCAAATTCTGAAATCTTAAAATCCTTTTCAAAGTGGAATTTCCTTTCTCCACATAGCTCTTAACATTGAAACTTTAATCTCACAACTTTAACATTGTATTAAGAGTTTTGCCCCTCCTCCACAGGAAGATCAAAAAAAAAGGTGGGGGACAAAAAGATGGAGATAATGGTCTTATACAGCTCATAAGCTTTGTTAGCAGAGCTTGCAAGTTCTTTGAACCGGCAAGCACCCACTTACCTGGTTGCATACATAAGGAATTCATGGCAGTTTTTAAGTGCTTACTTGTACATTTCAGTAACTTTTCTGCTGTGCATGCTCTGCACACAATTACATCATGTCATTGTTTCTTCAGGGAAGAAAAGAGTATCTAATTTATAACCATGTCCACAATTTATTTCTAACTGTGGAGATTAGAACCATTTGTGTTCCCATCTGGAAGTTTGTAGAGATTATCTATAGCCTCTCTGACTTCACCAGCCTGGCTGCAAAGCTGGGTAAGTGAGCATGTTGCCATCCGCAACTGACTCATTATTGCACTATGACCCATCTGAAGAGAGGTCTCAGAACATACAGAGAGTTAATGTTGTTTTAAACATTAGCTGTGCTCATTTTTTAGGACCTAATCCAAAAGCCCACTGAAGTCAACTAAAAGACCCCTAGAGTTCTTTGGGGGCGGGGAGGGGAACATAATGCTTCCTATCAGGGCCATCCCTATGGGGTACACAGCCCCAGACAAATCACCCTCTGCACCCCCCACACACACTCCGGCACTGGGGGGCCGGGCCGGCTGGCCCAGTGGAGGGGCAGGCCCCTGTGCCAGCCATCCCATGCTGGGATTGGGCGAGCCTGCCAAAAGAGTGGCCCTCTTCAGCGCTGCCGGTCTCACCACCACCACCACCACGCGCACTGCTTTCAGCTCTGTGCCAGAGCAGCGGGGAGGGGGCAGGAAGCAATGTGGCCAGTGGGGGGTAGCCGTACAGGCGCCGCACTGCCTCCTGCCTCCTCCCCCTTCCCTGCTGCTCCAGCACAGAGCCGAAAGCAGTGCACGGGGTGGGGATGGGGGGGGGGGTGCAGACTGGCAGTGTTGAATGGGACTGCTGCTTTTGGCCAGCTCGCCCAGTCCCCGGCATGGGGGGCAGCGGTGTGGGCCCCACAGGGCCCCCCAAAGTGCAGGGCCCTGAGCAGCTGCCCCTCTCACCCTACCCTAGGGACTGCCCTGCTTCCTATGGCTCTTCCCAGGCCATGCTGCCTCTTCCCACGTGGCTAAGAGGTTGCAGAAATGTTTTGTGGAATGGAGAAAATGACACAAAGATAAACATGCAGTTTAGCCATCTATTTCTTCCCTGTTGTCCAATTGTAGCTTTCTTTGTAATTTTTGCTTCATCTGCATTGTACTATATAGCTTGCTCATATGAGCAGGTAGAGTGAGAGGATGCAAGAGCATAGCAACATTTGACTTTTAGCTACGTCACCCTAAGTAGCCAAGCCACTAACTTCCAACAGGTCATAAATGAAGCATAATTTAGTCAACAAAGGTAAGGTAAATAAAAGACCAGGATATTTATTTGAGAACTGAATGTCCTACATTTCTCTCACTGATAGTCAAACTATAAATTTAACAATATTTATCTGAAAGCTAATTTTTTAACTGAAAAAGTATAAGCATTTTTTATCAATTCATTGTATTCAGTTCTGGATTGTGAAGTATGTTAATTAAGTGGATTCATAGTCCACTTGTATATTTACAGTAAGATATCCTTGAATAACTGAATGTCAGGGGACTAGTAATCACATTTATGAAACCTTTTGTCTTTCACTGATTCACATGTACCCAAGATGCAGCAGTGATGGAAAATCATTGCCATTTGAAAGCCAATTGGTACCTGATGGTGAAACAAGCTAGTTATTTCAGTACATTTCTTAATGACCAAAGGACACATCTTGCAAGATATTCAGTACTCCCAATTCCCATTGAAATGATAGGAATTGAAGGCAATTAGTACATCTCAGGATCAGACTGCAACTTCCCACTTACACAGCTATCACCACAGTTGGCATCTTTAGAGATAACCTCAGCACAGAGTCCAGGGAGTCAGGGTTCAGTTCTTTAAGAAGCTGAGCATTTTTTCTCAAGGTGCTGAATACTGTGCCAAAAACCAAAAGAAAACAAAGCACATCACCCCTCCCCACAAAATCTTACTCAGCAGCTTGCAGCACAGTAAACAAGATCTTTTTCTTTAGCATTGGACCCTCTAATAGAGTGAAGATGCACTGGTGGAGTAATGCAGAATATTTGTACAGCAAATAGCCATGGCACATATTTGTACAGATAAACAGAAAGATTAATTATTTTACCCCTGCTAATCTGATACTTTTCATCAGCAGTAAATATACTTAATTTAAAAGAAAAAAATAATTAAGATAAGTGTTTCATGTTCTTCTGTGCTAATATTTCTAAAATTTTCAAAAAATATGTCTGATAACTGTCATAAATAGTCACTAAAAATCACACTTTTCTTTTTTCCAATGCAAGCTTTAACAGAATTTTCCGATCTATATAATGTCTTTTACACAAAGGCATGTCTCTTCACAAAAGATACATCTCTTTATGGGAAAATCTACACCATTTTCCCTTAATTGTATATTTATAATGTATCCTATAATGAGTTTCCTCAAGAGAAAAAAAAAACAAAACAGTCTGTCTTCATTAGCAAAACGTGAAGTGAGGAAGTTAAAACATTTAGATGTCATGTCACCTATATACCTTTCTTCTCAGATGACACATTTGATTATGTTAGTTTAGAACTTTGACAGTATTTTATTCAAACATTGCTTGCTACAATGGCACACTGCATGTTTTGAATTATTACTGAACTCTAAAAGGAAGAAAAAATTATGGTTCATGTCCTCTGTGGAAAACTTTGCTAAAAAGAAAAAAATAAAATAACTAGACATAAAGGAAAAAAAAATCACAGGTAACTATGCAATAATGTGAGCTTAGGAAAGGTAACTTATTTGGATATTCAACCAACAATGAAATGTTTAAAGAATTTAAGACAAATCAAGTTATGCCTCATTTTAATATACTTCTGTACTGAATTACAAGTTATACAATACATCATTTATTTTAAAAGTCTTCCAAAAATATAAAATTTAAGAAGTAATCCTGTCCTCACTGAAGTCAATGGCAAAACTTCGAGTGACATCTTGAGGGCCAGGCTTTCTCCTTAAGAGAAAAGTACATACATTTATAAAGTCACTAATAAATTTCTCAGAAATCTTACACCATGCAACTATATTGGTGCTGCCCGGGGACGCTCAAAGTTTTCATACATGGGGCCACAGAGCCTGATTGGTGCAGGCCCAATCACCACAAAATTCCAAAACCCGTTCTTTTCACACTATACATGATATACAGTTATATATTTTAAGTATTTTATTACAACAAAAAAGCCATTTGCAGGCTGCATACAGCCCGTGAGCCAAACTTTGGGCACCCCTGCACTATACCTTCTGCCTCTCACATCCTGGTCTAAGGCTCATTAAGATCAATGGGACTCCTTCCATTGCTTTCCACTGGCCCTGGATTAGGCCATTAATGCCCCCATATAATTACTGATAACTTTCCAATTTTCTTTGTCTTTTCATTTTATACTTTCCCCAAATATCGGATTTGCCTCTGTACAGGCTTAAACATATTTAATGTGTCAATTAATATAAAATGTCTTCAACTGCAGTTATAGAATCATAGAATTATAGAACCATAGGGTTGGAAGGGACCTCATGAGGTCATCTAGTCCCACCCCCTGCCAAAAAAACCAGGAGCACTCCCACTAAATTATCCCAGCTAGAGTTTTATCCAGCCAGGCCTTAAACATCTCCAGAGACGGAGATTCCATCACCTCCCTAGGTAGCCCATTCCAATGCTTTACCACCCTCCTAGTAAGAAAGTTTTTCCTAATGTCCAGCCTCAAACTCCCCAGCTGCAAACTGATCACTTTTGTCATTCTGTTAATTAAATATTACAATTCAAGGATATATTTAAAACGCTAATGTTTGGGAACAGCTGTTCTGCAGCCTGATTAAATGCATTGAATCTCTTCATATAACAATGTAAAACAACTAATGCCATGTCAGGAAACATATTCCTCTCACAACTGAAAAATAATTTGATTGGTGTCACATAGGAAACAATCACTCAAAGTCGACCTCATCATTCCACTTATAGGAACCAATCTTGTAACCCATATTCATATAAGCAATCTTAATTTACCAAAATTACTTCAAGTGAACTAGCTGGGCAAGTAAGAGAGACTTTCCAGAGTAAAGGCTTGAAAAATCAGGCCTATGATATCCCAATATCATACACTAAATAAATCCTGATCGACATAGTAATGGAAAAAAGAAAAACAACCCTTTAATGTCACAGTTCTTCAAGAACAATTAGTAATCTGGCGCTTGGTCCTGCTCCCGTTAGTCAGTGGGAAATCTTGAATTGATTTCATTGGGAATAGAATCATGTCCATGGTTATTTTACAAAAATTTAACTAGGTTCCAACAAAGAATACAGAGATTTTCCCAAGGAATTTGGTTTCTCATTAAAGAGATGGGTTTTTCTAGTCATTATTTCTCTTCTATTATTCGGCAACAGTCCTATTTAAAGAACTGGTCATTTTGGTTAGAGATAAAAAGGCGTTACTTGCCTTACTGTTTCTTTCATGTATTTACCCTATATGCATACATGTACTCTGTTTACACACGAACTGTACTCGTAAGATCTACTCATTGTGTATTTTTTCTAAAGAAAAGTGAAACATGCTTTACAAACATAACTTGAAATAATATATCACAGGCCAAACTACTATTTAATCCTAAAACGTCGGGGGGGGGGGGGAATCCAAATATTCCTCCAGTAATACAAGTGTAAGGACCATGTACTAAATCCTGAAGCCTTTATTCAGTTATCATTCATTCTTTCTTCACTCATACTAAAGTCAATGAATGTTTGTCTCTGAAAGAATACCTCAGGATATGGCCATGTAGCAATTTCACATCAACTTTTGACATTCATCTTAGCCAAATATCGCAAAATGTAGATGCCGTTTCCATATTTTTCCTTAAAATAGCGCAGAATAAAATGAAATCAGAAAAAGCTTTTCATTTACAGCTGTCTGTAACTTGAAGGAGATAGGGCACTAGCGACATTAAAATCACCCTTACTAATGACAGATTGACATTTTCACAACACCCCATAAATCTTATTGTTCTAAACTATAAACAATCCCCTTTCCGTACCTACAGCAATATAGAAGTGATGAAAACTAGATGATGATTTTTGAACAGATTTCTTTATATGCAATGCAAAGGAAATGCACATTCATCTAGACAGTACATAGATGCTAAACCTGCGGAAATCCACATAGTTTTCCTTCTAAAATATTGTATGTCTGTATAGGTGTCAGAGTCCCTCTGCCTATTTATATCTCAGAACTGCCTTGCTGCATCACTGAGTGGTATCTCCAGGAAAACGCACACGTGGAACATTTCAAATTTGCCACTTGAAGCAAAAACAAAACAAAACAAAACAAAACAAAAAAACAACAAACCCAAATCAAAACAAAAACACCTAAACCCCAAATCAAGAATTACTGCAGAAAACGGCATGTTTCCCACCCCTTCTTTCAGCCTTAACCATCATCACAACACATTGGGAGGAAAGTGAGGAGGTGGAGGATGTGCCGCAATATTTATATTCCTATTTGTCAGAGTATTTTAGGAACCGTCAAGGAGTTGCTCACCACTACTACAAGAAGTGCAATTGCCTAACACCGCCCTGAACCAGAGATGCTATGGAAAAGAAGAGGGGAAAAGACTGCTGCCATAACAACCCTTCAGCAGAGAACTGTTGAGATCCAGGGTGGTGTGCCTGGTGAAACCTAAAACCAGAAAACGCATGTCAGCAACAGGAACCTGCTGCCACTCGCCCTCTCTCCTCCGCACAATGAACCCCAAAGGTGGACTTGTGCAGGCTGCCTTCCCCTTTGGGCTGAATGAAAAGTTCATCCTTGCCCCCTCCTGCGTCCGAAGCGACAGCTCCCAGCCTTACCTCTCCCGGCATCACACTGAGATCAGGTGAAGAAACGTCCCTCTGCCCGGGCGCGCAGGAGGCTGGGCTGCGCAGAGGAAAGGTCCCCGGCTCCGCCAGGCGAGCGCTGGACTGGCCCCGAGGAGGAGGGGGCGAGGGGGGTTGAGGCCCCCTTTAAAGCCACATCCTGGAGGGAGGAGAGACGCTGGCTCTCCCGACCCAAACCTCCGGCGCCCCCACCGCAGGAAAGCCTGCTGAAGAAGTTGAAGTCCTGTCAATCAGCTGACGCCCCCCTCCCGCCAGGATGCAGCCAGGCGCGCAGCAGCCCGGCTGGATTTGGGGGGGGGGTGCCCGTGTTCCCCCGGGGCACGGGCGGGCGGCTGGAGGACGCTCCGCAGGGGGTGGCTGAGGCTGAGAGGCGGGGGCTTTGCAGCCGCAGCGTGGGGGCCGCGGAGCGTCCGCCGGGGACCCCGCGCCCGCGGCTGCCCGGGTGGCGGCGGCGCTACTCACCGGCGCGGGGCGGGAGCTGGCGGCGCAGGAGCCGGGGCTGCTCCCGGGCGCGCTCTCGCTGCCCAGCCCCGGCGCCGCCGCCGCCGCCGCCGATGCAGCTGCCGCTGGAGGAGGCGGCGAGGGAGACTCCGGCGCGGGCGCGCGCGGCGGGAGGGGGCGCGGGGGCGCGGATGGGGAAGCCGGGAAGGGGGCGGCGGGGACACGCTCGGCTGCCCCCGTCCTCAACCGCGGGCGGGAGACGTGAGCCTCCCTCGGCCCACCCCGGGGTCCTTCGTGTGAAGGGCGGGGGTCGCTGCCAGCCCCTCCCATCCCCCGCACACACCCCCAGCCCCAGCGGCCCGGGGAGGCTCCGGCGGCCGCACGTGAGCGCTGCTGCAATCCGGCGGCACGGGGCCGCCTTCCCGCCACCGCAGCCTGCCGCCAAGGGCGCCTGCAGAAGGCGCGCGAGGCAGGGCTGAGGCCGGGGTCGCTCCGGCTCTCTCGCGCCTGGGCGCCTCAGGCTGCGGCGGGGGGGTGGCCGGGCCCAGCCAGGCTGGGGAAGGAGAATTTGGTGCCCCGCACGTGCCTTTCAGGGCGGAGGGAGAACCGAGGGAAGCGGCCTCGGTGTGCCGGGAGCATCCGCGCGGGCGGTTTTCTTTCTGCGCGGCAATACGATAAATAAATAAAGCCTTGGGGGGGGGTACAAAAGAGTAAAACAAACAGTCAAATAATTAGTGACTGACTGTGAAATGAGCGGAGTAGTTCTTCAAGTAGACCTTTCCAGGCAAACCTAAACCACTTTTGGTTGTTGTCAGCAGATATTTCTTTGAAATATTGGCTCCTTAGCTGAGAACTAAACCAATGTCAAGTGAAATGGTAAACATGAGGAGTCATGGATGGCAAGGTTCACGGGTCAATTTCAAAAGAGAGAGCCGTGTTAGTCTAGTCCACTAAAAAAACAACAAG
>ML681979.1:44012780-44044878 GCA_007922195.1 Podocnemis expansa | reverse complement strand
GGACCTCATAGGTCATCTAGTCCAACCCCCTGCCAGAGGCAGGACCACTCCCACTAAACCATCCCAGTCATGGTTTTGCCCAGCCGGGCCTTAAACACCTCCAAAGATGGAGACTCCACCACCTCCCTTGGGAGCTCATTCCAAGGCTTCACCACTCTCCTAGTAAAAAAGTTTTTTCTAATATCCAGCCTCGACCTCCCTAACCGCAACTTGAGACCATTGCTCCTCATTCTGTCCTCTGTTATTCCTGAGAACAGTCGAGCTCCCTCTTCCTTAGAGCATCCCCTCAAGTAGTTGAAGGTTGCTATCAAATCCACCCTCAATCTTCTCTTCTGCAGACTAAATAAGCCTAATGCTTTCAGTCTTTCCTCATAGGGCTTGTGCTCCAGCCCTTTAATCATTTTGGTTGCCCTCCTCTGAACTCTCTCTAGCATGTCCCTGTCCTTTTTGTAGTGGGGAGCCCAAAACTGAACACAGTATTCTAGATGTGGCCTCACCAGTGCAGAATAGAGGGGAATGATCATATCCCTTGATCTGCTGGTAATACTTCTTTTGATGCAGCCCAGTATGCCATTGGCCTTTTTGGCAGCAAGAGCACACTGCTGACTCATATGTAGCTTCCCATCCACCATGACCCCCAGGTCCTTTTCTATCGTGCTGCTACTTCACTGAATGTTCCCCAGCCTGTAGCAGTGCATGAGGTTTTTCCATCCCAAGTGCAAGATTTTACACTTGCCCTTATTGAACCTCATAAGATTTCTATTGGCCCACTGTTCCAATTTATCTAGGTCTCCATGAATCCTGTCCTTGCCCTTCAACGTGTCTACTGGGTATCTTAGGTGCTGGGTATCTTAGCTGGGTATCTTAGGTGCCTATACACAAATGCAAGGAGCCTGGGAAACAAGCAGGAGGAATTGGTAGCACTAGCGCAGACAAAGAACTATGACATGATTGGGATAACAGAGACGTGGTGGAATAGTTTGCATGACTGGAGCTCTGCAATAGATGGGTATAGACTGTTCAGGAAGGACAGGCAGGGAAGGAAAGGGGGAGGAGTAGCACTATATGTAAAGGAGCTCTATGACTGCTCAGAGCTCCATTATGAAAGTGGAAACAAGCCAGTTGAAAGTCTGTGGGTTAAGTTTAGAGGGGAGAGCAACAAGGGGGATGTTGTGGTAGGTGTCTGCTACAGACCACCAGATCAGAAGGAGGAAGTGGATGAGGCATTCTGTGGACAACTAACAGAAGTTTCTAGAGCACAGGCCCTGGTTCTCATGGGGGACTTCAATTACCCTGACATCTGCTGGAAGGCCAATACAGCAGTGCACAAGCAATCCAGGAAGTTTCTGGAGAGTGTTGAGGACAACTTCCTGGTACAAATGCTGGAGCAACCGACGAGGGGCCTTGCGCCTCTCGATCTGCTGCTCACAAATAGAGAAGAATTTATCAGGGAAGTAGAGGTCAATGGCAGCCTGGGTAGCAGTGACCATGAAATGATTGAGTTCAAGTTGATGATTAAAGGAAAGAAGGAAAGAAGCAAAACACAGACCCTGGACTTCAGAAAAGCAGATTTTGTCTCCCTCAGGGAACTGATGGGCAGGATCCCTTGGGAGGCTGATCTGAAGGGGAAAGGTGTCCAAGAGAGTTGGGTGCATTTTAAAGAAACCCTGCTAAGGGCACAGGAAGATACAATTCCGATAAGGAGAAAGCACAGCAAATGTGGAAGGCGCCCACTGTGGCTTAACAGAGAGCTCTGCACTGAGCTGAAGCATAAAAAGGACGCTTACAGGAAGTGGAAGCTAGGACAGATGACTAAGGAGGCATATAAAGACATTGCTCGGGACTGCAGGGATAAAATCAGAAAGGCCAAAGGACAAATGGAGTTGCGACTAGCAAGGGATGTGAAGGATAACAGGAAGGGGTTCTACAAGTATATCAATAACAAGAAGAGGATCAGGGATGGTGTAGGTCCCTTACTGAATGGGGCAGGCATCCTCGTGACAGAGGATGAGGAAAAAGCTGAAGTGCTCAATGCTTTCTTTAGTTCAGTTTTCACAAGCAAGGTCAGCTCCCAGCCCACTGCACTAGGTACGGGGGACTGGGGAGAAGAAGAGAGGCCCTTGGTGACAGAAGGTCAGGTTAGGGACTGCTTAAAGAAACTAGATGTGCACAAGTCCATGGGGCCAGATGAACTGCATCCGAGGGTGCTGAGGGAGCTGGCTGATGAGATAGCAGTACCGTTGGCCATTATCTTTGAAAACTCGTGGCGAACGGGGGAGGTGCCAGAGGACTGGAAAAAAGCAAATATAGTACCTATCTTCAAGAAAGACAAAAAGGACGATCCAGGGAATTACAGACCTGTCAGCCTCACCTCAATCCCTGGAAAAATCATGGAGCAGCTTCTCAAAGAATCCATCCTGAAACACTTGGAGGAACGTAGAGTAATCAGGAACAGTCAGCATGGATTTACCAAGGGTAAATCATGCCTGACCAACCTCATCGCCTTCTATGATGAGATGACTGGATTTGTGGATGCGGGAAGAGCCGTTGGTGTGATATACCTTGACTTTAGCAAGGCTTTTGATACGGTTTCCCACAGCATTCTCATTGGCAAATTAAGGAAGTATGGGTTAGATGCATGGACTGTAAGGTGGATAGAAAACTGGCTGGAACAACGGTTTCAGCGTGTAGGAATCAATGGCTCCATGTCAAGTTGGCAGGCAGTAACAAGTGGTGTGCCCCAGGGGTCGGTCCTGGGGCCAGTTCTGTTCAATGTTTTCATTAATGATCTGGATGATGGGATAGATTGCACACTTAGTAAGTTTGCAGATGATACCAAACTGGGGGGAACGGTAGACACCCTAGAGGGCAGAGACAGGATTCAGGGAGACCTAGACAAACTGGAGCAGTGGGCCAAGAGGAATCTCATGAGGTTCAACAAGGACAAGTGTAAAATCCTGCACTTGGGACGAAAAAACCCCATGTACTGCTACAGGCTGGGGAGTGATCAGCTAAATAGCAGCACTGGAGAAAAGGACCTGGGAGTCATGGTGGATGGGAAGCTGGATATGAGTCAGCAGTGTGCTCTTGCTGCCAAAAAGGCCAATGGCATACTGGGCTGCATCAGAAGAAGTGTTACCAGCAGATCGAGGGATGTGATCATTCCCCTCTATTCTGCACTAGTGAGGCCACATCTGGAATACTGTGTCCAGTTTTGGGCTCCCCACTACAAAAAGGACATGGACAAATTAGAGAGAGTCCAGAGGAGGGCAACCAAAATGATCAAAGGGCTGGAGCACAAGCCCTATGAAGAAAGACTGAAGGAACTGGGCTTATTTAGCCTGCAGAAGAGAAGACTGAGGGGGGATTTGATAGCAACCTTCAACTACTTGAAGGGTTGCTCCAAGGAGGAGGGAGCTCGACTGTTCTCGGTAGTAACAGAGGGCAGAACGAGAAGCAATGGTTTCAAGTTACAGCTGGGGCGGTCCAGGCTGGATATTAGGAAAAACTTCCTTACTAGGCGAGTGGTGAAGCAGTGGAATAAGTTGCCTAGGGAGGTGGTGGAATCTCCATCTCTGGAGGTGTTCAAGTCCCAGCTGGACAAAACACTGACTGGGATGATCTAATGGGAGTGGTCCTGCTTTTTTTGGCAGGGGGTTGGACTAGATGACCTTGTGGGGTCCCTTCCAACCCTATGATTCTATGATTCTATACTGCTCCCCCCAGCTTGGTGTCATCCGCAAACTTACTGAGAGTGCAGTCTATTCCATCATCCAGATCATTGATGAAAATGTTGAACAGAACTGGCCCCAGGACCGACCCCTGGGGCACCCCACTCGTGACTGGCTGCCAGCTAGATATGGAACCATTGATTCCTACATGCTGAAACCGCTGATCTAGCCAGTTTTCTAACCACCTTACAGTCCACCTATCCAACCCATACTTCCTTAATTTGCCAGTGAGAATGCTGTGGGAAACTGTATCAAAAGCCTTGCTAAAATCAAGGTACATGACATCAACGGTTCTTCCTGCATCCAGAAAACCAGTCATCTGATCACAGAAAGAGATGAGATTGGTCAGGCATGATTTACCCTTGGTAAATCCATGCTGACTGTTCCTGATCACTTTATTTTCCTCTAATTGTTCTAGGATGGATTCTTTGAGAATCTGCTCCATAATTTTTCCAGGGATTGAGGTGAGGCTGACTGGTCTATAATTCCCCGGATCCTCCTTTTTCCCTTTCTTGAAAATAGGCACTACATTTGCTTTTTTCCAATCCTCTGGCACCTCCCCCATTCTCCATGAGTTCTGAAAGATAATGGCCAGCAGTGCTGATATCTCATCGGCCAATTCCTTTAGCACTCTTGGATGTAGTTCGTCCGGCCCCATGGACTTGTGCACATGCAGCTTCTTTAAGCAGTCCCTAACCTGACCTTCCATCACCAAGGGCCTATCTTCTTCTCTCCGATCTGCCACACCCATGGTAGTGGGCTGGGAGCTGACCCCGCCCGTGAAAACTGAAGCAAAAAACGCATTGAGCACCTCAGCTTTTTCCTCATCCTCTGTCACAATGATGCCTGCCCTATTCAGCAAGGGGCCTACACCATCCCTGATCTTCTTCTTGTTATTAACATACTTGTAGAACCCCTTCTTGTTATCCTTTACATCTCTCGCTAGCCGCAACTCCATTTGTCCTTTGGCCTTTCTGATTTTATCTCTGCAGTCCCTAGCAATATCTTTATATGCCTCCTTGGTCATCTGACCAAGCTTCCACTTGCTGTAAGCTTCCTTTTTATGTTTAAGCTCAGAGCAGAGTTCTCTGCTAAGTCATTCTGGATGCCTTACATGTTTGTTCTTTCTCCTAATTGGAATGGCAACTTCCTGTGCTCTTAGCAGGGTTTCTTTAAAATATAACCAACTCTCTTGGACTCCTTTCCCCTTCAGATTAGCTTCCTAAGGGATCCTGCCCATCAGTTCCCTGAGGGAGCCAAAATCTGCTTTTTTGAAGTCCAGGGTTTTTTTTTTTTGCTTCTTTCCTTCCTTCCTTTAATCAGGATCCTGAACTCAACCATGTCATGGTCACTACTGCCTAGCTTGCCATTTACCTCTATGTCCCAGATCAATTCTTCCCTGTTTGTGAGCAGCAGGTCGAGCGATGCAAGATCCCTAGTTGGTTATTATTATGTCACACATTCCTAATAAAACCCACAAACCCTCTTCATTTGAATACGAGAGCCTTCATCAAACAAATGCCTAAGTATATTTCTTCATATAATAGTTTTTAAGAACAAATGTTGCCCTGTTCCAAAGGGGTAGCCGTGTTAGTCTAGGTCAGCAAAACAAACATGGAGTCCTGCAACACTTTTAAAGACTAATAAACTTCTTTATCACATGAGCTTTGGTAGGAGAAAATCACACTTACTCAGATGATTTGAAGATGGGGAATTTACAGAAAGGGAGCAAAATAAATGGAGGGAAGCGGAAGTCATAGGATCATGTCAGACTCTTATAGCAAATCAAAGCAGTAGTTTGAATTCAAACATTGGGGAACAGCAGAAGGGGAGGTCCAATCAACTGTTATAATGAAAAAAATCAAAAGTCCTTATTTAACTCTGAAACAACAAAGTCAAATTTGCATCTGAATTCCAGTTCTGCAGCTTCTCTTTGAAGCTTTGGTTTCTTACTCATTTGTTTGACCACAACTATTAACAAATCATCAATGGAGTGATCAGGAAGAGAGAAGTACTCACCTATTGATTTTCGAATGTTGTGATTCCTGATGTCAGTTTTTTGCCCATTTATTCTTTTGCACAGAGACTGTCCTCTTTGTCCAGAACATAAGACGGGGGCATTTCTGGCACATGATGGCATAAATCACAATGGTAGATGACCAGGTAAATGAGCCCTTGATGGAGTAACTGGTTTGATTGGGTCCTGTGATGGTGTCTTTTGTGCAGATATGTGGGCAAAGTTGGCAATGTGGTTTGTTGCAGGGATATGTGCCTGCTTCAACAGTTCTCTTGTTTGATCTCATGAGTATCTGCTTCAGGATGGGGAGGAGGCTGTAAGTGAGAAGTGGTATGTTTCCCAAGGCTTGAGAGAGTGAGGGATTGTCTTATAGGATAGGCTTAGATCCTTGATGATGTGCTGTAGAGGTCTGACTTGGGAGTTGTAGGTAATGACAAGTGGCATTCTGTTGATTTCTTTCTTGGGCTTCTCCCGTACTTTGGGGTACCCTTCTGGCTCTTTCAATCTATTTCTTCACTTCCGCAAATAGGTATTGTAGTTTTAAGGATGCTTGATAGAAATCCTTAAGGTGTCTGTCTCTGTCTGAGGGATTGGAGCAAATGTGGTTATATCTTAGGGCTTGGCTGTAGACAATGGATTGTGTGGTAAGTCTTGGATGAAAGCTCGAGGGATGTAGGTAACTATAGTGATCAGCAGGTTTTTGGTATAGGGTGGTGTTAAAGACTATGTCTACATTAGTGACTTAGTTTGAATTAAGGAGGCTTACTTCAAACTAAATTAGCCCATGGCCAAACTATCTTAGCCTTAGTTTGAACTAAGAAATTCCTTACCTCAAACTAAGGAATGCTTAGTTCGAACTAGTAAGTATTAATGGTTAGTTTGAACTAAGTGCAGCAGAGACTGGAACTGACCCTTAGTTCAAACTTACTAAGTTTGAACTAAGGCAGTCAGCTCAAACTAACAACATGGACCAGTTTGAACTAACAGTTAGTTCAAACTAGTCCACATTGTTAGTTCGCACTAAGAAGTTGGTGGTTAGTTCGAACTAACCTGAGGTTAGTTCGAACTAACTTTGGCTAGTGGAGGCATAGCCTATGTGTCCATCACTAATTTGCCCTATCGTGGCCAGAAAGGGGATCTCTTATGTGGAGTGTTCCAAGCTAAGTTTGACTATGTAGTGGAAATTGTTGAAATCTCTGTGAAAATCTTCAAGGGCATCGTTAGCGAGGGTCGAGATGAAGAAGATGTCATTAGTGTAGAGGTGCTTCGGGATGAGATGCACAAAACATTGTTCTAAGTCAGACACAAAAATGTTGGCATATTGTGGGGCCATGTGAGTACACATAGCACTGCTGCTGACTTTAAGATATAAATTATCTTCCAGTCTGAAATTGTTGTGGTTGAGTACAAAGTTCAGCCCTGATCTGGGATGGTTCTTCTAACGGGTTGTTATTCGTCCTTGTGTGGGATGTTGGTGTAAAGAGCTTCTGTGTTCATAGTGGTCAGGATGGTGTTTTCTGGAAGTTCACCAAAGGACTGGCTTAATTCAAACTAAATTGGCCCCAGTCTACATTTCCTTAGCTCAAACTAAGAAATTACTTAGTTTGAACTAGTAAGCACTGGTACTTAGTTTGAACTAAGTGCTTAGTTTGAGCATTAATTCAATCTAAGCACAATGTAGAGTTGAACTAACCTTTAGTTCGAATTTACGTAGTTCAGACTAAGGGCAGTTAGTTCGAACTAATGAAGCATACTAGTTTGAACTAATGTTAGTTCAAACTAATCCACTTTGTTAGTTCAAACTAATAAATTCAAAGTTAGTTTGAACTAACCTCAAACTTATTAGTTCAAACTAACAAGTTTGAACTAACTTTCTCTAACGTAAATACAGCCATGTGGTCTTAGGAGAGAGTCCACATAGCCAGATAAGCCTGCTGTAAGAGTGCCAATGCCTGTGATGATGGTGAGTCCAGGGTTTCCTTTTTTACGGATTTTTGGTAGTAGATAGAATATCTCTGGTTGGGGTTCTGGTGGTGTGCCTGTCTTGATTTGTTCCCATGCTGCTTTGGGGGGTTTCTCGAGTAGATTTCATAGTTCCTTTTGGTATTCCTCACTGGGGTCATAGAAAAGAGTTTTGTAGAATGTTGTGTTGGAGAATTGTTTATAAGCCTCCTGATCATAATCTTATTTATTCATGATGATGACAGTACCTTCTTTGTCAGTCTCCTTAATAATGATGTCAGAGTTGTTTCTGGGGCTCTGATGGCACTGCATTCTGCATAGCTGAGGTTATAGTGTAAGGGATGTTGTTTGTCCACAATTTCAGCCTTTGTATGACGGCAGAAACAACCAAAGTAGAAGTTTAGTCTGTTGTTGTGATCATCAAGAGTCATCTATGGTGAATATTTCTTCTTGCAGTATTGGGAGAATGATATCTGAACGTCACTGCATTGATAGTTGGTGTGGTGGAAATATTACCTGAGTCTGAGATGGTGAAAGTAGTCCTCCAGATCACCACAGAATTTTATCCTATGTGTGGGAGTTGTGGGGAAGAAGGAAAGTCCCTGAGTTAGTACAGATTCCTCTGCTGGAGTAAGTGAGTAGCACGAACGATTAACAATGTTGTTGGGTGAACTGAACTTGTCACTGTTGTCCCCTGTGGTGCATAGTAGATTAGACAGTTTGGTATCTTTTTTCTTCTGCAGGAAAACAAAGTATGTGATGTAGCTGAATTTCCTCTTTTTTTATGAATTCCAGCCACGTAGAAGAATGGGTATGTCTACACACATCCTCAAATTTGACCTAATAAACAGTAGGTCGAATTTAAAAATAGGGCTGTTTACACAGCACTTGGGTGATTCGACCTAAGGCTTCCCTTAGGTCTAATCTAAGAGAGGTCCCTTCGAAGTTACAAAACCTTCTGTAACTTCGAAAGGATCGTTAATTAGAATGCTAAAGTTTGAATTGATGCTGTGTAGACATATGAATTCAAACTAAAGTTAGTTCGAATTCATATGTTTGACCTTCCTCCCTATGCACCCTGAAAGGAAGACCAGCACCAGCCCTGCATGGGACTGTCAAACCCCGCTGGCTGAGGGGAGCAGAGGCAGCCCTGCGTGGAGCTGTCAAGTAGCGGGGAGGAAAGACAGCCCTGTTGGGGGGCTGTCTTTGCTCCCCACCAGCAGCAAGGTTTGATAGCCCCACATGGGGCTGCCTCTGCTCCCCATCAGCAACGGTGTTTGACAGCCCACTGCGGGGCTGACAGAGTGAGGGGGGGAGGGGGAAGGATTCCCCTAGCCCCCACAGTGGAGCGGAGGAGAAAGGATTCCCCCAGCCAGGTGCTGACAGTGCAGGGCTGTGGGAATCCTTTCTCCCCCACCTCCAATGGGCTGTGTGTGTGGGTTGCCCTGGCTCCACGGAGCCCTGCCAGGGGACAACATCCCTTGCCAGGCTCCTGTCTTCTGAGCTGCAGCTGGGGGAAAGTGTCCCCTGCCCAGCTCTGGCCTCAGGGCATCTAGAGCTGGGCAGGGGATGCTTTTCCCTGTGCTGGGCTGCAGGGGCTGGAGCCTGGCAGGGGATTGGGTGGCAACATGGCCCTGCCAGGGGGCCATGTTGCCACACCTCCCATGATACCTCTCTTCCAATTTGAACTAGCAAGTCCTGTCTATGGACATGCTAGTTCAAATTGGTTTTCTTACTCTGGACATGTTAGTTTGAATTGATTCAATTCGAACTAATCATGATTAGTTCAAATTGAGTCAATTCGAACTAACAGTCTAAGTGTAGACATACCCAATGTGTTTTTGTATAACAGATTCCAGTGTTGAGAGTTCATTTTTAATGTTCTTCTGTTTGCTGTACAGGATGATGATTAGGTGGTTTCTTAGCTTCTGTGAGAGTGTATGGCACAATCTCTCACTGTAGTCTGGCTAATATGTTGATTGTAAAGGATTTTTCACATTCAGTCCATTAGGTACAATGTCCATTTGTTCGCATTTGGAAAGGAAGATGATGTCTGTCTGAATCTGTGTGAGTTGTTTCATGAAGTTGATGGATTTCCACTTCAAACATACCTAAGAGGAAACAGAGAAGATCTAACTTATGTGTAAATATCCTGTGGATCCTCTGTCCAAGATGGGATTTTAGAGTAGCATCTCACAACTCTTGTAAAACATCTACAACATTTCCTCAGAGGAAAAAAAGAAATAGTGGTCTTTAACTAGGTGGGAGGAGCTGACAGCAGCTAAAATTAGGTACATATTTTAGAAGGAACCTACCCTTTGCAACCTTAATTTGATCTCCTCTGAAATATGAATCATGACATAGTCTTTAAATAAAATATCCTACTTTTTTTTCTGCAGGAGCCACACATATTCCAGTAAATGGATAATTATTTAATATTTATTTTAGTCTCCTTATTCAAGGCATGCTACAGCCTTATTTAACACACTATCCAAACTCTGACCTGAATACAAATTATTCATTTCCTCAAGGGTGTTTCCATGGTGCTTTCACCATAATATACGAGAGCTTCACAAACATTAATTATTATATATTCACAGCGCCACTATGAAGTGAAGGGACGTGTGAAATGAGGATAATGAGACATAGAGTTAAGGCCAAAATTGTCAAAAATGTCAACTAATTTTGAGTGTGCAACTTCAAACACTTAAAGTCAGATTTTCAAAAGGTATTTAGGCACTTAAAGATGCAGATAGTATAATTTTTAGAGGCACCCATATGCCTACCTCTCTTAAGGCTTAATTTTCTAGAATGCTTACTTTTATACTACTATGTTGTTATAGATTAGGTTGAGCTTCACTGAAATGAGATGGGAAGGAATTATAACCACTATAATTCATTTAAAATGGTTGTAAGAAGTAATTAAAGCTCCTTGATGGAATCAGGTAATTGAACCAACAGCAGCCCCCACACAAAATGCAGGCCTATCACTGCCCAAGACAAAGGCATGTGTGAGGCTGATCAGGAGTTCGAACTATGGTCATGGAAGATTTTGCTGTGTTTTGTTTTAGTAAAAATGTCTGTGTGACAGGAGTGCTCCTGGCCCAGAAAAAGACCCGGAGCTCAGGAGCTGGGATTCAGGGCTCATGTGCCACTGCTGCAGCTGCTGCTTTGGCAGACCCAGAGCCCTGGCATTGGGACTCAGGACCCATAAGCTGGGTGCCAGCAACACCACTGCTATGTGACAGAGACAGAAGCCAGAGAAACACCACAGAAGGAGACAAAGAAGATAACAAGTAGGTACCAGACATAGCCACCGAAGCACTAGTAGTATGGTCGTAAGAAAAAGCTAAAAGAGTTTTTGGATTACCGGTAAGTGAAAGAGGCTTAGAACTGTAAGTAAAGAAACTGCTTCCTGTTTGATCTCTCATGTGTTCAAGGAAACAAGACCTTGTACTTACTCTGTAAGTACATTGCATCAAAATGACCATCACCAATTTCTCCTCCTAATGGAAACAACTGGATTCCAAATTTTGGCTACCTACTCTGGTTGAAAAAGAGTAACAATTGTTCAAAGAACAGGTCCCATTGATCTCCATTACAGCTCACACTGTTCAGGATGTCTGCAAATCTGCTACCAAGTGTCTCTTCTTGAGCAATCAGAAAATGAGGAGTGTGCTCTTGGTGGCAACCTATGAAAACTGCTTTAAATGACTTGCCCAGCACCCCTTGGGAAGCCTGTAGCAGAAGCAGGAATAGAATCCAATTCCCAAGAGTATCTGAACTTCTTTAGTCATGAGACCATATTGACTCTGCAATCCTCTACCCTATTCACTACAAACATTTAAGCAGATGTCCTACAAGCAATAGACTCTTTCACTACACATCTCTGATACACCCACAAGGCAGATCCAATACTGTGCACTGAATGAAGGAAGGATCCTCTGCAAAAATAGTATGATCATGTAATTAGAGGTTGTTTCATAATGCATGCACACAAAGGGGATGAGGTAAGGTTGGATAAGTGTTTCTTCCTTTGTGAATACTGGCTTTTGCAAGCTTCACTTTCTTTTACAATGAAATATTTTAAATGTAATTTCATAATTTAAAAAACAGAACTTGAAAAAAAAACCCACAGAAATTCTATTATGTGGTATCATATTGACCCCTCAATTTGGATCATTAGCAACTAAGTTGAATCATTTAAAGTATGGAAGAGTTAGTTATAAATTACTGAGATAGGGAGTCTTGTAGAGAAAGCGCTAGCCAGTCTCAACCACAGGCACTGTCAGAAACCATTTTGGAGAAGATCAGGTTCAGTGGTCAGAGCTGTGGTAGTCAGGCCTACTGCTGGAGCCAGAGTCAGCTCTAGAATCAGAGGTCCAGAACAGGTTTGGAATGATGATGGAGCCAGCCTGCCAGGCTAAAGCAGAACTAGAAAAATGGTTTAGGCAGGAACAGACCAGGAGAGAGTTCCAAGCCACAGTGTGACATTGAACAGACTAAGTTACTGTTCCTTCTGCCTTAAGAGTAAGCAGACCAATTCTTGACTTGTGGATTTGCTGGAGCCTAGCACAGGACTGACTCACAGGCTTAGCTACCAGCGCTACTTGTGATAAATTAACAGCATGAACAGTAATAAAAAAAAAATCCTATTATATACATGAAATGTGACAGTGAAAATGTTGCTTTAGGAAGGGTAACTTCTGAATTTACTGAGGTGTAAAAAAGACATTTGCTTACCTTCATAACTGTTGTTCTTTGAGATGTGTTGCTCAAGTCAATTCAACTTAGGTGTGTTCACATACACTTTGTGCAATCATTGGAAGGTTTTTCCCTTAGCAATACCTAATTGACTAGTACGGGTGCCCTCTAGAGTGATGCCTCCATGGAACAGTATATAGAGCCTGCTGACCTGCAACCTCATCAGTTCCTTCTGGCCTGAGTGCTCAGACGGAGGGGGAGGCGGGTGGATCTTGGAATGGACCTAAGCAATACATCTCGAAGACAGCAATTACAAAGTTAAATAACTGTTTTCTTCTTCAAGTGCTTGCTTATGTTGATTCCAATTAGGTGACACCTAAGCTGACTTGAGGTGAAGGGGTCAGAGTTCATGGGGTTGCTGAGTGAAGCACTGCTCTTCTGAATGTTACATCACCCCTGGCTTGTTAGGTGATGGCATAAAATACAATGAATGTGTGGATCAATGACTAGTTTGCAGTCTTGCAGATCTCTTGTTTAGGGACATGTGCCAGAAATGTTGCCTACAGAGACCTGTGCTCTCATGGAGTGTGCAGATAGCTCCAGAGCCGGCACCTTGGCCAGGTCATAGCCAGTTCTGATACAGGAGATGATCCACAAAGAGATCCTTTGGGATGAGATAGGTAGGCCTTTCATCATCTTTGCTATAGCAATGAAGAGTTGGTTTGACCTGTGGAAAGGCTCAGTCCTCTCTACATAGGAAGCGAGTGCTCTTCTAACATGTAGGGAGTGGGTACTCCACTCCCTGCTATTGCAAAGAACACTGGAAGGAAGATATCCTTGCTCATGTGAAATTAGGACACACTTTAGATAAGAAGGCCAAATGAGGTTTCAGCTGCACCTTGTCCTTGTAAAGAAACCTATATATGGGAGATTTGATGTCAGAGTCTTAAGTTCAGACACTCTTCTGAGGGAAGGTGATTGTGACCAGGAACTCTATCATCCATGAAAGATACAGGAATGAACAGGAAGTTAAGAGCTTGAAGCAGGGGCCCATAAGTCTGGTAAAGACCAACCAACTTAAGGTCCCAAGCAGGTGCCAGATGACAGTCTTGCCAGTAGAGGTTATCCAGTCCCAAGAGGAGGCAGTTCACCATTGGATCAGCAAATATCTAATCCCCAAATGTGCCTAAATGGAACACAGCTGTCGCCACCAGGTGTACCTTTATGAATGTTACTGCCAGCCATATTTGTTTTAAATGCAGCAGATAGTCCAGTATGAAGGGTAGTGATGCTCACATTGGAAGAGTGTCTCTTTACGGCACCCAGGTGGAGAACCTCTTCCACTTGGGCAAATATGTCACCTTGGTAGATGGCTTCCAGCAGTCTAGGAACTCTTCCCTGACTGAGACTGAGCATGCACACTCCCTAGGGGTTAGTCACAGAGTATCCATTCTGTGAGGTGAAGGGGCTCAAGGTTGGGGTGCTGCAGGTGACCATAATCCTGCTTGATGAAATCCAGAACCAACTGTAGAATTATGGACATGGTCACTGACAGCTTCCACAGCATCCTATACCAATGCTGCTATGGCCAGGCTGAGGCTATGAAAACAGTCAATGCCTTCTCCCTTTGGATCTTGAATAGGATCAAGTGAACCAGTGAGAATAGGGGAAAAGCATACATTAGATAAATGGTTCTCAACTACTGTGTCATGACATAAAAGTGCGCCATGGCACAGTGACTGAGAGTGTCACCACAAATCAGCCTGCCACCACCCCTCCTCAGCTGCCAAAAGAAACCCTTGGCAGTGAGGAGAGCTTTGGCAGCAGACTGCTGCTTCCTTAAGAGCTGCCACTAAAATTCTCAATGGCAGCAGCATTCTGTGGCCGAACTGGAATCATTCAGAAACCACTGCTGAAATTGTCCATGGCAGCCAGTTTTTGCGGTGGCAGGGGCTGTTCCTGCAGCCTCCTACTGGCAAAATTGCCTGAGGAGGAAAGGCTATTTTTGGCAACGGTTACTAGATTAACTGGAGCCTCCACTGAAAGTGCTGCCACCAGAGGGAAACCTTGACAGCAGGGGAGCCCTGGAGATAGTGGTTGTAGAAGAGAGGACATCCCTGTGTTGCACATGATTGTGAGGATTCCCAAATGTGTTGCGACACTGAAGGGGTTGGGAACTACTGCATTAGATGGTGCCTCCAGGAAAGGAGCAGTGCATCCCTGATCGATCTTGGACTGTGGTTTAGGAAGGAGCAGAACTGCTGATGCTTCCTGTTGAGCTGGGTCACAGACAGACCCACTTGGGAAACTTCCTACTGCTGGAAGATGCTGTGCAGGATGTCTGGGCTGATAGACAATTTATAGTTGTGGAAGACTATGCTGAAGCAATCCTCCATCATATTCTGGGCCTCTGGAAGGCTGGACACCTCCAGGTGTATAGAATGGCTAATAGAGCAGTCTCATAGCTGGAGGGCTTCTTGGCACAGGGGAGAGGAATGTGCTCTCCCTTTGTTTATACAAAACACTGATGTTGTGTTGCCTGTTATTATTGATACAGATCTGTCCTCTGTGTGAGGCTGAAAGGTTTGGCACAGTAGGCAAACTGCTCTCAGCTTCCTGACATTGATATGGATTGATAGTTCTGACTGAGACCAGAGTCTTCATGCAATTTTTTGAGGTTTCACAGATCGAGAAAGGGTCTGAGATGGCTCACTGGCCTTTGGAATTAGGAAATATCAAGAGAAGAAACCCTTTCACCTTAGCTTCATAGGAACCTCCCCAATAGCTCCCATTTGTCAGTGGAGGTGGCAGCCATGATGGCCACCCCGCCCCACACGTAGCCCCCTGGATTATGCTGCTCTCAAGGAGAAATGTTATGTATCGATCTTCCTGATGGGCCTCCATCTCTGGGCCATCCAGCACAAGGGGGAAGAACATTAAGTATCAATCTCCCCTGATGGCTCTCAATCTCCTGTGTGAGTTTTTTTTTCCTCCCTAGTTTCTGTCAACAACAAAGGGGGTGAGTTTCTATGCCCCCCAACAGTTTCTCGGCACCCCCGTCACCACAAAGGAGGGGTCATTGTCTGGGGTCCCAGTTTTATCATTGGTCCTGACCAGGATCCCACTCCTAATTGGCTATTTTTACTCTGGCTGGGCAAAATTCTATTAAAACCCCCTGTCTCAGCTAGCTTGTTGTTCTCCCACCCTCGGATGCTAAAGGGCACATCGCGACCCGGTCGGACTGATCCCCCGACTGAGACAGGGAGCACCCACACACGAGACCCTTTTTTGGGGTGCACACGGATTGCCGGCCGAACGATTAAGTGCTGAGATGCTGCAGCTGGTCTGCCTCCTCGCTTTGGGTTCCACCGCGGTCCTGGGACAGGTATTATAAATCGATATAGGCCTCCTACCTTCTCTTAATCATTCTACTTGGTACCATTTATATATAGTCTGTGATTGTAGTTTCTTCACCTGAGTTTTGTATAGTTTGTGTAGTTGTTATTATTTTCTCTGTACCCTGCATAATCTTTTCATGATATAGTTGTTTATGGTCTAGCATAGCTTTGTGTTGTTAATTTGACAGGTGTTTTGTTAGTCATTTGTATTTTGCATCCTTCTTACTGTAATTGTTCATTACTCTGCTTCTGCTCTAAACTGCTGGCCCCAAACTTCCCCAGTGTACACGGGGGGAGTGTGGGGGTTTATTTTTCTCTCATCTGACTTTTTTCACTCTGCCGCCCACCCTTCTTGGCTAGCGAGGAGGAATGGCTTCCAGCCATTGGTAAATACACGTCGGGTGGGCTGGTCAGTGCCTATACCGATGCTGAGGCAGTAAAAGGCCAGAAAAGTCCTTGACTTATTATGGCCACCCTCTTGTAGGTCATTACCCCATACTGTTATTTAACCATAAGTACTTTTGTAGGTTGTAAGTGTTTTGCATAGACTCTCATACTTTATCCTGTTGTTTGGCTGGAGGTGTTTTACAGGTGCTTTATATAGACTTTCTTGCTCCACACTGTTACTTGGTTATAAGTGCTTTGCATAGGTTTTTAGCTTTATATTGTCATTTAGTTATAAGTGTTCATTTAGATTTTGCTTTATGCTGTTAGTTGGTTATAAGTGTCCTATATAGATTTTTGCTTCATACTGTTAGTTGATTACAAGTGTTTTTGTATAGATCTCCTTGTTTTACTCTGTTAAGTGGTTAAAGGTGTTTAAGGTGTCACTATAAAAGTAGCTTTTTTGTTTACTTGAACTGGTGTCCGTTTCATTGGTGGGTGTCGCTGGTCCATCCCAGTCACATCATGAACCTGGGGTTCAACACCATTGACAGGAGTTCTTGTACCTCCTGTATAAGAAATTGCTCATGAGACGAGTCCCTGAAGAAGAATGGGAAAGGGGAGAAGGAGAGCGAGAAGGAGGAAAATAGAAGACAGCATTGCACTTCTACCATGTGCGGTACGCAAGCATCCCAATCGATGTAAGTCCATGTACAGTAATAAGGGCACAGACAATTCAGGAAACACAGGGAGGGATCTGGATTGTACACCTCCTCTTCTTGGAGGCATAGAGTTTTTCCCATCCTTCTCAGAGCTGTTGGTGGACACTGCTGTTTACTGGAGGGAAGTAGGTGCATTTCTCACTACCGCCTCATCTAGGGATGATGAGGAAGATGCCCTGGGGAAGGCTGGTTATTCCTGCCCTACAGGGTCCTGAGGTTCCTCGAGAGCCTCCCTCTCAGTAATGTGGACCTCATCAGTACTTGGTTCCATGCCAGGATCTACTCGCCCCTTGCTGCCATGGTCATTGTCTTTCTTGGCACCATGGGGACATGGTCACAGTACTGAAGAGCTTGACCTCCTTGTGTGGGAAGCAATGGAGTACAGCCTCCTGGATGAGGTCCCCTGGGCCTGATAATAGGCTCAAGGAGTCCAAAAGGTCCATTGCGGCAGCATATGCCACTGAGCTACTTATGGTCCCACAAGAGAGTTTTATTCAAGCCTCTGATCACATCTCTGTGACTGGTGCTAGCTGCTCCTGGATACCTAGGACTATGCCTCCAAGCCAGATGACAGTGATATAGACCACAGAAATGCCAGTGGAGCAGGGCTGGATGGATCTGGGAGCAGGCTTACCTCTAGATGGCACTGTGATGTTCTGCAGTCCCAGAGATCTTACTTCTTGCTCCTCCCTTTTGGCAGGGAACAATTGAGCCATCAGGGTTATTAGGTGCCAGGCTGCCTTGAAGATGTCCAGGATTCAAGGAGAGTGCAGCTCCTACACCTGGCTTTCCCTGTCAGGGGAGTCCAACAGTATTGGACTTGATGGGTCCTCTTGTGGCGCTGAAGTCAAATGGTGCTGGTCCAGGTGGATAGGGTGTGGAGTGTACCAGCCTCGGATGTACCCAGGTGTCTACTTTCCCTGGGAGCATCACTGTCATGAAGAACATCCTTCTGCTTCTTCTGTAGCACCAGGGAAAAGGAGCAGTTCTGTGGCTTTGGTGACAGAGAATGCTGGTGTCAAGGCTCTCTCAGTGCAGAGTCGCTCTTTGGTGCCATAACCTCTCTATAGAGACTGGTGCATTCTGCACCGACGTGGTGAGTACTGAGTCAGAACTCAGCTGAGGTGGAGTGCTGCCTCTATAAGGAGGCGTCTAATTCTTGTACTCTGCTCCTTTTTTGTCCTTGGCTGGAAACCACAGCAAATTTTGCACCTGTCTGATGTAGCTCTCCAGGCATTTTAGAGAGTGTGCATCCTAAATATTATTTGATGGTTTATGTAATAGGGAAAAGGTTAGGAATGTTTTATCTATTGTCATTTGTACATTTGAATGATTAATGTAATTACAGTGAATGTTGTATTTGAAATGGGGTTTCCTGTAAGCTCCTTCCTGATAGTGACTGTTAGGAGCATAAAACTCAGCTTGCTGGGGAGCTATGCAACAGGTTGCTAAGGCGTGGTATTCTGCCCGGCAACCCTCCGAATGCAGGCTGTCAATCAGAGCGAGGAGGGAGAAGCTGCCAGAGAGTTCTGGAAAGAGAACGTGGGAGCCTGTGGCACGAAAAATAGGAGCCGTGGATTGGCCAGAGAACCTGAGGGAAGGGCTTCTTAAAGCCTGCGCGCCAAGTTGGGGGGGGGGTGTTCGCCCCCCCTTACTTTATGAAACTGGCTTCTTTTGCTGTCTCTGGTGTGACTGGTGAAATCGTCACTGTTGGAGCGGAGCTGCAGGCGCTCACCGTCATAGACACAGACTGCTTTTCGTAAATGGAATTAAAGAGACTGGCAGTTATATAGAGCGGTGTGGAGCCAGTCGCCAGTCTCACACAGACTTCGCTGACAAGGAGCCTTTATGGAACTGGACTTCACTCCCGAGGAGAGGGCTTGTGATTAAGCGGATCCCGTGACACATGAGGCCACAGAGACTAGCGAAAGCCTACTTGGGTCTACGGCCATCAAGTGAGGAGGTTCGGGATCCCCTCTCACATTGTCAGCTTCATCTTTGGGAAGTGCTGGTGATTATATGGGGTTTTGGTTTGGGTTCACCCCGCATTGCAGTGAGCTAAATTCTGATTGTATGGGGATTGTGTAACAAGGGTAGAATAAGGTTTTATTTAGTTTGTTCGTTTATGGAAGGTTCATTTGTTGATATCACGTGTTTACTTTTATTAAAATGTTTAAAGCACAGATCCACACTTTGAGTCAATGCTTGCATCTAGGGGTGGAACCTCCATGTTGATAGATGCCTGAAGGTGGGGCGGCCTACCAAACGGGGTACCTGGCCCTTGTAAGATCTGAAATTTCCCCGCAACAACAGGATTCACACAGCTCCCCTCTCAGCATGAGTTTGTGGTAGGTTATGCAGGGTTTAAATCTTTGGAATTGAAGCAAGAAGAAGATTGGCAGGAGAGGGCTCAACTAAAACTTAACTACAATTAATGACTAACTAGTAACAATTTACAACTAATTTTTATTTTAATTGCTAGAGGAAAGCTTGCCAGAGATGCAAGAAGTTTCAACAGCCATCACAGGAAGTAAGAAAGAACTGAGGAGGTAGCAGGTCAGCAGGGCAATATATACAGTGCCATGGACGTGCCACTCCAGGGGATGCCTGTATTGACCTAAAGTTACTGCTAGAGAAAAAGCCTTCAGATGACTGTGCATGCACACACCTAATTGGAAGTGACATGCGCAAGCACTCACAAGAGAAAGAACAGTTTCAGCACTAGCTTGTCCCTGACCTTGTTCTAGTGGACCTGTGTGCAATGTAAAGGATGGTACTTCCCTTTTGCAACCTTGCAGGGACTAGGTTCACTCACAGGCCTTGTGCAAGAATTGTGTAAGGCTAGGACCCACAAAAGCATTTGCCCTTTTAAATAAAAAGTGGAGGGGCAGAGCGACAGCCAGCAGAGTTTGGATCTGGAATTCTATCAGGGAAAGACATGTTATATCCTGTGGAAGATTGCACAGCTAGGCAGCTCTCCAGGACATTGTTTAACTTGGGGAGTCATTCAGACTCCGTCAGGAAAGGGGCCACTCAGAACCTCTGGGACAGCATTACACACGAGTCTGATATGGCTGTGGGTCTTAAAGGTACAAATGAACTTTTAACCACAATGTTGCACTCAATGTATGCTATAGTTAATGATATAATTAAATTGTTTGAAAGCATAATATAAAGTACAAACTAACACCTAATATCCTGCTAACAACATAGCAAACTATTTTTCTTCAGTAGGGGATCAGTCTGTGCCCCTTCTGGGGAAAGCACTATACCTCAAATGACAATTGCAGCCGCTCAGCCTCTCTGAACATCAGGTCACTTTTATTTGGCTGCCTGAATATGAATATTTTAAGGCTTGTCTATACAGTGATGCACTGTGGACTATGGGAGCATCTAATAGGGTCTGCACTCACTCCCTTCAGCTCTGATCCTCCACACCTACAAAACACATCCAGATGTCTATTAAATGCTCTGAGCGCAGTACTCCATATTTAAATACATTCTCTCCACCAATCACATACAGCTCTGTTTAGGTTCAGGGACCTCAGAGTTTGAACTCTTACACCAGGCAGACATATTTCCTGGAGGCTTCCATACACTGCACTGGGCTGGGCTGGGCTAGGCTAGGCTAGGCTAGGCTGGGCTGGGCTGTTCATTTATTCCCTTTCCAGCAGCCTCAGGCTCAAACTATCACTCCCTAACCATCAGCTTACCAGTTAATTTCCTTCTTTGGCTTTTAACTGGAAACATCCCGAGGGCTTGACTGAGAGAACCTTTATAGGTCTTTACATGGTGACCCACCCAGCTGGTCCTTATCAGCCTCCTTTTCTGCAGGCTTTTCCAGGTGGTTTCATTCCATTGCCCATTAGGGCTCAAGTTGCAGAGCACATGAAGCTTGCATCTGCTACATGGTGTGAATTGCAAAGTGCACTAAAATGTTGTGCTCTAGTTGTCCCACATGAATACTGCAGGAACAAGCTAAAAAAGTTACCATTAATGTCATCCTGTTGGAAGAAGACTGTATAAACACAAGCTAGGTACAATTTAGTTCACACTGGCAGCATCCACACAGGGCAGTTAGAGCACAACTTTTTGTCTGCCCTGCACCTTGGTCACCTAAATTGTAATTTTGGTCTAATAGTCTTACCAAAGTCACATAGAAAGTCATTTGCACGCAAGAATAAAAAACAGGTCTCCTCACTCTCAGTCAGACCACTAGACAATTATGTAATTTATCAGACTAAATCCTTTAGTGGATTAAAAATTTCTTAGACTCAAATTCTACTCTCCGATCCACGTCAGTACCTTCTATTACAATAACTGGGTGCTATCTGTCTAAAACCCTGGGTAGGAATTGGTAATTAATTGGTTTCATACATTGCATAAATTCACCTCACTAATCAACTCATGGCAATCTGTTGGAAACTGCTCAACAGGCTCCACAAAACAAGCTGTAAAATGTTTTCTCATTTCTAACCTTGCAATTCTGCAAAATCCCTTAGGATCACACAATGTCTAGGAAACCACTGAGTTGGGATCAGATATTTCTGGCTCAGTGTTTTTCAACCTTTACAGGGCCCGGGGAACAACTAAAGGTATGAATTATGCAGGGCACCCAATGAAAACATTTTCAAAAAAGCTGGTAACAGTGGCAGGAAATTTAAAATGCCTCAGTTGCAGCAAAGCTTCCAGGTGTGCATCAATGTCCACTGCCACATGCTTGGAAGCTTTTTTCTGGTTGGAACATTAAATTGCTTCTTCCCTCTCTCTACTCAGTTCCTCCAAGAGGGAGGGTGAGAGTGGGTCATGGAACACCTGCATTATGTCTGAGGAGCACTAGGGTTCCATGGAATACTGGCTGAGAAACACTATTCTAGCCGATGGCACTGACTCTGAGCTATCTTATGCCATAAACCATATAGTGTTTGTGTAACATATACGGTCCCTGAGTAATGAGTGGATTTAGATACCACAGAATCCACAAAGAAATGTTAAAGGATTTACATATAATTGTTGCCAAAGCATTTACAGAGCCCAACTTTAAATAAGGTAAATAACTGAATAATATTTTGTCATCAAAGGATAGTGTTAAAGCAGGAAGCAAAACTAGCAATAACTGAACATTTTTTTAAAAAAATCAAGAGAAGCAGGTTCCAAAATACCCTACATCAGTTTTTGTAGGTGGCCTGTGGCATCATATTTGAATTAGCTGTTTTCCTAAAACTTGAAAGGTAGTATTTTCATTTTGGCTATTTTAGTAGAAAAATATACATGTCACCAGTGAAACACTATTGAAAACAATTTAGGTTCCAAGCTGATGATAGGGAAGGAATACTCCCTGCATTTATAAACAGCAAACTTGTATTTGTGTCAAAGAAGGCTAGTATGTCTGTCTGGCATAATCTGTTCTTTATGAACTCTCCTGCTGCCTGCTTTTACTCATCACACTGTCTTCTAAATGTTACAGGTCACTTCCATTTACTCAAGTCTTGTAGAATGTCATTTTATTCACAGAATGATTTCTCTGAAAATGAAGGTTCACTTTTACCAGAAATACAGTGTGCACATTGAAACAATTTAGGACTGTACTACACTGCTAGGGGCCAAATCTGAGGTTTTCCTAAAACAAAAATACCACTGAAATTAATTCATGTTTTCTCAAATAAGGACTGGGTAAAACCTGAGTAGACTTCAGGGTTTAACAATATAAATGGTTTTTTCTCTGTATCTGAAATCACTCTCTATAAGTATGTTCCAGTATAATTTAGTGAATGTTTAAATTTGTAGCATCATCACAAGCAATGGATGGGGACAGCATGTAGCTGTGCGGATTAAGGAGCCAACCAGGGATCACACTGTGACTCATGCATTCACAGCCGGGTTCCTGCCACTCTCTGGGGATAGTGATCAATGTCAGCCCTATACCTAGTGGATGGTACTTCCTCTTTTATCTCTGCTAGCCAAAGAATGGAAAAGATAAGGAAGGCTCCACCCACTCCCTCTTCACCCATGTGGAAGGGACTGCAAGGCAATAAGTGAGGATGGACAGAAAAGTGTACAAGGCAGTTCAGAAATGACACTTAAGGACTGAGGATGAGACCAATGGGATCAGAATTTCCTGAATGTATCTTTCTATTCCTTTCATACTTCATTTTCTTTCAGTATGCTGTTTACAGTGAAGACTTCTGTGGCTACAAGCAATTTTTATGGCAGTTATTTAGGATGCTTTAGAATGATGCATAAAATTTGATCATGCTAATTACATAAATAAAGTTCTTCTCTAGTACGTTACTTACATTAGGTTTGCAAAAGTCTTGGGACAGAGTCATTATGAGGGTTTAATGTTTGGACTTTATTGAATGCTTGTCAGTGGCTGCATGCATTAATCTTACTTAAAATATCTGTATCCAGTGGTGTAATGTGGTAAAGCAACTGCCCTTGGTCATGCCAAATACTAACTGTCTGATGGTAGGAGCCTGAGGTACATATGTCCCAATATGGACAAGTTTTTTGACTTTTCCTCTCAGCAGCTGTCTCTCAGAGTGTCCAGGGAAGGCCTTGGTTTGGATTTGTGGAGTTCCCTTAAACCACACAGGTCCATGGCTTAGGGTTAACATTCTTATAGGGAGGGGAATTGGAGCTAGGATGAGGGTTCCTGCAAAAGTAGGGATCTGCAGCCTAGGGTTAGGGTTGCTGCATGCAGGGGACCACAGGCCAGGCTTAGGGTGCCTAATGGTATAGGACCTAGAGTAGGGTTAGGGCACCTAAAAATAGGGGACTTGGAGCTAGGTTTAGGGTTCTTTACCCAGCCTTGGGTTCCCACAGGTCGAAGGTCTGAGGCTAGAGATAAGATTCCTACAGGTAGGGGACCTGGAGCTAAGGTTAGGATTCCTCTATGTAGGAGACCTAACGTTTGAGTTAGTGTTCCTGTAGCGAGGGTTCTCCAGCCTAGGCTTACTGTTCCTGTATGGATGGAACTTGAGGCTATGATTAGGGTTCCTATAGGCAGGGAACCTAGAGCTATGGACTGGAAGACCTCAAATTAGTATTCCTAAAGAGAAGAGTCTCTGGCTTAGATTTAGGGTTGCTATAGGGAGGAATCCCCAACACAAGGTTAGGGTTCCTATAGGAGAATTCCCCAGCTTAGGGTTAGGGTTCGGGTTCCTGTAGGGACATGTCCCCAGCACAGAGCTGAGGTTCCTATAGGGTTGGGTCCCTAGCTGAGGGCAAGGGTTTCTATGGAGATGGGACTTGAAGCTTGGGTGAAAGTTCCTATATGAAGGGGTCTCCAACCTAGGATTAGGGTTCATATGGGGAGGGCACTTTCATCTAGGATTAGCATTCATATGGAGGGTGACTTTGAGCTATGTTTAGGGTTCCTGTTGGGTCAGGAGTTGGAGCTAGGGTTAGGGTTCATATGGGGAGGGTTTCCTGGCTTAGGGCTAGTGTTCCTATAGATGGGGGTCCCCAGTCTAGGGCTAGGGGTCTTATAGGGAGCTGACTTGGAGGTAGGGTTATGGGTCATGTAGGGAGGAATCCCCAGTCTAGGATTAGTGTTCCCATGTGAAGGGGACATGGTCATAGGGTTAGGGTTGCTGTACAGAGGGATCGGCATGCTAAGTTTAGGGATCCTACAGGGGCAGGTCCCCAGTAGGGTTTTAAGTAGGGGACTTTGAGATAGAGATAATGTTTCTATAGGAAGAGGTCCCTGGCCTACAGTTAGAGTTCTCATAGGGAAGGGATTTGTTGCTGTAGTTACAGTTCCTATATGGAAGGATTCCTCACCTATGATTAAGTTTCCTATAGGGACAGGGCTCCATCCTACAGTTAGGGTTCCTATAGGGATCGTTCCGTAGCTTAGGGTTAGGGTTTCTAATAGGCAGGGTACTTGGAGCTAGCTTTAGAGTTTCTGTAGGGAGGGGAATTGTAGCTAGGGTTATGGTTCCCATAGGGAGGAGTCACTGAAATAGGGTTGGGTTTCTGTAGTGAGGGGTTTACTGACCTAGAGTTAGGGTTCCTACGGGGAGGGGACTTGGAGCCAGAATTACTGTTTCTCTAAGGAGAGGTCCCTGGCTTGCAGTTAGGCTTCTCATAGGGAGGCTACTTGAGCTAGAGTTAGGGTTCCTATAGGGAGGGGTCCCAGCCTAAATTTAGATTTCTTATAGGGATGGTTGCCCACCCTACCACTTGGATTCCTATACAGAGGGACCTTGTGGCTAGTGTTAGGTTTCCTGCAGTGAGGAATCCCCAGCCTAGGGTTACAGTTCCTGCGGGGACATGTCTGTGGCCTAAATTTAAGGTTCCTACGGGGATGAGTTCTTGGCCTAGGGTTATGTTTCCTACAAGGATGGTTCCTCAGCCTAGAGTTAGGGTTCCTACAGGAATGAGTCTCCTGCATACCTTAGGTTCCTATACAGATGGTTTCCCAGGCTGGGGTTAGGGTTTCTATAGAGAGGATTCTTACAGGGAGAGGTCACCAACATAGGGTTAGTGTTCCCATAGAAATGGGGTCACCAACCTATCCTTAGGGTTCCTATACAGAGGGGTTCACTGACCTAGGATTACGGTTCTTGTGGCAAGTGGGCTTGGAGCTAAGGTTTGAGTGCCTGTAAGGAGTAATCCTCTGACAGGGTTACAGTTCCTAAAGGGAGGAGACCCCGGCAGAGAGCTACAGGTTCCTATAGGGTGAGGTTCCCAGTCTCCCGTTCTTGTTTCTATAGGGCAGGGCCCCATCCTACAGTTAGGGTTCATATTGGCACAGTTCCCCAACCTAGATTTAGGGCTCCTACAGAGATTCATCCCTAGTGGAGGGTTAGGGTTTCTGTATGGAAGAGACTTGGAGCTAGGGTTAGGTTTTTATGGAAAGGATATTAGGGCAGGATTAGTGTTCCTATGAGGAGAGGCCCAAGCCCAGGGCTAGAGGTCCTGTAATGGGCTGACCTGGAGGTAGTTAATTGTTCCTGTAGGGAGGAGTTACAAGGGAGAGGTTTAGTTATCTTGTAGGGAGGGTTCCCTGGTCAAAGGTTAGGGTTCCTATAAGGAGCAGTCCTGTACCTAGGGTTAGGGTTCTTACAAAAAGGGGTTCCTAGCCTAGGGTTAGACTTCCTAGAGTGATGATTTCCCAGCCTAGGGTTTGATTTCCTACAGGGAGGGGTTCCTGACCTAAGATTAGGGATCATACAGGGAGGGAATAGGGACTACTGTTATAAGAAGGAGTCCCTGGCCTATGGTTAGGGTGCCTATAGGGATGGGTCCCCGGCTTATGGTGAGGGTTTCTATAGAAAGGGGACCTTAGAGCTAGGATTAGGGTTCATATGGGTAGGACTCCCTAACCTAGGGCTAGTATTCCTATATAGAGGGGTCCCTGTCCTAGGGTTAGGGTTCATATTAAGAGGAGACTTTCAGCTAGGGTTAGGGTTCCTATTTGGAGGGGACTTATAAGTTAGATTTAGGATTCCTAACAGGAAGGTTTCCTGGCCTAGGGTTAGGGTTCCAATAAGGAGGTGTCCCTGGCCTTAGGTTATGGTTCCAAGAAGGACAGGTCCCCTGATCTAGGGTCAGCGTTCCTATAGGGACAGTTCCCCAAGGTAAGGTTAGCGTTTCTATAGCGAGGGGACTTGGAGCTAGGGTTAGGGTTCTTAGTAGTAGAGGACTTGGACCTAGGGTTAAGGTTCTTATAGGTAGGGGTCCCTGATCTAGAATTAGGGTTCCAATAGGGAGGGAAGTTGGAGCTAAAGTTAGGGTTCCTATAATTATGCAGATGGAGCTAGAGATAGGTTTCCTATGGGGAGGGGTCTGCAATCTAGGATTAGGAATCCTATGAGGTGGGAATTGGAATCAGCATTAGGGTTCTTATAGGAAGGGGTCTCTGGACTAAGATTAAGCTTCTAATGGGCAGGGGATTTGCAACTTGGCTTAGGGTTCTGATAGGGAGGGTTTTGCAGCCTAGGTTTAGTGTTCGTATAGGGAATAGCTCCCAGTCTAGGGTTAGGGATCCTATAGGGAGGGAATTGCAGTTAGAGTTAAGGTTTCTATAGGATGGGGTCCTATAGGGTTATTTTTACTGTAAGAAGGGGTCACCATTCTTAGGTGAAGGTTCCTATATGGATGGGACTTAGAGCTAGGTGTTGGGCTCCTATAAGGTGGGAGGGGTCCCCGAACTAGGGTGAAGTTTCTTATAGGTTAGGACTATGTATAGGGTTCCTATAAAGAAGTGTCCCTGGCCTAGGTTTAGCTTACCTTTAAGGAGCAGGCATCATCCCAGGGTTAGAATTCCTCTAGGCAGGGTCTCTGACCTAGGGTTAAGGTTCCAGTAGGGAGATGTCGCTGACCCAAGGTTAGGTTCATATAGGTAGGTGACTTGGAGTTAAGGTTAGCATTCCCATAGGGAGAGGTCCCCACCCTACTGTTAGGGTTCCTATAATGAGGAGACTTGGACCTTGGGTTAAGGTTTCTATTAGGAGGGTACTTTGCCTAAGTTTAAGTTTTCTATAGAGAGGGGTCCCAGTCTTAGGTTAGGGTTAGAGTTCCCCTGGGGAGGGGTCCCTGCAGCAAGGATTAGGGATGGACCATGGGTATCTCCTGCATACCCTGCTTATGGCTGGCTTCAGGCTTCAGTTCATAGTGTTTCTCTAGGTACTGCACACCTTCTCCCTTTGACTCAGTGCTATCTGATTGCTGGGGTGGTATTCCAGGATTGAACTTCCTGAGTGACTGAGCGTGTCTTCACAGATCCAAGCAATCAATTGGAAGTTCAAATTGACAGAAGTGAATTTGTACTAATCTGGAATATTGGCTATTTGTTTCTGCCAGAGGATGGAAAGAACCAAATTATCAATGCCAGGCTTCTTATTGTACAATCAGGCTGATTCTCAAGAACTGTACCACACATCAGAGAAAGTCCCATAAATTTAATCTTGTGGGTTAAACTCTGGTTTCGCACAGATAGAGGAAAATAGGGTGTGGAGATAAAGCCCCATCTTGCATATGTATACAGCCAGAGTCCTAGTGATGGAGCTTCCTGAGCCCAGCACATAGGATTAATGGCATTACTAGCAGTAACTTGATGCCCCAAAGGTATGTGATGGGCTGGAACAATGGCCCTGTCTCTCTGGGCAGGTCAACACTGCCTGCCTTTTTGGCAGCAGTCAAACTAAGATAAGTTACTTAAAATATCTTGCATACCTCAGTTCAAATGCCTAACTCCTGGCTTGTTCACCATGATGAGTCAAAGGAAAGAAGGAAAGAAGCAAAACACGGACCCTGGACTTCAGAAAAGCAGATTTTGGCTCCCTCAGGGAACTAATGGGCAGGATCCCTTGGGAGGTTGATCTGAAGGGGAAATGTGTCCAAGAGAGTTGGCTGCATTTTAAAGAAACCCTACTAAGGGCACAGGAAGATACCATTCCGATAAGGAGAAAGCACAGCAAATGTGGAAAGCGCCCAGAGTGGCTTAACAGAGAGCTCTTCACTGAGCTGAAGCATAAAAAGGAAGCTTACAGGAAGTGGAAGCTAGGACAGATGGCTAAGGAGGTATATAAAAAGATTGCTCGGGACTGCAGGGAAAAGATCAGACAGGCCAAAGAACAAATGGAGTTGAGGCTAGCAAGGGATGTGAAGGATAACAGGAAGGGGTTCTACAAGTATATCAATAACAAGAAGAGGATCAGGGATGGTGTAGGTCCCTTACTGAATGGGGCAGGTATCCTCATGACAGAGGATGAGGAAAAAGCTGAAGTGCTCAATGCTTTTTTTACTTCAGTTTTCACAGGCAGGGTCAGCTCCCAGCCCACTACACTAAGTAAGGTAGATTGGAGAGAAGAAGAGAGGCCCTTGGTGATGGAAAGTCAGGTTAGGGACTACTTAAAGAAGCTAGATGTGCACAAGTCCATCGGGCTGGATGAACTGCACCCGAGGGTGCTGAGGGAGCTGGCTGATGAGATAGCAGTACCGTTGGCCATTATCTTTGAAAACTCATGGCGAATGGGGCAGGTGCCAGAGGACTGGAAAAAAGCAAATATAGTGCCGATCTTCAAGAAAGGGAAAAAGGAGGATCCAGGGAATTACAGACCTGTCAGCCTCACCTCAATCCCTGGAAAAATCATGGAGCAGCTTCTCAAAGAATCCATCCTGAAACACTTGGAGGAAAATAGAGTAATCAGGAACAGTCAGCATGGATTCACCAAGGTTAAATCATGCCTGACCAACCTCATTGCCTTCTATGATGAGATGACTGGATTTGTGGATGCGGGAAGAGCCACTGATGTGATATACCTCGACTTTAGCAAGGCTTTTGATACAGTTTCCCACAGCATTCTCATTGGCAAATTAAGGAAGTATGGGTTGGATGCGTGGACTGTAAGGTGGATAGAAAACTGGCTAGATCAACGGTTTCAGCGTGTAGGAATCAATGGCTCCATGTCAAGTTGGCAAGCAGTAACGAGTGGTGTGCCCCAGGGGTCGGTCCTGGGGCCAGTTCTGTTCAACATCTTCATTAATGATCTGGATGATGGGATAGATTGCACACTTATTAAGTTTGCGGATGATACCAAACTGGGGGGAACGGTAGACACCCTGGAGGGCAGGGACAGGATTCAGGGAGACCTAGACAAAATGAAGCAGTGGGCCAACAGAAATCTCATGAGGTTCAACAAGGACAAGTGCAAAATCCATCACTTAGGATGAAAAAACCCCAAGTACTGCTACCGGCTGGGGAGTGATAAGCTAAATAGCAGCACTGGAGAAAAGGACCTGGGAGTCATGGTGGATGGGAAGCTGGGTATGAGTCAGCAGTGTGCTCTTGCAGCCAAAAAGGCCAATGGCATAATGGGCTGCATCAGAAGAAGTGTTGCCAGCAGATCAAGGGATGTGATCATTCCCCTCTATTCTGCACTGGTGAGGCCACATCTGGAATACTGTGTCCAGTTTTGGGCTCCCCACTACAAAAAGGAGATGGACAAATTAGAGAGAGTCCAGCGGGGGGCAACAAAAATGATCAAAGGACTGGAGCACAAGCCCTGTGAAGAAAGACTGAAGGAACTAGGCTTATTTAGCCTGCAGAAGAGAAGACTGAGGGGGGATTTGATAGCAACCTTCAACTACTTGAAGGGATGCTCCAAGGAGGAAGGAGCTCGACTGTTCTCAGTAGTAACAGAGGGCAGAACGAGAAGCAATGGCTTCAAGTTACAGCTGGGGAGTTCCAGACTGGATATTAGGAAAAACTTTCTTACTAGGTGAGTGGTGAAGCATTGGAATATTCTACCTAGGGAGGTGGTGGAATCTCCCCATCTTTGGAGGTGTTCAAGGCCCAGCTGGACAAAACCCTGGCTGGGATAATCTAGTAGGAGCAGTCCTGGTTTTTTGGCAGGGGGTTGGACTAGATGCCCTAGTGGGGTCCCTTCCAACCCTATGATTCTATGATTGGTTTACTCCAAAATTGCTATTTAAAAAAAATGAATCAAAACTAGAAATCTTCTAACAGTCAAGTATTTCCTAAACAAAATAGAGTGTGCTTTGACTTCTTTTCTGGCACAAACATCATTCAAATAATAATGGGGTGCCTGTTGGACAGATACATGCATGCAGGCTCAATTTTTACTTGTTACTCCTCAAAGATGTCACCATAGTTTTATATATTGAATTTTGTACGAACATTTAAGTGAATAAATGAAGAACAGTTGCAATGAAGGAATGCCAATAAAGATTGTGATTAAATGCAAGGCAATATAGCCGGCTGCACTGTGGTCACATCTCCTGAAAAGGGGTTTTAATAGTATGGTACAGAGACTCTACTATTGGTCTGAAGCAACAAGAATACATGTCTCCCACATACTTTGCAGTATTTCTATAGATTGGGCTTCTTCCTAAGAGAACTACAACTATAAATTGTTTTAATGAATATGGAGCTGTACTATATCAATAGTTTATTCATTTACTGTCCATTTAAGGTTTTTTTGGAGCATTGAGGGGGTGGAATGCCTTCTGGCATTAATAAGCAAACAAATCTAGGAAGGACAGAAGAAAGATGTGGCTGCATGGGTTTTGAGTTCATGAAGAATTCAGTCAGTATTCACTTGGGGCCTGATTCTACTTCCACTGAAGTTTAATAGGAAAACTCTCATTTATATCAAGATTGGAGCATCTGGCCCTTGAGGAAGACAAGAATGGGTTTTTAAAAGTATGCATTAGATTTTAAAAAAATCTTCCCAAAGTCCATTGTGCCACATTGTAGCCAACATTGTCTAAACATACCTGACATTTCACAAAATCCTTTCACATAGACTAACAGATTTTTTCAAGCATAAGCTTTCATGGGCTACAATTCACTTCAACAAGTGCAGATGGGTTGTAGCCCACGAAAGCTTATGCTCAAAAAAATGTTAGTCGATAATGTGCCACAGGACTCTCGCTGCTTTTGCTACACAGAATAATAATTCCTAAATCACTTTTAAAGTATAAAAGATTTAGTTTATGGGCAGTCTGGCCAGACTTCTTTTTAATAAGGATTTTAAAATGCAAAGACATAAATGTGAATGAGGCACCTTTACAACAGATCATATCATGCAATTGGATTTGTAAGCATTCTGTATATTACGAAGCACACAGTAGACAATATATTGCAAGAACAGTGATTTAGAAAGCAATATAGTAGTCAGCTATTCATCCCTTCTGTATGTAGCGAATGGGACCTGAGGTTCCTTGAGGTGATAAAATCCACAGAGGCAGAGGAGGCCTGTTTATAAGTAACTTTATTCGAATAAAGGGAGCACACAGAGTGGGGGAGCCACTCAGTGAACTCAGCCAGTGTTTAGCCTAGCAGCTCTTTTATTTCCTAATACCAGCCGCAGGGTTCCCTCTCCCTTTCCCCATTGGCTAGGGTAGTCAGGAGGTACAGACTTTCCGTTCCGCCTACTTCATGTTCTCCTTAACATGTGCCCCCCCCCGTTACATACATCGCATGTTGCACAAAGCAATAATTATGCCTCCCCTGGGTGTGCAAGTAAATATTCATAAGCTTATTAAGCCTGCGTACTTCTCCTGTGGGGTCTTTTATACCTAGTTTGTTTATGGAAACTTGTGGTTTAACTGACAGACCAACTTAACAAGTTGCTTAGACTGAGAAGGGGGGGGTGTTGTTTGTGGTTTGACAAAAACAGGTATTCAAGAGCAGAATTTCCTTCA
>ML681979.1:43983544-44012770 GCA_007922195.1 Podocnemis expansa | reverse complement strand
GTTTGTGGTTTGACAAAAACAGGTATTCAAGAGCAGAATTTCCTTCATGTATTATTAAAAAGTTGGCTATTATTTTCACTAACATAGTAATAAATAGAATAAGGAAAAATACAACATAAGGCCATCCAGAGTTCTAGGGACAGAGGATGTCTTTCAAATATTCCACTGAGGCCTTAGGGATTGTCTTTCCCCTGTTCTGTTGCCGATGTTTGATTCCTCCAGCTGTTTCTTTACATCTGTGCCTCGCTCTAGCACTTTCAGATACTTCTCTGTACATGTCTTCTAGGGAACAGAAGTCTCAAAACAATCATAGTCCCTGGCATGATGCAGGAGTTTCAGGAAGACAGAATCACTGCATACAAATCAGGATGGCTGATAAGCCTCTAAAGCATTGAACTATGAGATTATGCCTCTGCAGGACCACATAGTGTATCCTAATCTAAAGGTCTGAAGGAGGCTTTGTCAGCAGTCCTGTTAAAAGCATGTTTTGTCTATGGCTTTAGAAATGAATAGGGTGGTTATTAACCAAAGTACCAAAGATTTTAAAAGAAAGATAGTATTTCTACAGTTAGACCTTAAGTTCTCCACAGTTTTTAGACAGTGAAAACTGATTCAGTGCAAGCAATCGTAGAATTTCCAGGTCTTTGTATTATTTGGCTTGCATTCCCCATTTTATAGGCATTCCTCCTTCAGAGCAGGCCCAGTATTATCCAATGTCAAGTAATACTTGATATTTCCCAGTCAGCCCTTACATATCCCATCATCAGCTAAGCTTTTTCACCAAGGTTTTTAGAAGGAGGGGAGGGAATCCTTCCAATGTGTAAATCTATCTGTCTTTATGAAGATTGTAGAAGGACGCTGTGATGGATTGTTGAAGAGTACATTATCTTCACTGCCACCTGCTGGGAAATTATGTCATTTTTATTGCTTTGTTTTTGTTGACTGAATACATTAAATGGTTATTATTTCATGCAGTCTCTCTCTGTTTATGTTCATGCAATATTTTTTTCTGATTGAAAAGAAAGTTTACTTGTCTCCAAGTTTATTTCAGATGTATTTTTTATGACTGATGATTACATGGATTTTAATCTTTAGCCCTAAATGCCATGTTTGCTTATTCACTTCAAAGCTTTCTTTATTACTGTCTTTCTATATCATGCAGTTTTATTTTTAGATGTGTTTGTGTGCTTTATTTTTGTTCTGTTTGATACATATCTTTGTTTGGGGATTTTTTTTAATGAGGCATGATGATTTTTATATGCATTTTTGTATGCATCAGCTATTTAAAAATTTAGTGCTCAATCTCCTTTTCATGATTCCCATATTTTCTTCAACATTCCATTCCCCTTTTCCTCGCACACCCCTTGTTCATTTTTTTCCTACACTGCAGACATTTTTGCAGGTCATTGGTCATGTAATTTGCCTCTATGAAGCAAGGAGTTATTGCAATTGGCACCTTTTAGAATGTAATGTTTTGCATCATGATGCACTACTGTGAAAACACACGATTTTCTTTAAATTTCCTGAATGCTGCAATATGACATGCTGCCATGGTGCATCAACTTGTCACAGGAAATCATTATTTTCATAGGCAGTGTTCACTGACTGAAGAAACTGGCTCTTCTGTTAGGTGAAAAAGTGAAGTTGATGCACAACTTCATTATATTCACAAATGTAATGTGTTTGTTTTTGGAGATACAACTTTGCTATGTTTATGGAGGAGAAATTTAGATAATGGTAGGAAATTGGAAAATTATATAATGATGTTGATAATCATACATTCAGTATGGTGTTTAGGCTGGTTATATCACCATCCTTCTTGTTTAACAATCCACCAGATACATCTATTTCTGCATTGTAAATATACATCTGAACACACTGAAATTAATGTGTTCCAAAGGGGCAGCTGTGTTAGTCTAGTTTAGCAAAACAAACAAGGAGTCCCTTGGCACTTTTAAAGACTAAAAAAATAGTCTAAAGATGCCACAAGACTCCCTGTTTGAAGTCAGCAGGGTTACTTTCATGCTTAAGGTCAGGCATATGCAATCACCTCACTGAACCGGGGCTTAGAGGCCCAGGAAAACAAACAAAATGACTTATTCAAGGCCCTTGTTTGATTTCTGTGACATAGATGGGAATAGAAACTTGCATTTCTGATTCAGTCCCATGCTCTTACTGCTACAAACTGCATCTTTTCAACTGCAAACCAAATTACAGTTAAAGAGATGACAGAAGGAAATAGCAAAATGGAAAAATGGGGAGCAAGATCCATTTATATTGATGAATTCCACTGAGCTCCATGTAGCTATACCATTATGCACCAGTTGAGGAGGTGGCCAGGATGCTGTTAGCTACATTTCTATTACTCCCTGAAAACAAGCTCCATGTGTTAAATGGAATCAGTCATCACATTGGCATGGTCTGTGGTAGATGCCTCCTACAAATGTACCAAGGTTCCTTAATTCTAGCTTGCAGCTCACTTGCTGTTTCAGTGTGGCACGTCTCTAAAAGCAAGACTACTAATTGTACCAGTTTTGGCAAGTTGTGTTGTGTTTTGTAACATGCACAGATGTTTATTATGGGATGAACGCACTCATTTCCAGATCAATCACATTTGAATTCTGGTATCCAGAGAGGAATGCCAGTGCACGAACCCATTATAACTCTACCTTCTCTTATACATTAACAAGGTAGGCTAGAATTCCAGTATGAATAATTTTAGCATCGTCATTCCTTCCTACAGCTGATTGAATTAGTTGTTGCACATAACTGAAAATACTGGTGGCATGTTTTGTAGCTTATGTCACTGTTTTTGCTATTATCCAAGCAGTTCTGTATATGATCAAGTAGTATTCTACCAGTAAAGTATTTTATATTTTCCTAGTCAACCACTAAATTGTTTATTTGCAAATATTTGTTTTCACTATTTGACCAGAGAGCATCTGATGATTCCTCAAATGTGACAGTAACAAGAAACTTAAAGATGCCACAAGGAGTTTTTGAAAAATCCAGAATAATGTTACTCAAAAAGATGTGTTCAGAGTCATTACCTGGTCTGAACCCTGGGCACAGGTTGAGGACTGGACTTGATGACCTCTAATGGCACCTTCCAGTTTCTATGATTCTATGATCCTGAGGCCTGTTCTGAACTGTGTGTTAGCTAGGGAGCATGTGCTGCAAGGCCTGCAATGTACCATATGCTGACTACAGATTGGTGGAGCACAGCTCATGTTGGCAGGTCACCTTACTTACACTTTGCATGTAGTTATGCGGAGAGATGCCCAATGACTGATTGGGACTCTCACTATAGTGGTGTTATCCTCAGCAGGGACAGACAGCCTGGCCAGTCTCCATCCACTTCATGCAAGCTGCTTTTTCAACTTAATTTGTCTTTGCTGTACAGCAGATAAGACATCCATTACTTTGTACTATTTAAGTCCTCAATCCTGGAAACTCATAAGCCTCTGGTTGACTTAACTCATGTAAACAGACCCATTGACTTCAGTTGGCTACTCAAATGGGTAAAGATAACTGTGTGTGTGTTTAGGATCAAAATTTGCCTGATTTTAAAGTACCTTCCATTTATCAGTAAACAGGACATAGAAAAGCAAAAGGCTGTGGCCACACCAGGGTTTTATTTCAAAACAACAGCCATTGTTTCAAAATAAAGCCAGGCATGTCCAAACAACATTTCATTATTTCGAAACGACAGGAACCTGTTGTTTCGAAACAATGGCCATCTTTTTGAAACAGTAAAACCTCACATGTAATTGAAATAGGCGCCATTTGGACATGTTATTTTAAAATAACACTTTTGCCTTTCTCCTTCCCAGGGTGCCTTCCTTTTTGTATATATTGGGGGGGCATGGCCCGGCGAGGGGGCCATGTTGCCACACCTCCCATGCTGCCCGTCTCCTGAAGCAAAACAGCATGTCCACACACAGGGCATGCTATTTCGCTTTGGGGGTTTCCTATTTCGAATGAACATTTTCTTACTTCGATTTAAGTTATTTTGAAATAAGGATTTTATTTTGAAATAACTTATTTCAGAATAACTTATTTTTAAATAACAGTTTACGCATGAACACAGCCAAAGACTAAAATAAGCTGTTTGCAAGAAATGTTATTAATTTTGAGTACCCTCTATTCCAATGTCATCTCTATAGTCGGTGGCTGCGATGGAGTCTACCTATCAGAATGGCATCTCCTGCTGGCCATCTTGAGAATTAGCCAGCACACCTTCTTGTGATGGGCTCTCTACCATTTTTGTCTCAGCTTGCAGACCCACTTCAGTCCAGGAACCACAGTGTCTTTTTCATAACTTGGCACTCTGGCTGTGTTGCCTTCTGTGTTTCCCCCTTTCAGTGCAGGCATCTCAGTCTAATAATCCTGCCACTTTCCCAGTGGGGAGTGTAAAGGACCAACCCAAGGACCCCACAGATAGCAGCCTTCTGCGGCTCCTCTTTAAATTCCTTCTCTGCTGCACAAGTGAATTTAGGCAGCCTCCCTTGGCCCCAACACCTTCTTCACCCTCTTCTAAGGGCACTGGGCCAGCTAGTCCAAGCCACCAGCCAGGAACTCCTTACTCGTCTGGTCTCTGATGGCAGCTGCTCTGTTCAAGGTGCTCCTATTTACTTAAGACTCGGTCCTCACTCCCTGACTGCGCAGCCACCCCTACACTGTTCTGGCCTGCAGCTCCTTTCTGTGTGGGCCCACTGGGACCTGATGGGCTGCTCCATGCAGTCTACCTTTAATTGGATGCTTCCTATGCAGCCTCCTTGGATTTTTCCCCTTCCTTTCTGGTGTGAGGCAAATATGTATGTCATCACAGTGGCTTTCAAATATTTTGTGACCTACTAAGGTCTAGTGGACTCTTCTTCCTATTGTAAGTAAAATCAAGTAATTGGTTGCATGCTACAAAATTAGACTTTACACAACTACCTATCACTGCTCCCTACCAAGAATGGAGTACATGACTTTAACCATGAGTAGAGGATAACCTTGTGGTTCACCTGTTTGGTCCTAAACCTGCAAAGTATTGAGTAATCACAACTCGCTGTGACTTACATGGGAGTCAAGGGTTCTAAACACCTTACAGGATCAGGCCTCTTGTTGATAACAAAAAATTGTTTGTAGATTTCAGGAATTACTTCCTCCTCTGCTATCATCTGAATCAGGAAGACTGGACCAGTTCCAAATTATATTAAAATTGTGCTTATGAGATGAAAAGAGCCTCATTTGCCTGGCTTTCACTTAAAAAAAATTACTAGAGGTTTCACACAATTGCCTTTTATAAAGTCTCTTGCCAGGATTTTAAGATTAATCAAAGAAACCTATTTTTCAATAAGGCAAATAGGAACAACCTGAATATTTCCTTGAATGTCAGAGAAACCAACCAACTATGCTTGTTTCATTTATCACTCAGGATTAGAGTTGGGCAAGAACAAAAATATTTTTGTTACTGAAAGCTATGCTCATCTGCTGAAATGTGAAATAATACATCAAATCAAATCCGTGACAGTATGTATGATATCAGAATTATTTGCTAGTTACCTTGTTTTTCCTTGTCTGTTTCATAGATATATGTATATGTATGTATGTATGTTGTCTCGTTACATACTTATGGCATCTTTTATTTGTATGTTTGTATAACACCTAGAACAACAGGGACTTGACTAGTTGACCTGAAGGTTAACTGTAATACAAAGAATATTAAGAATTAAAAAAAAGAGTGCACTTATAGCATACTACACAGTTACTCATGATGCTGTAACTTGTTACAAATGTAAGGCAGGCTTAGGAGCTGTGCCTAACAGCTGCTGTAGTGGAGCAACTAATCTGCATGGGTTCTGTAGGGTCCTGTATTAGCATTGTATTTGTATACTGAGTGCAAAGCATAGTGGGTAATGGTATTTGGGGTCAATCTAATCACAAATTTGTCAATATCTGTAATTCTACTGAAGGGAAATACAAAATACTGTCTTTCTGTAAATTGCTACTCTGTTTTGAATCTGTCTGGATTAGTTAAAGGATAAAAACTACCCTTAGCTAAAAAGAGGCTTGAAAGAAAGGTGACTGCATATTTCAGCAGGAAAAAGATGAGAGAGATGAAGTTTCACATTGTTTCTTTTTAGAGCAAAGTGCTGGAGGCAGTCCTATCTCACTTCACTATCCCTGTTAAAGAATAGCTCTAGCTAGGGCTCATTTGAGGCCTTTGTTATGTAAAGGGTAGTGGGGTATTTGCATGCTGCTGGATGTTTAAGAGCTGCTGTGAAGAAAAAAGGTAGATTCTCTGAGCTGAGAAAAACTCCCCCTTCTAAGCTGAAATTTCTGAAGAGGAGCAGCAGAGGGTGAGAGGGGCCAGTAGTGAGGTGGAGCTAGCAGATGGTAAGAGGGGCCAGTGGTGAGCTGGGTGGAGCAAGTGAGCGGAGGGCAGAGCCAAGGAACAGTTCTATAGGATGGAGTGAGTGACCCGTAGATGGTGTCAGGAGACAGCTGGTGTGAAAGACACTCCCTATGTACCCTAGGATTGGTTGGGAGCCTAGTTAATACTGATTCCACAGATCAGTGCTGGTTTTGCCATTAAGTCTTGTATGTTCTGTTATGCGGTGTGGCTTGTTTGGAACTTTGCTCTGTACTAACTAGCTAGATCAGCACTATTTCTGTTATTTGGCCTTTTGCACTCTGTTTTGCTACTATCAAAAGTTCTGTTTACTACACTCAGTCTCATGCATGTGAATGGGAAACCCTTACCCCTTTGGGGTGCCCAGGAAACAGTGCAGGACTCCCAGAAATCTGGGTCGGGGCTCGAGCCAGTTGATGGTGCTGCATCATTGGGAAACCCCTAGATATAGAATCCGGCCCTTGTTCTGCCAGCCTGCCAAGGCAGAAGGGTTACAAAAGTTTTCCATTAATCCTCATGGCTTGCTTTTTGATTGTCTCTGTATTTTTCATATTTTTAATATACTTTCAAAAGACAATATTTTGATATATAAAAGCATTCTCTTACTACTTACTACAAAGGACATAAAACCAATTGACTATTGTTGCTCCTTTGCTGAGCAGTAGCAAATTGCAGGGCTTGTAGGTTGATTTTTTATTAGGAGCAGAAGTCAAGGACTCAAAGCCAAGCTATTTTGTAGCCTAATTTGTTAATTTGCAAGATACACGCGTTCTTTTTCTTTGAACTGATGAGGTCACATACCTCCTACTGACTTTCTTTTGAAAACTGAGTCTCTCCCCTCAACATCTGTAGAATTTCTTTAAATCAGAGCCCTGGGACTGCAAAAACTTAAGCACATGCATACATCTTTGTGAAACTGGTGTTTAACTAATTTTTTCTTCTCTCCCATTTTATATTTGTTTTGATGTTAATGTTTATATACTTGTATTTGTCTGCTTTATTTGAAAATTATTACATCTAAATTAAAGGAAAAAATTCAACAGTTTTTAGCTAGATCCTCAAAGGGATTTAAGCACCTAACTCCCACTGATTTGAAAGGAAGTTAAGTGCCTAAATTCCTTTAAGGATCTGGTCCTTGGTGACTGAACGTTAGGGAAAGATAATGTCTTCCAGTGACACAGTTTTTAGAAGAGCATTTCCTTGACCATTAGAAGAAAAACATCTCTTTGACATATTTCCTGTTAATGTTTACTAGACAACAATGCAGATGGCATGCTTAAAGCTTGTTCATTTAAGCTTCCAGATCCCAACTCAACATACTAAGTCCATTCACATTCATCAAAACACTTCTTTAACTTCCAAACACATGTTTATGTCCCTTTGAACTTAAAGGAACTTAAAGGCCATTTTCTTAAATAGTGGCAGATAGCTGAATGGATTGTCTGACTCTAAAATGGATTGTCTGAATCTAAAAAGCTAGGTCGATTCAGATATGTTGCTTAGGCCTGTGAAAAATTCACACTCTGAGTGGCATATTAAGCTGATCTAACTCCGAGATTCTTCCATTGGTGCTGATACTACCTCTGGTAGAAATAGATTATCAACACTGATTGGAAAACCATTCTTTTTGGTGGAGACTGTCTATACTGTGACAGCCTTGCAGTGTTTCAAGAGTAGACAAGCCCTATTTGAGGAGGAACGGTGAGCAGTTTTATATTTCTGACACAGACATCCAAGAAACCACTGGTTTGCACAGTGTTAAGTCTAAATAAAACATCACCAGCAGCAAACCTGCAGACAATTTTAATGGCTTAAAACTGCATAATGGTAAAATCATTTTAACACAATTTAACTGATCAGTGCAGATGAGACTGAACTGTCTCCAACCCATTTTTAAAAGCATTTTGGAAATAGGAACCTCATCCTCCACTGAACTCAGTTGGAACTGTGAATACCCAAGGAATACAGTGCCTAGCTCAAATCTGATCTTTGATCATTGCACCGTATAGTGGAGATTTGACCAGGATACTGAGAAAAGCATGTGCTCTAACATTTTCTTTTTGGCAAAAGAACTGCCATGTTACATGTTTTCTGCTTAGACTCTAATTCTGCTTACCACTGATCTATTATAAACAAATACGTGCTTAACGGGGCCAAAAATGTTTTCAGACTCACTGCGCACAGTGAAAAGAATGAAAGGACAGCTCTTGTTGGTAGTTGCAAAGTAGGCAAATGCGTTTTGCAATAATTGTTCCACTTGAATCACACCAGCTTAAGTTCAACTCATGAAGAAAATGAGGAGCCTCTGAGAACCTACATCTGCTTTTCAATCTGGATGTTAGCTCATTGAGGTCATGGACTCTGTCGGCCGTAAGGGTTGCTCCTCTGAACTCCCTGTCCAAAAGAGCAAAGGCCACTAGAAACAGAATTTCTTGGCAGATAACAGCTGACTGGCATTGGTGTTTGAATGCCAGGTGGATTTGAGGTGTTTTATATCTTCAGGTTGGTAAATTTCAACAGCATGCATGCTGCCAAAACTCAGTATACACTTAAAATTTCACTGCATATTCATGAGATACTAAATATGTTTTAGACCCTTGTGTTTCCTTTAAGACATAGAATGCTACATTATTCAGCTGATACTTAAATAAGGCTGTCAAGGCATTTGCCTCATTTTTCTCTTATGTCCTTGTTGTTTCATAATAGCATCTTAGGCTGTTTCCACTATAATATTTTTATCCGCTTTGCACATGCAGATCACCTAGCTTTTCTTATATGGCAGGAGCTGAGGACACTGTTTTTTAAAAGTAAACACATAAAAACCTCTTTTTTATTTTAGAAATACATCAAGATCCTGGGAAACACATACCTCCTCTCCTGCAAGTAAAATTTTGGGTCTACAATTTTAATCAGGACTGCCATATTTAGACTCCCTGTAATAAGAGGTTCAAATCCTAGCAAGGTCAATTCAATCCTTCACTCTTTAGAAATAAATAAATTGAGTTCAGTGCAGCTTATTGTGGCCGGATGTTTTGTCTAAGATCTTAAGTTACTCAGTCTATGTTTGTTCTGTGTGGACATTAAGGGATCCCTTCTGTAACCCTTATCCCATTGAAATCATAACTATCAGTATAAATGCTACTCATTGTGAACAGGAGTTGCAATACCAGGCTTTTTACATGGAAACAGAGGTTAACATGAGCTTGTGTCGTTGGCCAAAATATCATTTTCCATGCTCTGTGCGGGCTGTTTGCCTGACTCGTTCGTACGCTGCTGCCAAGAAGTGACTGTATTTTAGCACCGAAGAAGTTTTCTGTTTTGAAGTTAAAGGGTCTACTTATGTGAGATGAGAAAGCAAACCTAATATTCATAACAATAAAATTCAAAATGGAAGTTATTAAATGTGAGTTATTATAATTGTTCTTGGTTTAATTTTTTATTTAGATTAAGGATGAAATGCCAAGCTGCATGGCCTCCCTCACCAGCTTTAGGTCATCTTTGCACATTTGGAGTCCTGGCTGGTCCTAGGGAAATTTAAACAGCTCAAGGGATCTATAAGAATTATGGCAGCCTCCTCAGGTTGCTGTGTGCACTACAGTGCTCCTTGACATGTCCACAATCCTGAGGATTTCTGTCTCATCCCTGAGATGCTTGTACTACCACCAGGCTGTTGTCAGGGCTTGTTATGGGCTCCTCAGAAAGCACCCTGGCAGCTGTTTTCCATGGTGCCTGTTTTGGAGAAATCCTTTCCCAGTCAGATGCGGATCTTTGAGAGCTGCTTTACATTGTTCTGACCCTTTTATCCAATGTAAAGAGGCCAAAGCAGGAGCAATGATTTCACTGGAGTTATGCAAACATACTTTGGGGAAAAACTAGTCACTAATGTTACATTTGGGATTCATTTGGCCCTCTGATTTTACTTTTGAAATGTTTATTTAGTTTAAGCTAAATATAAAGACAAAGCCTAATACTCTAGACCAAAGGTCATCAAACTATTTTTGTGACCCACTTAAAAAATATATTTAACACCCATGTGGCCAGATAGAGTCTGTCTTGCAGGCAGCTCTGGCCAGGGAAGGGTGTGCGCAGGGACCCAGCAGGGAGAGCCCCTTTTGCCCCAGGGACACCTGTTCCAAAACCTCCAGAAAGACCACACAAACACTGGGATAGCGCAGGGATTATGGGAATGGGGAAAGTTTATTTACAGAGGTGCAAAGGAGAGACCAACAGAGGAGATGGGGCAGCAGTAAGACAAAGTAACAACTAACACAGGCCCCTGCAAGGCTCAACAATGCAGCAGGCTGGAGGCAGATGTGAGCTCTGTATCTGCACCATGAGTTCAGGAGTCTCAGCACAGCTCCAGTCCAGTGTTCAGTCCAGCAATTCCTAGTCTTCAGAGCCAGCAGTTTCCCAGCAAAAACCCTCTGATGCCTCTTCTGCCACCCTCTGCAACCCCAGAGCAACACCCTCCCCACTTAACTAACTACAGCCTCCCCCCTGAGTCCCAGGTCCTGTACTCATGGCCCCATGGCTCCAGATGGCCAGTCACTGGATCCAGCTCTGTCCTTGAGTGACTCTTCTCAGCACAGTGTCCTTCTGTGGGTGCTGGCCTGGCATCCCAGGTCAGCTGCTCTATCCTCCCTAGCTTCAGGCAGGGCGTCTCTCTCTCTCTCTGCTGCTTCTTTATGTTGCCTCCTCCCAGGGCTCTGCCTGCAGCCCCTCTCCTCAGCTCCATACCCTCCTTCTTGAACAATCAGTCCCCCTCCCACAGGGCTAAGATTTAAAGGAACCACGCTCCTTAAGACCCCAAGGGGGTTACATATAATTTAAGACTGTGACCCACCACGGTCATAAATTTCCCATGGCTGCTATCCCTAGGTGGAAGCAGCCTCAGGAAATTGCCAAGGATGCTGGCTGTCCTGCTGCTATCTGCACCCCAGGGCAGCCATCATCCTTTGAAGTTTCCTGGGGCTGCTACCCTTGGGTGGAAGCTGCTGCGGGGAAACTTCAAAGGACGACAGCTGCCCTGGGCTGCAGGTAGCAGTGGGATGGCCAGCATCCTTTTAGGCTTCCTGCGGCTGCTTCTACCCGGGCCAGGGTGGAAGCAGCCATGGGAAATTGACAAGGACATCGGCTGCTCTGCTGAAACCTGACAACCCAGAGAGGCCAGCATCCTTGTCAATTTCCCGTGGCTGCTACCCCTGGGTGGAAGCAGCTGAGGGAAATTTCAAAGGAAGCCTGCTGCCCTGGGCTGCAGCTAGCAGCTGGACCCCAGCTCCCATCATTGCTTCCTCTCCTCTGGTCCCCTCCCTGAGCGGCAGTGTCACAACCCAGGAACCATGGGTGTGTGACAGGGGCATAGCTGGCACCGGGCTTATGGGGCTTGAGCCACAAGTCCCAGCGCCAGAGCCCAGGGTCTGCCGCAGCAGTGGCTGCAGTGGTGGTGTGCTTAAGGCATGTGAGCCCCAGCTCTTTTTCCAGACCAGGGGCACTCCTGGTCTCTGACCCAGTACTGGGTCACGACCCATGGTTTGACGACCACTGCTCTAGACTGTCTGGTTTTTAGGGGAGAATTTAACTGCTACTGTAACCTTCAGGTGGGCTAAACTTCATTCAGTCACCTGTCTCCAGTGCCTAACAGAGATAAGACCTAACCCCTATGGAGAAAGCAGCTAGAGACCTAGGATCTAATCTGTAAGGACTCACAGCAAGGATTGCTCATAGTTACCATCCCCCTTTAAAATCCTACTTAGAATAAACATAGCAATGAACTTTATTAACTACTAACTTAATGAATCTTACCCTAAGAAAACAAAATAAATTTAAATAGAACAGTCCCCATAGAAACATTGTGGGAAAGAAACCCAGAGTCCCAAAGTGCAGGTGGAGTCACTCATATCTCAGTTGCAGTCTCTGTTCAAGTCCTTGAGTTACAAGAAGCAGCAATCCTCTTCTTTGCTTTCAGGGATTTTAAGTAGGAATCCATGAAGGTTCTTCTTTCTTTTCTGGAGCCAGCACCATGCAGTCAATATAATAGTTAACCAGTAATCAGTCACATAAAAGAAAACTTTGCCGCAGAATGCTCCACAGCAGAGAGAAAACATCTTGCTGTTCACTCCTGGCTCATCGTCTCCTAGTCACATGCTCTTCTCTTTGTAATTTGCTGTAGCCACTGCTCTTATGGCATCTGACCACATCAGCAACAGAAACCCTTGTGGAGCATGCTCAATGCTACCGCCCACTTAATTTCCAGAAACCTCTGGATCTGAGCAGCCAGATCTGCCCTGCAACATAACTCAGCCTCAAAAAAAGAGAGAGCTCCCTTAGGCATATACATTACACTCCATTCTGTTTCAGACATTTTGTACTGATCAGAAAGGGATTTTGCCAATCCATTCTCCTAGAGCATTATAAACATCTTCACAGTATATGGGCAGACAGATATTCAGACAACTCTAGTTTTGGTCAGCTCAGTTCCTTGAGGGAAAAAAAATCCTCAAATAGTCTCAAGATTTACAAGGGTTTCTTTGAATGTTTGCAGCTTGAATTCAACATTTCTTTAATGTTAGTATAAAGTTAAACGGGCAGTTGCCTGGGAATTTTATGTGGAAGACATGTTGTTACCATGGGAACTTAAGATGCATATTCTAGGAACTGTTTGGGGTCTGTTCCTGCTACTATTGAGCTCAAAATTGTTTGTTCTATTGATTTCAGTGGAACCAGAATCAAAACTTTGTAAGGAAAAGGATGGTGTATTTGAATCAGAATACCCTTTGCTAAAGAAAGCAGCCTAGTCTACAGTTTTATGGTGTGGAGAATAGAGGGCTAATGTATCTGAGTGAAAAGCAAGCTAAAGATGTCCATTTGACAGTGAATTTTATAGCAGAATTTCCAAACAGCTAGAACAAGAAATGCAAGTAAGGTATTCCAGACTTGGAAAGGGAATTAGGCAAGGACATAGTTGCATTTTATAGCTCAAAGTTAATTTTCTTATTTCTGTATTTCTTCTTAAGCATGAGGGTTTTTAAAATTATTTTAAAAGCCTGTTTCATTTGCCATTGTTATTTGAGTCTCCTTTAAGTGCAGTAATAGAATTAGATGATGGGTAAAATTTTCAAGAGTGCCTAAATGACCTAGGATCCTTGGTCCGTTTCCAGAAGTGATCCAGGCACTTAGGAGTCTAAGTCCTGTTGACATTAACTGTGATTTAGGCAAAGTCACTTCAGAAAGTAGGACTAGACATATTAGTCACTTGTGTGCTTTTGAATATTTATCCCCTCTGCAAATATTTAAGCATTTCCCTTTATCTTAAAAGGACTTCTGTATATGGAAATACTTATACAAATATATTAAAAGGGGATAGATTCTAATGTGACCACTGTCGAAATGTCTCCTCAGTATTCACAGATGAATCCAGAGAGATTACCTTGAGCCACAGAGAATTTAAAACACTTAGGGTATGTCCACATGAGTCTTTTATTTCAAAACAAAACTGGTTGTTTCGAAATAAAAAACTGAATGTCCACATGACGTTTTCTTATTTCGAAATGACAGGTTCTGTCATTTCAAAATAAGAACCATCATTTTGGAACAGCTTAAACCCCATTCATTTCGAAACGGCTGTTATTTTGAAATGGTTATTTCGAAATAAGGCCATTTGGACATGTTGTTTCGAAACAACACCGAAATTTTGAAATAACAGGTGTTTTGAAAGCAGGCTTTCCCTTAATTCGAATTAACATTTTCTTAATTCGAATTAACTTATTTTGAAATAACTCATTTCGAAATAACTTATTTCGAAATAATGATGTCCACACAGGAGATCCACTTTCTGGACACTACAGTACAAATCAGGGATAAACGCATCACCACCACCCTATACTGAAAACCTACTGATCGGTATAGTTACCTACATCCTTCGAGCTTCCATCCTAAACACACCACACGATCCATTGTCTACAGCCAAGCCCTAAGATATAACTGCATCTGCTCTTATCCCTCAGACAGAGACAGACATCTTGAGGATCTCTATCAAGCATTCTTGAAACTACAGTACCCACCTGGGGAAGTAAAAAAACAAATTGACAGAGCTAGATGGGTTCCCCGAAGTCATCTACTACAGGAGAGGCCCAAGAAAGAATGCAACAGAACACCACTAGCCACCACATACAATCCCCAAGTCAGACCTCTGCAACAGATCACTAGGGACCTACAGCCTATTCTAAAAGATGATCCCTCCTTCTCTCAAGCCTTGGGAGACAGACCTCTCCTTGCTTATAGGCAGCCACCCAATCTTAAACAGATACTCACCAGCAACTACAGATTTAACAAGAGAAGCACTGAAGCAGGCACACACCCCTGCAACAAACCATGCTGCCAAGTCTGCCCACATATCTGCACAACAGATACCATCATAGGCCGTAATCAAGCCTGCTACTCCATCAAAGGCTCATTTACCTGCTCATCTACTAATGTGGTCTATGCCATCATGTGCAAGAAATGCCCCAATGCCCCAACACCTTATATATTGGACAAACAGGACGATCACTGCGTAAAAGGATGAATGAACACAGAGCTGATATCAGAAATCACAGAACAAAGAAACCAGTTGCTGAGCACTTCCATCTTTCTAATCACTTGATGAATGATTTGTTAACGACTGTCATCGGGGATGTGGCTGGGACATCAAGACTTCAAAGAGAAACAGCCGATCTCGAATTAATATGCAAGCTAAATTCTGTGAAAGCAAGACTTAATCAAGACTATGGGTTCTTTTCCCATTACAAAAGGTAATTTGACTTCAGGCTTCCCATGGTTTGAACCTAACAACTACTCTGATTTGCTGTTACTGTATGACCTGATCCTATGTTTTACACCCCCTTGCATTTATTTTCATTCCTTTCTGTAAGTTCGCCCATCTTCGAAGCATCTGAGGAAGTGGGATTTTCTCCCATGAAAGCTCATGAGAAAAATAAAGCTGTTAATTTGGCTTAAGTCTGACCTAAACTTTAATATGGGGTAAGGGTAACATATTTAGCTCCATTTTTACAGTATGAATTAAAGCCTAGAGCAGTGGTTCCCAACCTTCTTTACATGGACCACTACATCATAAAAGCTTTCACAGACCACCAGGTAGGCAAGCAATTTTAAACATTTGCACTGCCTGACCATGAGCGCCTTACCGTGCTGCTGTCTCCCATGGCCCTGCACTCTTTGCCCATGAGCCTCTCATGTTCCCCCACAGAATTCCCTGGCCACGAGCCTCTTACCACCCCCTAAGTCACCTGCCCTGAGCCCCAAGCCCCTTACTACACTCCTATCCTCCCATGGCATGCACTCCCCGGCCACGAGCCTCTTACCGGCCCTCCCTCCCCACTTCCTGCAGCCCTACACTCTCTGGCTCTGAGCCCCTTACCGCGCCCCTGCCCCTACAGACCTGCACTCCCCAGCCCTGAGCCCCTTACTGCACCCTCCCTCCCCTGTGGCTTTGCATCCCCCAAACTAGGAACCCTTACTGCACTCCTGTCCTCTGTGGCCCTGCGCACCCTGACTCCAGCTGTAAACTCTTCCCGCCCTGCTTTGCTTCCTCCATGGATCACTTGCAGTTCCCTCGCAGACCACCAGTGGTCCACAGACTGCAAATTGGGAATCGCTAGCCTAGAGCTTAACCCGCTAAAACTGAGCTAAGATGTTACCCTGCATCTACACTAGGAATTCAGTCTGACCTAACCTCTACTTCTTTTCATGTCAAAACAAAGGGCATGCCTCTACTGGCTGTCCTTTTTGTCAGCAGTCGAATGGAGATATGCAAGTTACTTAAATAACTTGTGTATTTGTATTTCAAACTCCTACTCCCACCATATCCAATGCACTGAGTCAAAGGGGGTCTCCCTTTGACTTAATAACTTCCCCAGTTACTGAAGTGGTATTAAGGGATTCAGCTTCCTGACTGGCCGAGCGGGCCTTCACAGACCCACGGTGCTGATCAGAAAGTTCAAACTGATGGCAGCAAACATCTGTGAAGAGCCACTCAGCTGATCAGGAAGTTGAGTGAAAACTAGCTCAAAGACTTGCTTAGCAACTTTCCACTTGTCCCCATTACCTCTCCAAATTTGTTAATTTGGCTGCAGTCTTGCTACAAGGATTTATGTTACTCACATGACAGTATATGTATCACAACTGATAGATACAATATTAAATTAAAAGAATGCATTTATTGGGTCATTCTAACTGAAAATTCCCTTAATTTTATAGATATTCACAGGTCTGATTTTGTAGGTCTCTTAGGCAAGTAATATGCCAGTGCAGTCACATGTCTATTAGAATATGCAGTTATTAGAGTGGCATAAGAAAATTGCACCTGCAGATGGCATATGCAAACTGGGTAATTGAACATGCACATGGATTATGATCATTTTAATCTTCAGCTATACATCATGTACATTAGTCATCATAATGGTATGCCAACTCATTTAAAAATCAGGCTTCTTGTATTTAATATGAAACTAGACTGAGTGGTTAGAAATAATAAGGAACAAATGAATAAAGACAAAACCATTTAGTTTTTAATTAATTGGGACTAGTAGATAGCAAATGAAAGGCAATGTAGATAAATGTTATACACGAAAACCATTGGCAGAGAACAAAAAGGCTCTGGGGTAGGAAGAAAGATCTGTCAGCATACTAATCACAAGAGAAGAAGGAAAAACACCAAAAGCCTTCCCCCCAGAACGCTACTGTAGCAAACACTGACAGAATGCTACAATTAATACAAGTGTAATATAAAATACACAGTTATAAATAGAAAGCCACAGACTTGAGCCCTGTTGAACCTGAAGGCTGCTTCCATATTAGTGGTTGAAAAGGGTGTTTTAACAGCCAATATACTTAAAGTACAAAGAGGGGGAAAGGGAGCACTACAATTTTTGTTATCTGTTTTAGAATCTATGAAAAGTGATACTCTGGAGCTATATATTATGCTATTGCTAACCCTAACTCCTAATTCCAGAATACCTGTTTCAGAAGCTGTACTTTATAGAAATAGTTGCAAAGTGTACAAAAGCAGGCCCGATGGATTGCCTGGCCTTTTACTTTTCTCTAATAAATTAGGGCAGAAAGAGTTATGTCAGTGGAGCATGCATCACCTTTTACATATCTGAAGGATAAGCATTAAAATATTTAATGCTTGTAATATTAACTGGGATGTTGCTAATATCCCTGCACCTTTAAAGCTTTAGGAAGGCTTCTTGTAATGAGCCATGATTATAAAAAAATGTGCTTCAGAAGAGTTCAGACCTTTGTCAAGAAGCAGGATAATGATACTGAACTTCAAAAGGTCTGAATTAGGTTCGATTGGTTGGATATGTAAGAGTTTAAGGCTTCATATTTGAATACCTACTTATATCAGCAAAAAATGTGAAGATAAGAAATGGGTAGAAGTTAGAAAATAATTACGGAGCAAGCTGTCATACAGAATGTGGAAACTCAAGTACACCCATTAAAGGACTAATTGAAATGTATGTTGTAGCTGTATTAAAATCCTTTATTGAATTATATTTAAATTCTGAAGGAGAAGTTTGGGAAGGAGACACCTACTTCAGGATGCACAGAGTAGTTACCACTTGGTGTTCATCTTCAAACAGATTGAAGGACATACTTATCTTATGTATCTTTTCTATTTGTAGCACAGTATTTTTCTGGGACCAGGACAAGTAGCAGTATTGACTGGTAGACTCCACTTCAGGCTTTGTGAAAGAAAGCTTGGCCTGTACTGCTGCTATGTCTTCCTTTACACAGTACCAACTAATGTTTGGAATGCAGTATTGCAAGGGAGACAGCACCGTGGTTTCCTATTTGTCCTATTTTTGGTTGATTTACATGAGTAGCTGTAACTGTGGTGACCACTTTCATATAAGCTTCTGGCCAGAGAACCTAAAGTAAAAAATAATATTGAAAACCCACATAAACAAAAAGATGATAAATATAACAACAGCATGAGATGTGGATCAGCCTGAAATTGTTAGCTGAACACTAGGGCACTCCACCTTTACCCAAATCCATAAGGCTCAAGGCATAACCCTCTTAAGGTACCCCCCAGCCCACCCTTTCCCAATCAGTAGGGCTCCAGGGGAAAAGCATCTACCCTTCCTCACATCACAGTTTAGGGCTCAGGGTCACCCATTCCCCGACTGTAGGGTTCATGGTATAATTCTCTGTGGGTTTGTAGGATCTTTTACCTGGAAGGAGTCTTACACAGTAATGTCCTTATTCTCAATTTATTACCAGTTACCAAAACAGAATACGCACACTAAGCAGACAATACTCACTGCTTTCAGTAAGGCAAACAAACTTCTCCTGATAGCCAGTCAGGATTAGATGATTTGGGGACACCAGCCTCTGCACAGTATGGTTGGCAGGATGTTGACATCTAGCAGCTCTGGGGCTGCATCCTGGAGTTAGGTTCCAAAGAACTTCATTTTGGACCCCAGTTTATACACTTAAAATTTGGGTTCTTAAACTGCTGTACCTGAACCAATCATTTTAGCATAATACTACAAAATACCAATCCTAGCACACCACAAAATAGTCCTTTAACCAAGTATATCCTACTACCTTAATTGATTACACTTAGTTGTCTTAGTTATGCAACAGACAGAAACAATTAAAGAATGAAACAGAAATCATGTAGATACACACTACAAAAGTGGAGACCATAAAGGTAAAACAATAATTGTAGATTTTAGGACAAAACCTGTTGATAAGCTATGCCTTTTCAGATAGAAAGTTGTCAAGCAAAGTTTTCTTTAAGCTTATAAAATGGTGTTTCTTCATCTGGTGATGGCAAGAACCATTAAGATAGCATCACTTTCTCAACAGCCTATTGCATTGTTTTGAAGTAGTTTCAGAAATGGGAAAATGTGGCTATATGCTTCACAGCTTATGGCTGCTGCCTTGTATGGCTGCTACTGCTTAACCCAAGAACAAGGCCTAAGCTTAGCCCCAAAAATAAGGCCTGAGACTTTACAAAATGGAGTCAAGGAACTATAAAGCTGGTCTTGCATTTCAGGAGCTCAGTTTAGCTCAGGATTTAATAGTGATTAAATCTCTGGTTAAGGATTTCAGCTAGATGCTTCCTTTTCCTTCCAAGTAGATTTTTGTAAAGGTAGAATTGCCGTTGCTGAAGCTTTCAAAGTCAAATTAATGTACTTTAATGGAATCTTGAAATCTCTTATTTCTGATATCTGTAATGGACTGTAGAGTTCATACTGCCTTTTTTTTATTCTCTTCTGTTTCCATGAATCTGCAACACTTCAACTGTAGCATAGTAGGTATGGGTGACAAGGACCTTTTGCTTTGCCACCAAACATGAAAGCATAATAAAATTAACTTAGTAGTAAAATTTCATTAAGGCTGCACTGTTAAATTTCAAAGATGATGAACTTATAAGCCTGATAGGGGCAATTGTGGATGTTAAATAGTAGGTGGATGCCTTCCAAACACAGAATTCTGTGTGAGCAGAGGGTTTTCTTTCCAAGTCTGGTGGTCTTATTTGGCATCTGAGGAGCTATGGAGGGGTTAAATATGAAGGAGAGTTGTTCCCAGTCTGTTTTTGTTGGGGATATTTTTGAGTAGATGAAAGTTGGAGGTAACTGAAGAGACATAGAAGTTCTGAGATGGGAGAGCAATGGGTTGAGTTGCAAGGTCGGAGTGCTGAGGAAATGAGGTCAATTGATATATGAGAGTGTGGGTACATTAATAGGAGTTTTGGGGTGGTAAAGAAAGAAGGAGACTTGAGGAGGACAAAAGAGTGGAAAGAAACTATTGGGATAAATACTTTTTTCTTTCACCTGGCTCTTTAGAGTAAAGTATCCCTATTTTCATTCTGAAATGGGAAGGGATGTGTGTGAAAAAGAGAGGGTGCCACTTTATCTTCTCACATCCCCACTAACCTTTCTTATCTCCCAATGAAACACCTCTCTATGATGCTGCCATCCATAGTTTCCATGGCAAACATCTGATCCACCAGAAGAAGTGTGCAAGAACTTGGGGAAAAGCAGTTAATGGAGCTTGTTCCCTGTAGCTCCCCCCATTCATTGTCGATTCCTGTCACCAACGAGTGGGGTAGCTGAGGCAAAGAGGGACTATTTACCTTTGGGAAGTAATTATGGTCATATTACATATGATGAGTACTTCACGACCAGCCTCACTAATTTCTTGGGGAGGGTGTTTGGAATAAGGTACTATGAGGCTTGATTTAGGGTATCAGAAGAAAATTCTAAGAATATTGTGACAGAGCTGACAACAGAACTCAAATCACTGATATGACAGACCAAGTTTAATCTGCTTAAACATAATTCCTCTTATAAAAATTGCTTCATATTTATTCCTGTTGCAGCAAATCTTCCTTAAGTGCATAGCTCTAAAGAAGAATAAAAGAAAGGTACTGTCCTTGCTTCTTAGACAATTTTCAAATACTGATAACTTTGTCCAGTCAAAACCAATTTCTTCAGACATGTGACTCACAAGCCCTCTGTGAGAGCTACATCCTTGTCAGATTGCAGCTTTCAATTCCCATTTGTCTTTGTCTGTAGAAATGTTATTGTTTTAAAGTCACAATTACATATAAAGTGCATTTTAAAGGCAAAGGGGTGAATTTTTTCTCACTTAAACCCCACTGAACTCTGTTTGTTCAGACTTTCAAATTAAAATCAGCTTCAGAAAGACACCACAAAGAGTAATTAGAGAAACATGGTGGTTGAAGTAACTTCTTTTATTGGACCAGTGTCTGTTGGTGAGAGTTACACAGAGCTGAAGAAGCTTACCCAGACCTGAAGAAGAGTAGTGTGTGGCTCAAAAGCTTATTCCAACATAAGTTGGTCTAATAAAAGATATTATCCCATCCACCTTGTTTCTCAACCATCCTGCGCCCAATACAGCTACAACAGTCCACAGATAATGTCTGCCTAAGAGGTACAAGTTTCAGAAAGATGAGTGAATTAAGACATGGGGCTTCAACAGAAACTATTACAAAAAATATCATGAACAGGTTTTGACTAGATACCCACAGAAATATTTATATTCAAACATAGTATAAACAAATTGCCAAAAATGGCAATTTCAAAAGAGAACACTGGCATCATTGGCCATGAAATCAAACTTAGTTTCTAATCAAAATATAAATGGGGTTAAAATTATGAGTGGAAAAAAAAGCATTTTGTGTCAAATACCTTTTCTATTTCTACCTTTTTCCCTATTAAAGAAATTCTGATGTATTATACATGTTAAAATAAATGTGTTACATATGAATTAAGAGAGTATTTTCCAGTACGCTGTGGGATTTAAAGTAATGCTTCAGTAGACAGCATTGGGGAATTACAGGTAGGTATTTTAAAGTATGCTTTTTGTATTTTATTAAATTCCACTCTCAAACCTGACTGATTGCTCAATATGCGGTTACAATTTGGGGAACTTAGAGATATTGAATTTTTGGAGTGACATACTGTTAACATGTATGATATTTTCATTATATAAAAATATTATAACACTCCTATATGTCTGGGCTGCAACTGATGTTTAAGAATATTGTAGGCAGCATTACTGAATCCATGTTGATCCTAGGATATTAAAGAGACATGATGGGTGAGGTCATATCTTTTGTTGGCTAACTTCTGTTGCTGAAACAAGCTTTTGAACTTACACAGAGCTCTTCTTCTGGCATTAGTAGTGGATCTCCGCGAATGCACCTCTCAACTCTGGGTCTTCACTGGCTAAGGACAACCAGCTGTGGGTGGGATGAAGTGGCGGGAAAAGGCAATGGTGTGTTACAGGGACACCTGTTCATCCAACTCTCACAAGGTCAGGTGGGAAAGTGAGGCAAAAGACACCATCCAGCCAACAGGGAGTAGGAGGTGGGATGTGGGTCTTCAATTCTGGTTGCATACTTAATATGGTTGTGGTGTTTTACCAGGTTTGGGTTCCCTTTCGCTTTTATTAGAAGTGTTATTTTCTTACACACAGACTCAGTGCTTTCAAGGCAGGAAATGCTGCATCTTATAGGCACATGGGGTGATATTTTGTTTTCCCATGTTACTGGCTGGGAGGCTCAGGCCAAGTGTGTGTTGTATTGTTAAGAGGAACCATTAGGTATTGAAACTGGCCCTTGTTGCTCCTGACACTGTGGCAGAAGAAGATATGAAGAGCTCTATATAAACCCTCAAGCTTGTTTTTCTCAACTGCAGTTGATCTAATAAAAGATACTATTGAACCCACCTTGTTTAATACTGTTTCTTTAGTAAAGACTTACATACATATTTACAATGTTTTTAATAGTTTTTCTCATATTCAGTACCAAAGAAGTAACTAGAATATTGATGGGAAAGAAGAATAGAAAAGGGGCATAGGTCAATGTTGAATGTGATTCGTCCTACCACTGCAGTGGAGGGAAATGTACTCTGTCAGTAAAACTGACAGGTAAAGGGCACACATAGGGAGGCAAGCTGTCCCCTTGCAACAGTGAGGTAAAAAAAGCAAGACAGGAATGCATGTGGGTGGGTGGGTGGGATTGTGATTCTCTTCTCTGAGTCACACTTCCTCCCTGCGATGTTGCTGGGTGGTGCAGCTTTCACCTTATTCACAGCCTAAGGGCATATTCTAACTCTAATGAACAAGTGCTGTGATACATGCAAAACAGCAACCCAGCATGTGTGTTGCTTTACAGATGAATGAATTCCCGCATAAAGGAGCCCAAGGACCTCTGTTATGCACAACATGTAAAAACACATAGTGCAGTTTTGCCACTAATCAAAATTTTATTGCAAGTCCTGGTGTTTTTGGAGGTTTTTGGTGTTTTTTCTCAAACCTCCAGCTCCTGAAGTGATGTGATTATGTGAGGATCTCATCTTTTTTTGTTGTTTTTAAAGCACATTTCCAGCTTTCATGGAGAAGAAGCTAGAAAATGAGAACAAAGTGAACAGTAGTGGCTGAATAGCCTGAAGGCAAATATAAATAACTCAAAATGTGTTTTTTTAAAAATCTTATGATGTTTAAGCCAATCATGCTTTTTAGGGGGAGCGTATGGGACTTGACTCCTCTTTTTTGATGTTTGCAGTTGGCAATATGACAAATACATAGGCTGAAATATTTGAATTAAACACTTTGGGTCAAATACTGCTCTCCTTTTCACCAACACAATATAAATGAGAGCAGAATGTGGCCCTTGGGATTTTACGATTCTTTAGATTAGAGTGTACCCTTTCCTATCTCATGAACATAAGAATGGCCATACTGGGTCAGACCAACAATCTGTCTAGCTCTGTATCCTGTCTTTGGACAGTAGCCACTACCAGGTGCTTCAGAGGAAACGAACAGAACAGGGTGATTTGTCTAGTGATCCATCTTCTGTCATCTAGTCCCAGCTTCTGCGAGGCAGTGGTTTAGGGACACATTATAGACGTCTGGTCATATATTTCATGTATCTTCTTTAAGGCAGTCAGAAGAAATACTCCGGCTGTTCTTATTCAACTCTATCCTGACATTTCAGTTCTTGTGTGACCTGAAAAAACAAATTATATTTTCTAATATAAATCAAATATCTTTAACAGTAATATGGCTGTTGAGAGAGAGAGGCACTGCATACTTGGGCATTTCATGAAGATAAAGTTGTAGTCTCTGATGAATACGACAAGTGGTACAACAAAAGGGCATTATTCACTTGCTACCTTTTAATCCTAGAGCACTGGAATACTGAACAAAATTTTTACTTTGTAGAAAATATATTTGTGGCTGGTAGCCAGAATGTAGTGTAAATATCGTTATATGGGAAGCTCACTCAGAGTATTCAGAGGACAGAAGGAGAGGAAAAAAGACTACAGATGGTATAAAACAAATATTAATATTGAAGTGATTATATTTTCTATCTCTAAGTAATCAGAAGGTTTCAGAGTTCTGTGTTTGAAGAAACAGCTGCTAGAAGCAGGAAGGTCTTGAACAAACAGAAGATGAGCTCACAGAGAGGGATTAGGGAAAAATGATTGTGTTGGGGAGATAGAATTGTTGATGCAAATTTAAGGTTGCAAATTAAGGTCCTAATCCTGTTATCTATCTATCTATCTATCTATCTATCTATCTATCTATCTATCTATGTATTCCTGCAGAACCCTGTTGACTGCAGTGGGGATCCTTCAGAATCAAGGGTCTTTGACAAATTGAGTTAATTGCAGAATACAATCATATCATGGACATTCTCAGTTATTATTCAATTAATCCGACTTTCTTTTGTGTGTGTGTTATAGCTGGAACACACACAGCTACTACCAATGTTCTGATTACATAAGTGTTTGTATTATAAAAATGTACCTTTTCCAGTTGCTTATAGCTTCCTATAGGTTTATATTCACAATGAACTTTTCCAAGCTGGTTTCTGCCTGGTGACTGAGTATCATCTGAGCTATGTTTCTAAGCCCTAGTCTACATTTGGGCCTTTTTCTGCTGCAGTCGACCGCCAGTTATGCAAGGAATGTAAAATTCCTTGCATAACTGGTGGCAATTACAAATTAGGGGAAAGGCAACCACAAATCACTTGCATTCAGCTTTCCCTTCTGCCCCCTGGCCCCCAGGACTTCCGGGGCTGACTTCCAGGAGCAGCGCAGTGAGTTCATACCTGCCACAAACTACTCCCAGAACGCTGAGCTGACAGTAGCGATTTTGCCGCTGTCAGTGAAGACATACCCTGAGATTGGAGTGAGGAAAATGCTTCCTCTTTTTCTCTCATTATTTTTTAAACATTTATTTGGCAAGAAAATGGGAGACAATTCATCCCTGTTGTGGGGGCAAGAACGATACATCAGTCATTCATAGACAAAAATCACCTCTCTGATTTTGTAGTTATTGGAGACCAGTTGAACATTCCTCGGAAAAGGGAGAGACTTTTATTTTACATTTCCTCAACCATTTCTGCAATGATCTCCATGCAAATTTTACAGCCCCAAAAGTATTTCATTGGCTCTCTGCCTACCCACCTGAAGGGATCTTCCAGCTTCCATTTGCGTGCCCCAATCACTGGAATATAGAGTCATTCTTTTGCTAGCTCTCGGTCTCTAGCCCAGTGACTCAGTGAACACCATGACCTCTTTCTCCTCCTTCAGCCATTTGGTATGGTGTTCGAAGCCTCCCTTCTTCTTGTCACAAAACAACTTAGGCACATAAGCCTTGTGAGTCCAGATGAAGAGTTCCCAGTTGTAGATCACTAGCAGAGATAAGTGCCATCTTGCTACCTGGACTTATTTGTCTAGCTCCATGAAGGAGTGGAGCTTAGGACACATCCCTCTCTTCATCTTCGCCAAATGGCTGTCTTAGGCAGCTCCCCTCCTAGGCTTGATGGCTTTTGTGACTCTCAGTTTAAGGCACTAATCTCTCCCCATATACTCTATATGGAGCCTGCATGCCTAACCCTTATTTTGCAGATTGCAGTTGTGTTCCTGTGATTTTTCTAGGTGCCTAAAACTTGGGTGCTGCATGCTCAGCATTGCATCACCCAAGTCCCTGTGTGACTCTAGCACTGAGTCACTTAGATTCAATGCAACTGTAATGTTATTTGGTGCTAATCTGCAAAGAAATCAAGCTAACAAGATAACTGGTATTCTAACCATAGACACATGAGAAGAAATCGCTAATCTCTGTTATTTATTAGAGGCTAAACCCTACTTGCTTTATTCATGCACTGCTCTCCTTGAAGTCAATTGCATAAATAAGATGCACAAAATTCAGTCTGGAGCAAACAAGACCTATGGTTAAGGAAATTTTGATTTTACAGAAAAATAAATTTAAGCAGCATATGTATTAGGCAATGCTGCTAAGAAAGACATATAACTGCTGTAATGATGTACTGCTGTAAAACATAGTACCATTGACCTAGTAAGTTTCTCCTTTCCTATGAAACCTGCACTCATTTGACCAAAGAAATCTAATGTGATAATCATCATGTGCAGAATAGCTGAGAATTCATCTAAAAGCTTTATATAAATGCTTTTTTATTCCTCGGGGTGGTCTTTTATGGTCAAGGAAGCCTACAAATCCTGCCTGTCTTAGACAGTTCTGTTAACTTTAAGAGTTCAGAGTATCAGTTATTTTTAGGCCTAAGGAGGTAATATGAAAATATTTGGCAAAAGGTAACTAAAGCAACATCAAGGTATATATTTTTTCATTTCAGTTCTGTAGCACTGTATTAGAGTTTGACAGAGTAGAACATGTCAATTCTGATTTCACGCTGACCGATGGAGGTACACTGATGTAAATGAGATTAGAACTAGGCCAATAATACCACTGTGGTATCACCTTCAAGTGGAAATTTTATAATTTTCTTTTCTTTTCTTTTCTTAAGCAAGTCAAAAATAAAAACAAAACCCAGAAGTGAAACAGTAGGTAGGTTGACTTGCAGAACCAGAGATATTATATAAAAAGCTGGATCTGATTCTAGTATCTCTACAGATCACAACCCTTCAGGACTCCAGCCTCTATAGGGGAAGGAGTATCCTTAAATCCCATCAATCACCTGATGCTGGAATAGCCCCTTAGGGCTGTGGGTAGCTAGCATAAAGTAGAGCAGCCTGGTTTTCATGATAAATATTCATAGGTCTTAAGGGTTCTTCAATACAATATTATTGTAGTGCTTCACTGATTGCATAGGTAAGTGTCTTAACTGTTGTCTTATGTGCAGAATAGTTGATGAAATGTCAGCAAGTGCATAGGAACTTGTGTTGCAATAACTACACATTACCAGTTTAATCCCTGGAGTAGGTAGCAATAAGATGATGGAATATTTATACCAATGGCAGAAACTCTCCTTTTGATGGTAGGTTGCATCTACACTACACACCAGAGCTGTACAGATGCCTTAATAGAAGTGTAGACAAATGTTTAGTCAATTTTTTAAAATCTTTCTAGTGGTAGTATTAAGATAGTAATTATTGCAATTATGCTGCAATGGCATTTTTAGTATCCATCCAAAATAAACTTCTGCAGTGGTACATTTGGTTTCATTTTGGAGCATTCTAATCTGGTATTTAAAGAGGACAATCTACAGTTTTTTACTATTTCTGAACAATTTCTACCAATTTTGTCTCATCATAGCATGGGGCCGAATTCTGACCTGATTGTCATCCTTAATATGAATAATATGGTACATAAGATCAGCAGATTTTTGTCCTGAGTCATTTTTCCGAACTGAACAATGCAAAACTGCAGTTTCTTACTCAACAGATCTACTCTGTATTCAGCCGTATCTGAATTTAGTGACAAAAATAAATGTGTCCTACTTTTAACTGCTGTTAAAACAGCAAAGCCTACAGAGCTCTAGGAGACTGGCCTAGATTCCTTTCTGAATCATGAATCATCAACAGAATTCTTAAGTAAAGGGCTGATATTCAAATATGCTGTGCCCCCCAATGCTTCCCACTGATTTCAAATGGAGCAGTGGCTAGTGAGAAGTGGTACTTGACTTTTCTAAATGTTACTTCGAAGCATGCAGGTGCACCAGGCAGAAATAACTGTTTGACTTTAAAATCCCAGGGTGAGTTTACAGAGCTGGTAGCCAGGGACTTAAGCAGTGTTTACTTGTCAACAGAACTGGTGTGGTCTGAGGCAATAAACATGACTACACAGAGTGCTATCTTATCCCTTACTTTTCAAAGAGTGACACTTCCAGAGTTGAGAAATTCCACACACCTACCTACTGAGTTAGTACCTTCAGCAATGTCATAATTTCTTTTTAATGTTTTAAACAAAATTTGTCATAACCTTAATAAAATAATAATCATGCTGGATGTATTTTGTATATGTCATCTAATTAGTCAACTGTGATACATACATCCAGTGAGATTATATATATGTATATTATATATAATATAATTGGAGTAGCTAGCGTAGTGGTTAAGCATGCCGTAGTGGGTAAGAGCAATGCCCTTTGATATGGGACACCAGGGTTCAAATCCTGGTTAGTACTTATGTACCTTTCCAGTTGGGGTCCTTGGGTAAAAGACCCCCTAATGCCTCACTTGCTTACCTTGAACATGAGAGTGACACGAACTAGGAGAGTCATGCTGGCTCGGATGTTGCCTGGATTAACAAGGTCTGCACCAGATGCTGGGGAACCAGGACAATCTGACGATAAGTGAGCTACTGGAACAAACCATACAGGGATGAGACAAGAGAACCTGGAATTGATGGAATGCTACTACAACAGTAGACCTAATGAGAGGGGATATATGAAACGTATGAGGGAACTATGGAAGGACAAAAGACCTACATCCACACTAACTGAGAAACAGTTAGTTACCCAACGCTTCAACATAGTAAAGAGGAAGCTGCTCTCGCAACTTGAGATAGACCAACTCCACATTACATCCCGGACTCAAGAAGAAGACCCAGAAGAACAACTAGATGGTGCAGCAAACACCTGAAGCTGGAACTTCACTGCCACCCCCTCCATTACAGAGCACAGCAGCTGATATGAGGCATAAGATCATGGATAAACTAACTACAGTCAACGCTCGAGACCGATTACCAAGGCTCGTTGGAGAAGTACCATCAGCTAGTATGCTAGAAGATGCCAATAGAGCCCTAATGACAATTCCTACTACCACCATAACTCAAACGAATGAACTGGTATATGCTACAGCCTCTGTAATCCTGGAGATGCTTGGCTACATGATCAAGAAGAACAGCAGTACATACCCCCCTGGAAAATGAGGTTGGAGGATAAGATCAAGGCAACGTGGAGACAAGTTAGTCAGCTGGTGGAACTACAGAAGGGTGTAGAGATTAAGGAT